>CM019153.1:15849905-16059848 GCA_009733165.1 Naja naja | reverse complement strand
CCAAAACACAAATATTATTAAATATTTTAACTCAGTAAATAATATTTGATTGGTTATGTGGCATTGGCTATTATTAGCATCATTAATATTGATCTTAGTATAATACAGTATAATAAAATATTAATGTTTACAATTAGCATAATAAATACTATAGTGGCATTTCTCAAACTGCTTTAATTATGAATAATTTGAATAATAGCTTGACTCAGGACAAATAACTTGTTCTGGAAAAGTGTTCCAGTTTCTGCTCTCTGTTCAAAATAAAGTATAATCCTCAATTTTATAACCCACACTGCCAACTGACTGCTTTGTATAATCTATTACTTGCTTAATTAGAGCACATATTTCTATTCACATGTTTATTTTTTAGAATTTCCTATTAAAAATATTTTATTAGACTGGAAGTCTTGACCCAATTAGTTTTCTAAGTCACATACTATAGGTAGTTCTCAACTTATGATCACAACTGGCCCAAAATTTTCTTTTGTTGAAACACTTGTTGAGTTTTGCCCATTTTTACAAACTTCCTTGTCTCAGTTTTTAAGTGAATCACTGCAGTTTATAAGTTAGTAACCCAGTTGTTAAGTGAATCTGGCTTCCCCATTGATTTTGCTTCTCAGAAGGTCCCAAAATGTGATCACCTGACCTTGGGACACAGCAACGGTCATAAATATGACTGTTGCCAAGCATCTGATTTTTGATCATATGATCATGGGGATGCTGCAATGGTCATAACTGTGAAAATGGACATAAGTCACTTTTTTCAGTGCCGTTGCAACTTTGAACAATCACTAAATGAACTGTTGTAATTTGAGGACTATCTGTACATTGTTTCAGATGCAAATATTGTTTTCTTTACTTAAAATCATCAAACAAACTAATCAGTTTTAACATTTCAGACCCAGTAGCACCAAATATTTGTACAAAAGGGATGAACTAGCTCTATCCCCATTTTAATTACCTCTATATAAACACAAAATATAGGCATGCATTAGAGAGCTAGGAATAATGGAAATTCAACAATTAGGAAATACATGCCTGTGGCAAAAACAACATTTTGGACCCAAGTTTATATTCCACAATAGAAAATTGGGCTCAATTCTTTCTACTCCAGTAACTGCATTATATACCTCTCCAATAAAAGTCTATGTCATCCGTTGTGTAGCCATCTGGAAACAAAGCAGAAATGTTTTAGTATCCTGTTCTCAAAATATACAATAGCCTCACTTTTGTTAAAACTTTCATTCTGCCCTAAAGAAGAAAATAAAATTTCCCACTCCTAAACTTTCAGTGAGTCAAGCATATATTCTCCAATATTATAATACCGTTATTAAGTTTCCAAAATTCTATAATCTATTTAGCTTTACTTGAATTTAACCAAGGAAAATTCAGTGTATATGACATATAGGATGGATCTATTTTTTACATACATGCTCTCTCTATGGCAAAATCAGTTACAGTAAAAACATGTAATGAAAGGGATAATAAAAAATAACCAGAAAGGAATGGATCCATACTTTTAATTACATTAATGCATTTTGGAGAAATAGTAAATATCTTATACCTACATATTAGTAATTCACTAGCAGAAAGGAATAATAAAATGCTTTCTTTTCAAGCTTTTAACTACTGCATATTTGTCGGTGACTTCATCAAAATTGATCTTTGTATATTCACACTCAATAGGCAGGATATACAGGTTTGTCAATAGGTCTTAACTTATAGAACACTTTCCATTAATTTTATTTTTAAATTTAAAACATTCTTTCACATGAGGCAACAGGTGTACAATACTTAGGAAAAGGCATAAGCATAAGGATAGGTGCAGAGATTCATTAAAACTCCATTTCACACACAAAAAAAAATCTGTATCAAAGATACTGTCCATATCTTTGTTTCAGTAAAGGAGAATATTTGTATCTCAGGGTTGAAATGAGGAGCCTTTGGTGCTCTCTGAGGTTGTCTGTTTTCTTGCAGACATTTCATTACCTTAACTAGGTAACATTATCATTGCTAGTAAGGAGTGCTGTTTGCTGTCAGTTTATATTCTGGTGACTTGCCTATTTGTGTGGGTGGGAGTGGTTTAGAGGTTCTTTGGTTGGGCTGTTTACTGATGGCTCTTTGACAGTTTCTTGATTGGGATATTGATCAGACCAACAATCAAATAAACAACACCCCAATAAAGAAACTGCCAAAGAGTCATTAACAGCCCAACCAAAAAATCTCTAACATCACTTCCACCCATACAGATAAAGCAAGCTCAGGAGCACAAAGGACCTCTTGTATCTTTTTTTTCTTTGCTATCAGTTCTGGCTACTTTCAAAATTTTCCATTAAAATATCTTTAATAGTCATCATGCCTTCCTATTACATTTGGTAAAAACTTCTAAAGATTTTCTTCTTTGTGATGGAAATGGCTTGATGATAATGAACAGTGGCACTATTTGATTCATTGCTTCAGAACAAGATTCAGAAGAGCTGTGATTCTGATAACTCACATCCAGAGACTTTCAGATTTAATTTCCATCAGGTTTTACAGCCAGTTATAAATACAGGTCCCAGTGTTTGCCTTATTATTTGCAAATAAGTTTGCAGCAAAAATAAAATGACTTCTTAACACTTTGTTGGTGTTTGGTAAAGATTTATAAAACCATGACACTGTTAAGTGTTGACTGCCTCCTTTGCTCTTTTGTCCTCTCTGTTATGTATGTAGGTTTGAATGTTATTGGTTTATTTGAACTGTTCTTGTAAAATGTCAAATGGTATTGGTTTAAATAGTGCGGGAAGAAACCCTGCACTCCCATTGTTGGCTGACTGCAGGCTATAAACAGCGTGTAAAGAGCGGACGGTCTGTTCGAGCTGTAGTCACTAATAAACTCTTTGCTGGAACTCCTGCATCTGACTCTTCATGCAAACTTAACACTGGCAACGAGGATGGGATTTCCCTGAAGATGGCGAACAAGCAACAGAGCGAGATGGCTGCGCTGAACACCCCAGCCCGTTCGATCTGGCGGGAAGACTGGGAATCGTATGCGGATCGCTTCCAGATGTATCTGGAAGGAGCGACCTCGCCGCATCCCTGAGAGGCGGAAAGGGTGGTCTTTCTCACGCACTCGCGTCTGGCAGTCTTCAAAATGGCGAAGGCATTAGCGGAGCTGCAGAGCTGAAGGTAATGGAATGGCCCGATTTAGAAACTTTTAAGAGCCCATTACTTCAAGTATCGTGCCTCATTAAGAGACACAATTTTACCGTCGGGATCAAGGGGATAGCGAGAATGTTAATGACTTCGTGGCAAGTTTAAGGGATATTGGGGGTGTGACTTTACCAACTTAGAAGAGGCATGCGTGATCAGTTTGTTTTAGGCCTAAAAGATAAGGTCTTACAAAGCAAACTATTAATGAAACCTAAGATCACGTTTAAAGAGGCCATTGAAGAAGCTGTCTCAGCGGAAGCCACCAAGTCCTCAGCAGCGGCCATGAAAAAGATTAACAAGGCCTCAAGCCAGGCCTCAAGCCATTCTGATGGGGAAAAATCCACAACTGCTCATTCTTGAACAAATAGACTCTGATTCTGATGGCAGTGAGGCAGAGGAGGAGATTTTAGACTCAGAATGGAGAAGAAGAGAAAAGACTCTGGAAAAAGCAGGCAAGGACTCTATTGCAGAGGCTGTGGGGGCACCCCACACTGAATGCAATTCTTTGACTCCATTTGCCTACGTTGTGAGAAAGCGGGTCACATAGCCAGAGTCTGCAAATCATCCAGAACTCCACCATTTAGGAAAAAATTTCCTGATAAAGACTTTAAGCCCAATAATTTCCTTGAAAAGATGGGGCGAAATTTAGAAGCAAATGGCAAGAATGAAACTCACCAAACAATCACTATTGGTCATTCTTCACCAAAAAGCAGAAAAGTACCGTGAAGGTGTTTATTGAAGGAAGGCTTTGCCAAATGGAAGTGGACTCAGGCTCTTATTTATCTATGGTGTCATGGGACACTATCCACAGACTCTTTCCCAAAATTCAGAAGAAGCATTTCCAGAAGCAAGCACTGACTCTTAAAGACTACCAAGGAACAAGATTCCAGTAGTTGGGCCGAGATTTCAACGTGCAGTTTAAAGGCCACACAAAGCGTTTGCCCCTGACCGTGGACAAGGATCGCCCAAGTTTGCTGGGACTTGAGTGGTTCTAGGCATCGAGGTGACTGGCATCAATCACGTGAGCAGCTCTGAATGGGAGGAGTCCTTGAAGTCTGAATTTCAGAGGTCTTCAGCGAGGACTGGGCAAGTATATGGGGACCCCTATTGCTTTCAGTCTAGACCCCAAGGTGCCCCTAATTCGTTTAAAGCCCAGGAGGTTCCATTTGCTTTAAAGGAAAAATTGATGCACAATTAGATAAGCTCATTGCTCAAGGGTTTTAGAACCTACTGACCACTCCAGATGGGAAACACCCATAGTCACACCAGTCAAGGCTGATGGGTCAGTGAGAATCTGTGGTGACTATAAGGGGACACTTAACCATGCGCTGCAGCAGAGCGCATACCCAGTACCAGTTGTGCATCATCTGCTCCATTCCCTTGGCAGGTACAGTATTTGCCAAACTGGACTTGGCTCAGGCATATCAACAATTAACAGTTGATGATGCCACTGCACAAACAATTGTGACTCATAGAGGTGCTTTCAAATGCAAAAGACTACAATTTGGAGTAAGCGTGGCACCTGGCATTTTTCAAAGCCTTATGGAGAGAATGTTGCAAGGACTGCCAGGGGTAGTGCCTTATTTTGATGATGTGTTAATCTCTGCTGAAAATGACACTCAGCTTCAAGAGAGACTCAGAGAAGTCCTTACCAGATTCAGAAAAGCGGGTTTAAAAGTCAAGGAAGACAAATGTACACTCAAAACAGACAGAGTTGAGTTTCTGGGCTATATGATTGACAAGCATGGCATCCACCCTACTGATGCCAAGGTTAAAGCAATCAAGGAAGCCCCTAAACCTAGATGCAAGACAGATTTGCAAGCCTTCCTTGGACTTATTAACTTTTACCACATGTTTCTACCTCACAAAGCATCTATTGCTGAGCCTTTACATCGCCTACTTGATAAGAAAGCTGTTTGGATCTGGGGAGGAAGGAACAGTCAGCATTTAACAGTATTAAGAGACTAATCACGCCTGATGCTGTGTTGATACAGTTCTCTGAGAATTTGCCTGTTGTTCTGACTTGTGATGCATCCCCTTTGGAGGGGGTTTGAGTCACAGGCTTCCCAGTGGAAGGAAGCCCCAATTGCATTTTACTGCAGCTGTCCAAAGCAGAGAGGAATTATAGCCAATTGGACAAGGAGGCTTTAGCAGTTGTTGCAGCTGTTAAGAAATTTCATGAATATCTGTATGGCAGGTCATTCACCATTGTTACAGATCACAAACCTTTATTAGGCATTGTGGCAGGAGACAAACCTACACCTAATATCCTGTCACCAAGAATGCTGAGGTGGACTGAATTTCTTGCAGCCTATTCATACAAACTGATTCACAGACCTGGCAAGGACATTGGACATGCTGATGCACTGAGTCGTTGCCACTGCCTTGCCACAAGGAGGACTTTGAACTTGAAACTCACACCTTTTTCCTGGAGACCGTTGCTAAGCTTCCAGTCCATGCTGCTGAGATTGCCAGAGAGTCTGCCAAAGATGCTGTGTTGGCACCTGTTATGGGCTGGATTAAGAAAGGTTGGCCTCTTCAAGATCTACCTCACCTTGCCCAACCTTTTAAGTCCAGGCAAACTGAATTATCTGTATTAAGAGGATGTATTTTGTGGGGTAACAGGGTGGTTATTCCTACAAAACTGCAAAGGGAGGTTTTGGAAATGTTACATGAGGGTCATCCTGGGATTGTAAGGATGAAAGGTTTGGCCAGTTATGTATGGTGGCCAGGTATTGACAAAATGGTTGAAAACTGGGTAGCCTCTTGTCCCAATTGCCAGGTAGTCAGGCCTTCTTCCACCTCACGCCCCCACACAGGAATGGGAATGTCCTAGGGGCCCATGGTCTAGAATCCACATTGATTTTGCAGGCCCTACAAGAGGGCACACTTTTCTAGTGATAGTAGATGCATATTCCAAATGGCTGGAGGTAATTCCCATGACATCCACTACAGCTGAGGCTGTCATCAAGCAGCTCAGAAAATTGTTTGTAACCCATGGGTTACCAGATGTCCTTGTCTCTGACAATGGCCCTCAATTCACATCTAACATTTTTGAATCCTTTCTAGCTCAACAGGGTATCAGACATGCCCTCACTGCCCTGGGCACCCTTCAGCCAATGGCGGGCTGAACGCATGGTATGCTTTACCAAAGAGCTTCAGCAGCTGGGCCCTGGGATATCACTGAGAAGCTTGAAAAACTTCTTAGTGTTCAACACATCACTCTAGCCCATCAAATAACTTGTCCCCAGCAGAGTTGTTGATGGGTAGGAAACTTAGGTCTTTCCTTGACCGCCTTCATCCCACTTAGCACCCAACACACCACTGGATTCCACTTCCAAAGTTCGTTCTTTTAGTGTGGGAGATTCTGTCTATGCTAGGAACCTTTTAGGTGAACCTTTGTGATTCCTGCTGAAATAACTCACATCACTGGCCCTCGTTCTTACAGGGTACAAACAAGGATGGCCTCCTCTGGAGCAGGCACATTGACCAACTTAGATCCAGGTTCCCTCAGGAACATCGCCCCTGTCTCTCTCTGGGTCCCTCACCTGATGTCTCTTCTAGGGGAAGGGGGGAACAGGAGGAAAATCAGCAAGCAAGAATCAACCCCATGTGTAACGAGCCATTATGACAGGAACCATCCTGAACCCTGTCACAATGCCAAGATCCATCCTTAGAAGTGGAAGATTGCACATCACTACCTGACTTGGGTGCTGACATTGGAATGGAGATGGGTTGGGAGGAGAGACCAGATTCTAACAGTCTAACAGGGTCTTCTTTCACAGGAAGTCCCAACAGGAAATGTCAGTAGACACATTTCCCTCTCACTGGGTGAGAACGTTAAAACTTCTGAACCACGAAGGTCTCAGCACATTAGAGCCCCACCTATTTAAAGGAATACATTAGATAGGTTGGGGTTTGGTATGGACTGAACCTAGTGGGGAGGGGTGTTATGTATGTAGGTTTGAATGTTATTGGTTTATTTGAACTGTTCTTGTAAAATGTCAAATGGTATTGGTTTAAATAGTGCGGGAAGAAACCCTGCACTCCCATTGCCTGGCAGCTACGGCTGCAGGCTATAAGGAGCAGCCGTAGCCAATCCAGGACGGGTCTGTTCGAGCTGTAGTCACTTAATAAACTCTTTGCTGGAACTCCTCGCGTCTGACTCTTCATGCAAACTTAACACTCTCAATAACCTGTAGAGTATGATCCGTCCTTATTTTGAAAAGGTTCATTTGTTTTCTTAAGTGGTTTAACTAGAAAATTGTTCTGGAAACCATATTGGTCAAGCAATGATATCAGAATAAATGAAAATATAATTATCTTCTTTACCAAAGTGTTAGTCTTCACTAGCATCTGTTTTTCCCATTTTTCGCTGTTGGTGTTTTCTTTCTTCTTTCCCACTGTCAATATTTATAGAAGATGATTCCTTGTTGCCTTGGAGCCTTGCAGCATATGAATTTCTGTATTGTTTTTAATGTAATTCCTTGGATGTATCAGCTACTTTTTCTTTTTCAGAATGTTTATTAACTATAATCATAGCTGAAGTCATTACATATTTCACAATCCAGATCCAGACATTGCTTCAATTACCTCCTCTTTTAATATTTGATATTTATTTTTTATTGAACACCAGTGGGTCAATGTAATTTCATATGAATACTTTAAATTTCTTTAAAAAATTAAGAATAATTACGAAACAGTGCTGCTGACAACTGAAAGTTGCAACTGCAGACCACTGCAGAAGATTAAAAAAACAGAAGTTGATGATATGAAATACATCCAAAGTGAGCATGAATGATTTTATACTATTAAGAACTCTATGCATATAATGGGCATGAGAAATTAAATAAGTATTAGTAATAAAACTAAAACAACTATTTTGCACAACATATTTCATATACCTGAAATTAATAGAAATACGTACAGCTTTCTATTTCCAATGTACAATTTTGTTCATCTAATGGGTATCTTCTCAAGTCCATCATACAAGCTGCAGTAGTTGTGATTCTAAAACAAAACATGACAAGATGAATTATTACAGAAACAAGGAATATGAAATAAAACATTTAAATAAATATTTAGAAATAAAAATAAGAGGCAATAATGGTAAGAGCTACTAATTTACTAGTGCTTATTGCTTTTCCTTCTGCACACGTACAAAATGAATGTGTATGCAATGCATTTTATTATATCTATATTTTCCTTTGCTTTATCTAAAAGTTAATATTTTAGAAAGCTAAAAGTACTAATAATACTAATAAAATAATACTATTTTAGCTAGTATTTTAAATAGTAGCTATTTATTTATAACCATATTGTTTTTTCCAAATAGGTTAATAAAGTGGTTTCATTAAAAAAAATTACACTGAAAAATTCTAAAAACACCAAGATTAGATTTTCAAGCTAAACAACATAATTAAGCAGTTTTAAATAAATATGGGATCATCAAAGACAAAATAAAAGAAGGATAGTTTTTCTACATCTGAAAAAAATAAATTATAAATTAGGCTGAGTATGCATACCATCTATCACTGATTCATTGATCTACAGAGAAAATTAAATGTTGCTTGAGACTATCAGTTATCACATTGTTCTAAGTTGGGATGTTTATTTCTGTTTGTGTACATGCTAGAAAACAGGAGAAACAGGAATGCTTAAGCTATGTGGAAACTAGGACAATATATTAATTTGGATTTGATTTAAAAATCAATAAGAAGTGAACATAGTATTTGTTTGAACTTGTCAATGGTCCCAACAAGGTCAGTTAGAAAAGAAAGACTCTTGGATCCATTGTTAAAGAAAGTACACTTTACTAAAGCCAAAGTGGTTATGAGGCAAAGCCAGATTTGAGGTTTTCACCCACAAAACATGTGTTTGACTTTTCCTTTCTTCCCTGTTTTCTCTTTGCTTACCTTAAGCTGTCCAATTGTATTTAAATAAATGTTTTGGTACCAGTCCCTGGCTTGGCAGGCTGGATGGTGCTGCATTCCATGAGGTGACCTTGGAATGGCCAGTGGTTCTCACAGGATAGCACAAGTAATTTCTATTCCTTTCCTGCTACCTCTCCTTATCCCAGCCCACAGTTCCCTCTCTTGTTGCTTATGGAAGACTGACAGCAAGTGAAGCATGACTGGAGAAGCAGCAGTCCTGAGAGAACTCACTGAAAAGTATTTTTACTCAAATTGTATGGGCAATTATAGAACCTGGGAAAAACTTAGGTGCCTTAAAGAACTGGATTTGAATCTGAAATGATGCATAACCTGAAGCAGTGTTTCTCAACCTTGGTAACTTTAAGAAGTCTGGGCTTTAACTCCCAGAATTCCCCAGCCATCTAGGGAATTCTGGGAGTAGAAGTCCAAATCTGCAATACATCTTAAAACAAGATTGAAAACCCTGGCCTGAAATGAACATGTCTATACTGCTGTTAAAAACAGTATAAGGATCAAAATATTATAGGGTAAATACAAATGATAAAATATGACTAGTATTACAGAGGTTAAGTAGTAATAGCAATAGGAATAGTACTTAGACTTATATACCACTCCATAGTGCTTTACAGCATCGAGCAGTTTACAAATGGCAGCACATTGCCCCTGACAATCTGGGTCCTCATTTTACCAACCTTGGGAGGATGGGGGGGGGGTGTGACTCAACCTTGAGCCAGTCAGTAGTCACAGTTATATTTGTCTTATATGATTTTACATCTGTATTCTTATGTCAGTTGAGAAGGCCACATCATATAGATTTTTATTTTTAAAAAAGTACCTTTGCTTGCTGCTGATGCTATAATGATTTTTGTTTGTTAAGTTTATCTGGATAAAAAAAGCTGCTAAACTATTACATAATTCACATAGATGAATCCTGGGTTCAGATCCAAATCTGGCTCATTTGGAAGAAACAGGCAATGTCTAAACTAGAATTGACTTCTTACAATCAGCACCCATCTGAATCTTCCCCATTTTGACATATAAGGACTCTAAGGTAGGAAAAACATTAAGTAGATGAGGTACTGTAATTTGGCAATTTATAGTTTTATTTTTCAATGATAGTGCATACCTTTATACTGGTGGTAGAATTCAAATTTTTTTACTACCAGTTCTGTGGGCATGGCTTGGTGGGCAAGACAGTGGAAGGATACTGTAAAATTCCCATTCCCTCCACACCCCACTAACCTGCTTTCTTCTCTGTTGTTCTGTGCAGGGCAACAAAATCCCACCAGGCTCAAGGTTGACTCAGCTTTCCATCCTCTCAGGGTAGGTAAATTGAGGACCCAAGATTGTTGGGGGTAATAAGCTGACTTTGTAAAAATGCCGCTTAGTAATAAGCAGGCATATACAATGGAATGAAGGCTATTGCTGAGCGCATTGGGTTGTATCCCAAAAATTGTAAGCTGCCCT
The DNA here is from genome assembly GCA_009733165.1 of Naja naja. NCBI lineage: Eukaryota > Metazoa > Chordata > Lepidosauria > Squamata > Elapidae > Naja > Naja naja. Next base: position 16,049,256 of record CM019153.1, on the reverse strand, counting down.
GAGTCTTCGGAGAAGGGTGGCATACAAATGTAATTAAAAAAAAAAGAAGCCCCAGCTGATAAGCAGGGATTTGGGAGGCTGAGAATAGATGGGGGCAGGGCCAGTCAGAGGTGGTATTTGCCGGTTCTCTGAAGTACTCTTAATTTCCACTACCGGTTCTCCAGAACTGGTCAGAACCTGCTGAATACCACCTCTGCTTTATACCAAAACTTTCTATGCTCAGTACTTTGAAAAAGGATTATTTAAAATGATATATTGCAGAACATTGCTGCTATTCAATAATCTTCATTCTATATGAAATCTGGTAGACCTAAGATTCAATATATTCTGGAAACTTCTGCCAAAGTTTTTCTATGACTTTCTAATCTCCATTTGTTCTTTCTGTTAGTTTGGTGTTAATGGAACAGAGATACATAATAAAAATAAAAATAAATATTTTAAAGTTTAACATTCACTTCCTAAACTGTGAACCTTATCTTTCAAAATTTGGCACATTTCTTGAATTAGGAAATTACTTAATTTTCATAACAAAAATAATAAAAAAAGAAACACTACAGAGTAAAAAGAACCCCCAAATATATTATATATTTTCCCAAACGAACATCTTTTTCTACCAAAACTATTACCTCAGTTCTTGTAAACATTTTCAAATTTAATGTGCAAATTGAAAAAGTTCTGTAACTTTCCACTAAAAGTCTTTAACCTACCTATATGAAACTTCGCAGGACTGATATTTTTATAAAATACAACTATATGTTTCTTTTTATTTTAGGTATAAAGATTCCATTCAATTTCAAATATAACTATATCTATATATTTCATTCAGTTTTAAATATAAGGCTGTTGCTGACAGTTTTAAACACATAGGTTACATAAAATAAAATCCTGCATTTGTTACTCAGAATTTGTCAGGTTTTATATTAAGAAGAGTCTCCTTTCCTGCCAACATAATCTAATTCTGTTAAGAAAAGTAAAATCTGAGGCTTTTTATAGATATCTAATGAAAATCAATGAAATGCAAAGAACCGACATTTTAAATGGAGGTATGTTTGCAAATCAAGGTGCAGATTTGAGTCAAAATTAAATCAGTAGGACAATTACATTCATATGAGGGTAACTGAACCAAATGGTCAAATTTAATGTAATATTATTAGTCCAATGAATAGTAATCACTATACTAGTATAGTATGGTGTAATTAATATAATGTAATATAAACCACAAAAGTCAACTGAAGCTATGGAATATTCTTTTATGCCTAGAGTCATAATGTAAAATAGGTACACTTTAACTTTCTTTACATATTATCCATATTAAGGCCCAAGTGTGTCCCATTTTTACTGATGTTGGTGTGATTTTTTTTCCACCACAAAATAAATAATAAACATGCTAGTTTAATTTGGATTGTAATAACATTACAAAAATGTAGAGTAGGGAGAACAATCCCCCTCTTCTTTCCTGCTATTCACTATCATTTGGACATTTTTGTACATCATGAACTTGAGAATGTAGTATGAAATATAAATGTTGTTGAGCTGATTTCAAAAATTGTCATCTCAATAGCAAATAGAATGATCAATAGAATGGTCTTCTTACGATTATACTTTCACAATTGATTTCAAAAATGAAAAGTGCAAGTGAAAATGTCTGGACAATGAATTAGGATAACTGTATCGAACAGCAAATGTTCATTGGTGCTATTAAGGATATATAAAATTAACTTTAGTGTGATTATCAGCAGATTTTAGGCCTGTGCATGGGATCAGTATCTGAAAAGTCCTTGGAGAACATAGAAATGAAAGATTTCAAACCAGGTACATCTTTTTGTAAGTGTTGCGGAGAGGTGCAATTTTTGCACGCCTGCCTACTCTGAAGGAGTCTTTGGAGAACTGAAGTGTTACAACACCTTTATTGAGTTATCAACTGTAAACAACATTGAAGAAACTACTTGTAAATTCTCTATGCACCAAAGAGCAAGGTATTAATGTCAGAAATACTATAAAAGAACTTTGCATTCATTATTCCTTATGGAGAAAAGAATATATGAAACAGTGACAATTTTACTTAGGGTTGCTGGTGCAAGGAAGCTATACGGTACTTTATTGTTCTGGTGTTACACACAACAGAGGCATTTAAAAGCTATGACCATTACATTAGTACTACTTACTCCTGGACTACAACATTTTGGCCTGAAATTGTTGATTTATTCTAAGTCTCTGCACAAGTTCTGACAGTGTCATGCTGAGAGGATTGAATACCAGCATCAATGTGCTGTTTGGAAGTTTTCTTTAATAAGCTGTGATTTTGACATATTTTAAATTTTAAGCAGGCAATTTTAAAAAGATGAAACTTTTAGGAAATATATGGAAAATACAATTACTCAGTTATATAAAGTGGCAAAGAGGAAATATCGATAATTAACAGCAATATGCCTCATTTACTAGTTTATCTGTTAATCAAAGTTATTTACACAGCAGCAGCTCAGCTCAGATCTTTCTCTCTTTTAATTGAAAATACCTGTCATGCCCCTGGTGGAGACTGACTCCGAGGAAGAGGAGGAACAGCCAACAGGGAGTGGGAGTGTGGCTTCAGAGGTGGTGGAGGAGGCTGGGGAAGGGCAGAGGCCAGCTGAGCAATCAGAGGAGGATCCAGGCCCATCTCGTATTCATCCCAGGGCACGCAGGGAGGAGAGGATCAGGGAAAAGCGTGGTCTATTTGGGAGGAGAGGGCCATGATACTCCTCAGGGCTTACAGCTGGGAGCTATGTATATAAGTTCGGAAATGCATAGTTAGGCTGCTGGAGTCAAGGTTAGTGTTTTAGTTCTAAAGAAGGTTTATCTTGGTTGGCATTATTCCAATGGACTGTCCTTGGTTATCTCCCTGCAGCTGGCAATTATCTATCCTGGTCTGCCAAGGAACTGTATTAATGCAGTTTGTTTTTGGCTTTTTCTTCGTTATCGGCTCTTTAAATGAGAACTGTGTTTCTTGCCTTTGAAATGTTATTTTGACTCCTCCACCGTGAACGATTAAACAGTGAAGCCAAGTTGAAGGCATTGAAAGACTGTTAGTTACGTTTTGGATTTTGTTATATTTCTGAGATACACTGGGTCATCACAATACCAAAGACAACTTTTGAGTTGAAAATCATGTGTTTAACAACACATTTATAGTTCTTCTTCAGGTAAGATAATTTTCTTCAGGTAAGGTACCTTTCCTTCTATTAACTGGTGATAAATTGAAGGCAAATTGATTCTGGTTGATTTGGTAGTAACTTAACATTTATTTATTTTATTTATTTCTTAAATTTATATGTCATTCATCTCACTGTCAAGCAACTCTGGATAGATTATAAATTCATTTACTCTAATTTTAGAATAATGTGGACAGGTGTATTTTGATTTCTATGACATTTAGTAAAGGTAAAGGTTCTCCTTGCACATACGTGCTAGTTGTTTCTGGCTCTAGGGGGCGATGCTCATCTCCATTACAAAGCTGAAGAGCCAGCGCTATCTGAAGACATCTCCATGGTCATGTGGCCAGCATGACTAAACACCGAAGGCGTACGGAACACTGTTACCTTCCCACCAAAGTGGTCCCTATTTTTCTACTTGTATTTTTACATGCTTTCGAACTACTAGGTTGGCAGAAGCTGGGACAAGTAACTTATAGTAAATGTTCCTAAACCTGCACATGCAAAAAAATAAACCTAAAGTATATTTGGGACTTTGAATAAGTCAACCTTTTTCAACAAATTTTTTTTTTTTGCCTCTGGAGGAATCCTTAAAATAATTTTGAAGATTTTAGATAACTTTTGTGTAAAAATTATATCTACAATTTATGGTACTTTAGTGTGATCAATAAACTGTGTCATGACATGTAAAAATTTAATAGTATTGTGTGCCAGCTGATTTTTATTTAAATCAGTACATCTTGCTGAATCCCTAATGACCTTTCATGAGACCTAGAGGACTATGCTGAAAAAGCTGAGATTGGCTGCTTTAAAGCTGCATAATTACTTAACTAGCAATTGTGTTTATAGGATGAGAAATTTATTAATCTGTACGTGGATCATAATGTTCCCATAGATTTTATTGACAATTTTAATAACTAATTTCAGGTTAAAAAGTTTTATTGAATGTGTATACAGAGACTGATGAATATCAACAAAGCATAAGTTAAATGGAAGATGAATTGGATTGACACAAGGAAGGGTTAAATATTTCTGAAGAATTTACATTACAGAATATGGATGAATGGATAAATTTATAAAAACTAGAATAGCTTCACAGCTGGTCTATGGCTTCAGGATATTTTTTTTAGTAAACATCTGTCAATGCATGAATAATTCTCTAGGCAAGGTGCTCAGGCACATTTAGCATAAAGAGAATGCATGTTTTCAGTATAACAGCAACAACTGTAACTTAGAAGAGACATTAAATAATCAAATAATAATCATGCCCCAAATCACAGCACATTAAACCAATGGGCGAAGTAATTTTAAAAATGCATCATTCTGGTTTATAAAAATATATTATAATAATCTCTTATTATTCAATAGGAAAAAACAACATAATACTCAATTGTTTTAAGGTATCATTAAATCCATGCCAAAGACAAACATAATGTTTCATTTTCTAATTACTTTAGAATAAACATTCTTTTCCAAAATAGAAAAATTGCTTATTTCCATAATCCAATTTTTAGTACATGGAATAATGTCAGTTTTTCAATTTCTCCAAATAATTTTAGGCAACCCTTTGGTATAACAATGATTCTTCAAAGATACTCAGGTTCTAGATTTTAAAATACAATTCAATAAAATATTAACTCATTACCCAGACCGCTTCTTGAGGGAAAGAGGCGGTCTAGAAATATGAATATAAATAAAATAAATAAATAAATAATATCTTTATTACTGTGGGATTCCCATATACATATTATATGGAATACAACACACACAGAGAGAATAATATTCCAAAAAATGCAAGTGATTCACAAGACCACATCGTATGAGTTAATGTATCTGTAACATTTTTACATCTCCAACAAAGGAAATTATATGTTCTTTGTGGACTTCTATAAACTTGAAATACAGCTTTAATCAACTATAATCTCAAATCTATTGAAACCAGTTTAAGATTTTAAAACTTGCAACTCTTGATGTGACATTATCAGATATTTCAATTCTTTAGTCCTGAAATCCTAGAGATGTGAACTTTCAAAAGTTTTAGTAAATAAATGTTGTAGACTAAGTTTAGTCATGGACTCCATCAAATCAAAAAGTGTCTTGGGTATCCTAAAAATGGCCAAGATGACTAGTCTACTTTTTATTGTACTAATCTACTGGCCAGCCATCAAATGTCTGTAACTGCCAGTTATGAGAGGAGAGTGGAGGTAATTTAATTGATCACCTCCAAAAAACTAAGCTAAGATAAAGAAAGATAAGATAAACAAAATAAGCTAAGAAGATATGACTTGTACTTTGCAGAACCAATTTCAAAGACAAAAAGAATAATAAATTACACTTTCATTGAGGAAGAAGAATGTGAATTTGAGGGGGAACAAAAGCATCTTAGTTGTTAAAACAGCATGGGCATAAAAGACAATAAAATGCCTGAAACTTCAGGTGTAATATGTCACAGAGTAACATTGCGCTAAAAGTGGTTTGGATAAAAAGAAAACAAGAATATATTGGGAAACATATTTTAAACAGAATAGAATTCTTCCCTTGTTGAGTGCTAAGTAATAAAGATATCTTTCTAATTTTATTTTACATACAGCATAGCGTACAAGTTTGAAACAATTATCCCCAGGTTAATTATAGTTAAATAATAACTTTAACTTATTAACTGTAATAATGTGATTGTTACAACACTTAAATACACTCTTCTATAAATACATTCCTGTATTTATGTGTTTAGAATGAATTCTTGGTAAATAAAATAAAACAAAACAAAACCATTCTGGAATGTTTTTTTTTTTTGGTATACTATGTCTGACTTCCAATAATACAGGTACATGAATAGAATTTGCAAATATAGTGGGAAAATCACAAGCCACAATTTCTAAATTTTATAATAAATGTAGTTAATTTCATATGGTACAGAGGGCTAATGGAAAACAGGGTGTTAGTATGGTATGGTTTGAAAAATACATCACTCTATATATTTAAAAATCCTACTTAAAATTGAAATTATATCTCCAAATCAGTGGTGCCAAACTGGTAATAAAAAATGCTACCGGTTTGGCTGAACTGGTATTGCCGACTATCAGCTGGGTGACCATCAGCTGTGCCGCATGATTTAGATTAGCTAGAAAGCAGGAAATCATCCAATTTCTTCCTTTCTAGCTAATTTAAATCATGCGGCACAGCTGATCACCCCCCTTGCTTCAAAATGTTTATTTTTTCAGTGCTTCCCTGAGGCCCACTAGGAGAAAAATGGGGCAAGGGGGGGTGCTGCAAAAGAAAAAGAGAAAGAGAAAGAAAGAGGGAGGGATGGGAGAAACAAGGGGAGGGAGAAAGAAAAAGAGAAAGAAAAAAAGAAAAAGAAAAAAAAGGGAGGCACGGAGGGAGGGAAGGAGGGAAAAAGGAGAGAAAGGAAGGACCATAAACCGTGGCACTAGATGCAGCTTCAGAGGATGCTTTGAAGCAGCACAGCAATCCAGGGCTGGAAGGTACCTGGAGGTCATCTAGTCCAATCCCCTTCTCCAGAAAGTGAGTTTCTGTCTTTCCCCCCCCCCCAGTCACATGACCACATAACCATGCCCATCAAGCCACGACCACAGAATTGGTAGTAAAAAATTTTTGAATCCCACCGCTGTTCCAAATCACTTGTTTAGAATGGCCTATGATTTTCAGCCAACTGAATGTTTTGCCCATAGATATTTACGCAAACTTTGTGAAAATCCTAAGCTACTTTGTGAATTTAAGTCAATTAATAGAAGTATTGTCCAAGATAGATAGGAAGACAATATGCTTGACTGATTTCTACAGGTCCAATTCATACACCACTCTGCATAATTTGTTGGCTTAAAAATTATATAATGGAATTAATACAAGAACAAAAATGGTCTTATCAGGGGTCATTTCCTGTCAGATTACAACTCTAATTCAATAGCAGGATAACATAATATCCTCATCCTATGCCTAAATTCTAGAAATACTTTCTAGTTAACATGCTTTTGTATCTATATAATACTATATCTTGAACCAATGTTAACATTTATTCTAAATTGGTTATACAATGTCTTTCAAGTTGAGCACCACTTAAGTCCATTATTATTTTCAGGAAAAGGTGGATGGCTGCCAAATGATGAAATGCATGACACCATGTCATGATAGTTACCTGATGTACTTATGTGCAACATTGCAATGCAAGTAAAGACTGGAACCAGAACTGTGGCATCATGATACATTTTTCATCACTGTCTTAACCAGAACTGGAAATGGATACGTATAACTCACCAAAGCAAATACAGTTAAGTGGGAAAAATCAGGAAAAAACAAAACAAAACGGAAAACTAATAATATGGTACATATTTTCAAGATAAAAACTCCCACATTCAATTATGGCAGCAGAGATTGGGAAAATATGCTGCCTGAATTTCTGCAGAGGTAAAACAGTATACAAAATATTAAACTCAGTTGCTTGATTCAGCATTAGAAAGTAGTTTATAAAGTTTGTGTTATGTATGCAGGTTTGAATGTCATTGGTTTAGTTTGAACTGTTCTTGTAAAATGTCAAATATGATTGGTTTAAAAAGTGTGGGGAAAAACCCTGCACTCTGATTGGCTGGCAACTGCAGCCACAGCCCAGCCAAATTGGGTCTGTTATGAGCTGTAGTCACTAATAAACTCTTCACTGAAGCACTCCACGTCTGACTCTTCATGCAAATCTAACACTGGCGACGAAGGTGGGATCCTTCGAAGAGAAGACAATCGGAGAACAAGCTGAGAGAGATGGCTGCACTGAACACCCCCAGCCCGTCGATCCGACGGCAGAAGACTGGGACTCATATGCAGATCGTTTCCAAATGTATTTGGAGGGAAATGATCTCGCCGACATTTCCGAGAAGCAGAAGAGGGCGGTCTTTCTCACCCACTGTGGTCCGGCTTTCAAGATGATGAAGGCATTGGCGGAGCTGCAGACATGAAGGTAATGGACTGGCCCGACTTAGAAAAGTTATTAAGAGCTCATTACGTGCCACAAGTATCGTGCCTCATTAAGAGACACGAATTCTACCGTCGGGATCAAGGGGCAAAGCGTTAATGACTTCGTGGCAAGTTTAAGGGATATTGGGGGTGCATGTGAGTTTATCAACTTAGAAGAGGCCATGCGCGATCGATTTGTTCTAGGCCTAAAAGACAAGGTTTTGCAGAGCAAATTATTAATGAAACCTAAGATCACGCTTAAGGAGGCCATAGAAGACGCTTCTTCAGCGGAAGCTGCCAAGTCCTCAGCAGCAGCCATGAAGAAAATTAACAAGGCCGCAAGCCATCCTGATGTGGAAAAATCCACAACAACCATTGCGAGCAAATAGATTCTGATTCAGACTGTAGTGAGGTGGAGGAAGAAATTTATAGACTCAGAATGGAGAAGAAAAGGAAAGACCTTGGAAGAAAGAGGCAAGACTTTTATTGCAGAGGTTGTGGGGGCACCCCGCACTGAATGCAAGTTTTTGATACCATCTGCCTCCGTTGTGAAAAAAGAGGTCACCTAGCAAGAGTCTGCAAATCATCCAGAACTCCACCAAGCAGAAAGAAGTTTCCTGAGAAAGAATTCAAGCCCAACAATTTAAGTGAGAAAATGGGGCGCAACACAGAAGCAAATGGGAAGAATGAAACTCATCATACAGTCACTATTGGTCATTCTTCACGCTTAAGAAGCAGAAAAGTACATGTGAAGGTACTCATTGAAGGAAGGCCTTGCCAAATGGAAGTGGACTCAGGCTCCTTTTTATCTATGGTGTCATGGGACACTATTCACAGGCTACTTCCCAACATTCAGAAGAAGCATTTCCAGAAGCAAGCACTGACTCTTAAAGACTACCAAGGGAACAAGATTCCAGTAGTTGGAACAAGAGAATTCAACGTGAAGTTCAAAGGCCACACCAAACGTTTGCCCCTGACCATCGTGGACAAAGACCGCCCAAGCTTGCTGGGACTTGAGTGGTTCAATCCACTAGGCATCGAGGTGACTGGCATCAATCACGTGAGCAACACTGAATGGGAGGAGGCCTTGAAGTCTGAGTTTCCAAAGGTCTTCAGCAACGGATTGGACAAGTATATGGGGACCCCTATCACTTTCAACCTAGATCCCAAGGTGCCCCCAATTCGTTTAAAGCCCAGAAGGGTCCCATTTGCATTAAAGGACAAAATTGATGCACAATTAGATAAACTAATAGCTCAAGGAGTTTTAGAGCCCACTGACCATTTCAGATGGGAGACACCCATAGTCACACCAGTCAAGACTGATGGGTCAGTAAGAATCTGTGGAGACTATGGGGACATTTGAACCATGCGCTTCAGCAGAGCATATCCAGTTCCAGTGGTGCATCATTTATTACATTCACTTGGCAGGGGTACAGTCTTTGCCAAATTGGATCTGGCCCAGGCATATCAACAACTAACAGTTGATGATGCCACTGCAGAGGCCCAAACCATTATGAGTCATAGCGGTGCCTTCAAATGTAAAAGGTTACAGTTTGGAGTAAGCGTGGCACCAGGCATTTTCCAAAGCCTTATGGAAAGGATGCTCCAAGGACTGCCAGGAGTAGTGCCTTACTCTGATGATGTGTTAATCTCTGCTGAAAATGACACTCAATTCACAAGAGAGACTCAGAGAAGTCCTTACCAGATTCAAGAAAGCGGGATTAAAAGTCAAGGAAGAAAAAGGCATTCTTAGAACTGACAAGGTTGAGTTCTTGGGCTATATGATTGACAAGCATGGCATCCACCCTACAGATGCCAAGGTTCAAGCAATCAAAGAAGCCCCTAGACCAAAATGCAAAACAGATTTGCAAGCCTTCCTTGGACTTATTAACTTTTATCACATGTTCCTACCTCAGAAGGCAACCATTGCAAAACCATTACACAGATTGCTTGACAAAAAGTCTGTTTGGGTCTGGGGCAGGAAGGAACAATCAGCATTTAACAGTATTAAAAGACTAATCATGTCTGATGCTGTACTCATACAGTTCTCTGAGAATTTACCTGTTGTACTGACTTGTGATGCATCCCCTTTGGAGTGGGGGGGTTGAGCCACAGGTTTCCCAGCAGGAGGGAAGCCCCTATTGCATTTTACTCTCGCACTTTGACCAAAGCAGAGAGGAATTACAGCCAATTGGACAAGGAAGCATTGGCAATTGTTGCAGCTATCAAGAAATTTCATGAGTATTTATATGGGAGAACATTTACCATTGTCACAGATCACAAACCTTTGTTAGGCATTGTGGCAGGAGACAAACCTACACCCACTATCCTGTCACCAAGAATGCTGAGGTGGACTGAATTTCTTGCTGCTTATTCATACAAACTTATCCACAAGCCTGGCAAGGACATTGGACATGCTGATGCACTGAGTCGTTGCCCACTTCCTTGCACAAGGAGGACTTTGAACCTGAAACACACACCTTTTTCCTAGAAACTGTTGCCAAGCTTCTAGTGCATGCTGCTGAAATTGCCAGAGAGACTGCCAAAGACACTTTATTGGCTCCTATTATAGGCTGGATTAAGAAAGGTTGGCCTCTTCAAGATCTACCTCACCTTGCCCAACCTTTTAAGTCCAGGCAAACTGAATTATCTGTATTAAGAGGATGTATTTTGTGGGGTAACAGGGTGGTTATTCCTGCAAAACTGCAAAGAGAGGTTTTGGAAATGTTACATGAGGGTCATCCTGGTATTGTAAGGATGAAGGGATTGGCCAGGAGTTATGTATGGTGGCCAGGTATTGACAAAATGGTTGAAAACTGGGTTGCATCTTGTCCCAACTGTCAGGTAGTCAGGCCTGCCCCACCTCTTGCCCCCCACAGGAATGGGAATGTCCTAGGGGCCCATGGTCTAGGATTCACATTGATTTCGCTGGCCCTACCAGAGGGCACACCTTCCTTATTATAGTAGATGCATATTCCAAATGGCTAGAGGTCATCCCTATGGCATCCACCACAACTGATGCTGTCATCAAGCAGCTCAAAAAGCTTTTTGTAACCCACGGATTACCTGATGTTCTTGTCTCTGACAATGGCCCTCAATTTACATCTAACCTATTTGAATCCTACTTAGCACAACAGGGTATCAGACATGCCCTGACTGCCCCTGGGCACCCTTCGGCTAATGGCCGGGCTGAGCGCATGGTACGTTTTACCAAGGAAAAGCTTCAGCAGTTGGGTCCTGGGGACATCACTGAGAAAGTTGAAAAACTTCTTAGTGTTCAGCACATCACTCCTAACCCATCTAATAACTTATCCCCAGCAGAGTTGTTGATGGGTAGGAAACTTAGGTCTCCCCTTGACCGCCTTCATCCCTCTTACGCACCCAACGCACCACTTGACTCCAGCAAAGTTCACGTTCAGTGTGGGTGATTCTGTTTATGCTAAGAACCTTATGGGTGAACCTTCATGGATTCCTGCTGAAATAACTCAAATAACTGGCCCTTGTTCTTACAGGGTACAAACAGAGGATGGTGTCCTCTGGAGCAGGCACATTGATCCAGATTACCTCAGGAACATCGCAATTGTTCCTCTCTAGTTCCCATACCTAATGCCTTTTCTAGGGGGGAAGGGGAGGAGCATGAGGATAATCAGCAAGCAAGAATCAACCCCATGTGTAACGAGCCATTATTTACAGGAACCATCCCAAAACCTGTCACAATGCCAAAATCCATCCTTACAAGTGGAAGATTGCACATCACTACCTGACTTGGGTGCTGACATTGGGTTGGAGATGGGTTGGGAGGAGAGACCAGATTCTAACAATCAAACAGGGTCTTCTTTCACAGGAAGTCCAACTAGGGAAATGTCAACAGACTCATTTCCTCTCTTACTGGGTGAGAATGTTAAAACTTCTGAACCACGAAGGTCTCAACGCATCGTAAGAGCCCCACCTATTTAAAAGAATACATTAGATAGGTTGGGGTTTGAGTATGGAGTGCACCTAGTGGGGAGGGGTGTTATGTATGCAGGTTTGAATGTCATTGGTTTAGTTTGAACTGTTCTTGTAAAATGTCAAATATGATTGGTTTAAAAAGTGCGGGAAAAACCCTGCACTCTGATTGGCTGGCAACTGCGGCTGCTGGCTATAAGTAGCAGCCGCAGCCCAGCCAAATTGGGTCTGTTATGAGCTGTAGTCACTAATAAACTCTTCACTGAAGCACTCCGCGTCTGACTCTTCATGCAAATCTAACAGTTTGTCTCAGTGAAATGTTGCAAAATATGTTGCCAAGGGTTGCAACAGCAAGCACAGTGGGTTGCATGAACTTCAAATAAATAGAGAGACTTCTTCATTCTTAAACCCAGTTTCCCCCATTTTCAGTACAGAGTAAGGGGAAAGTCTGGAACCCTTTTGATGAATTAAGCTACTTTACAATGTATAGCAAAGCAGTAATGTTCCAGTAGTAATCAGTATAAGTCTAATACTCAAAAGTTCTGCTGAGATGACGAATCCCATCAGATAGAAATTACATTATTCCCATAGAACAGAATGAACTACATTTACATTATTATCAAGTCACAATGCTGATATAAAATGGGCTGGAATAATGTGGTGCCTATAGGAAGAAAGACATATAGGAATCATTTTTCTTGTTCATATTGCTCCTATTAAATAGGGTGGCATAGTTATGTTCCTGCCTTCCCAATGCATTTTCCATGAAATTGGTTGTAGAGGCGAAGACTTTGGCACTCATTTGCTCCCCCCATGAAACTCTAGGTTTGTTCATATGAATTCCACATGCAGCCTACTTTTCCAAGAACAAATGTAGACCTCGTTGAATGTGTAAGCAGAGAAAGGTTTTGAAAATGAAAATATTAAAACAAAATTTTCCTAGATAAACTTTGTTCTTGAAGAATTTAACATTTAAACTTAGTCACTTGAAGAACAACTCTCCAAATTTCATGAAATAAATTGAGGCTAATTCTCTGAAATGTGCTACTACTTTATTCCAAAATTATCAGTGTTATGCGGGAAGCAACAATTAAGCTGAAGCTGAAGTTGTTTTTATACTGATCTTTCATATTAATAATGGGCAATTCCAAGCACACAAAGGCTTTTAGTTCAATTAAAGAAAGAAAGAATAAAATTTATATCAAAAGGAGCTATCCTTTGGGCCTTAAAAGCCTGATTCTGTGGGTTAGTTTTGAAGCCTGATGGGGGATTCTATGTCGGAGGTGGTTGATGGACTAACAGAAAAGATGCTACCACTGTACCAATCTTGTTTTTCGTTGATCTCTGTATACAATGTTTAATATTTTATATTAAATATTAAACCATATTAATTATGGTTTTAATTCTAAGCCAACCAGAGTTGCTTTGTAGAGTGAGATAGCTAACATATACTGTATATTTAATAAATAATAATAAAACAAAACTCTTTACTGAGAAGAGTCACAATATTTTAGACTTGAAACATCCAGACAATTATTATAGTTACATAAAATTCTATCTCCTAGCTGCCATCTATTTGGTTGTCCACATTTACAGCATAGATATGGAAGCTCTAATTAATGCAGGCCTTGCTATATAAACCAGGAGAGAAAACTCTTTTTTCTGTCAATATCCAGGCCATTTTCAAGGATATGTATTACAACAAACAGGATCAGAGTTAAAAATAGACAAGATTGCCTGCTGCCTCTCACAAATACCAAGTTTCTTTTTCACACATGCACATAGAAACCATATAGGGGCACAGTTTTTCTACTATGCTTAGAAAAAGAAAATGACATTTTTTTCCCGTAGTTCTCTATGTCTAATCAAATTTTCAGCTCCTGTATAACTTTTATTCTAAACAATACATACATTGGCAATTGAAAAATAAAACATTGACAATGCTATTTAGTTTCTAGAGACATCTTTTTAAAAAGCAATGAAATGCATAATATGTTACGCATATTATGATCTAATCTAGTATTTAATGTAACAACCTTGTACCAACACCAACACCCCTGGATGATCAATATAACATACAAAAGTGAATAATTCTTGATTACATAGCTACAAACCTGAGGCCGTATAGTACTGTGCCATCTGGATGAAGGCGAATCATTCGATTCTTAACAGTAACACCATGCACAAATGATTTCTTGTCATTCAGAAAGTAAGTATCAGGCACCCATAGTTGATCTGCTACTCTGTTATCAAGTGTAAGGTTGAGAGGAATTCCAGCATACGCTAGTCTTTTATCTCGCCAGTATTGTTGAAAATACATTGTTAATGTGTAATCCTGTTGGAGAGAAGAGAAAAACTGAAGTTAAGTCTTGGTTATGTATTGAACTTCTAGAATCAACTTTAATATTAGATGTAGTTAGTTAGTTAGGTTGTTTCAAATAAAAAGATAATATGTATTTCAAAATGCATAGCATTTTTCTTCCTCAAGACCTCTTCGCCTAATATTGTATAAGCTTCAATGAAACATCTCTGGACTGAAATAACCCACTAGCAACAGCTGAACTAATGTTGCTGCAGCATTTTGGTTTTTAGATTTTTCATAACTAAAAGAAGAAACCACTTCACAAAAATATGCCCAATACTTTAGAAGAAAAGCTATCATTCATGGGAAGTAAATGTCATTACCGTTCAGAGCTACAGCAGTTATATTTTACTTTCCCAGTGCTCATGAACAGTTTCTATTAGGCGCATCATCAAAAGGACAATATGCCCCCTGGTGTTTTCTGCAATTTTCTGATGTGGAAGTTAGGAATAAATGCACTCTTTACTAGTGATGTCTTAATTAAAGCTTGGTTTTAATAGTAATAAAACTGGAAAGTATTTTTATTGACTTGTAATAAGTGATTTTAAAAAACTAAATTACTAAAACCCACAGGTATAAATGCATAATACTAGATAAGAAATTATACTACAATATTAGTAATTTGGTTAAACCAAAAGCTGTTGCCGTTGTAAAAGAAAATATATATTTAGAGAAGCATGCCCTAGCTATATTACACACTCCTTGAGTTATATATCAAATTTCCTATTTAGAGAAGTCTGGTCCAGAAATTAAAAAAAAAAACCTTTCCCACTCAACAACTGAAAACAGAGTTCTAATGCTGTACTACAGAATTGGAGCTAGTAGATAAAGGGTTTTTTTTTGGACATATGCCATTGTATAAACCAAATTGGAAAATAAAGAATGCACACATTCTTATCTATATAAGCTCTGCTTTATTGTAACCTTCATAAATTCTGAACAAATTATTGACTTGGTTTATTTGAATCAGAATGCATGCTTGGCTATCTTTGAAAAACTTTGCATGTTATTGTAAATTATCTGCCACCACATAATAAAAGCTGCTATTTTAAAGCCTATATTTCTTTTTGGTATATATAAATATATTACTGAAAATGTATTTGATGAGTATAAGCAGAAAGTAATAGATTCTTATGTCAAGCAAGTAGAGGCATTGCAAATAACTACAGCAAACCTCCTTCCCAGGCAGAAGGAAATCAACATCTGGCAGATGACCTGAATGTGTTTTACTGCAGGTTTGAAAGGAAACTACAGCCACCTACAACCCCCATCCCAAAAACACCAACAACAGCCAAGCCTCCTGCAACAGGCCCCAACCCATTGGGTTCACAACCTCTGGTGATCACAGAAAAAGAAGTGCAAGTTCTATTTCAGAGACAAAAGCCAGGAAAAGCACCAGGGCAGACAAGATAACTCCTTCTTGCTTAAAAGTATGTGCCCCCATCTTTACCCGAATCTTCAATAGATCACTAGAGATGTGCTATGTTCCTTACTGCTTCAAACACTCTACTATCATCCCAGTGCCAAAGAAGCCTTCCATCAAGGAACTGAATGACTACAGACCAGTTGCTCTAACATCTGTAGTTATGAAAATCTTTGAAAGGCTTGTGCTGTCCCATCTGAAAACCATCATGGATCCACTGTTAGATCCCATGCAGTTTGCATGCTGAGCAAATAGATCGACAGATGGTGCTGTTAATATGGCTCTGCATTACATCCTACAACACCTTGAATCTCCAAATACCTACGCAAGGGTCCTCTTTGTAGACTTCAGTTCAGCATTCAATACCATCATTCCAGACATTCTTCTAAGTAAATTAAACCAACTAGCGGTACCTGAACAACTTGTAAGTGGATCATAAGCTTCCTAACAGACAGGAAGCAGAAGGTGAACTAGGCAGAATCACATCTGATACCTGTACAATTAGCACAGCCCCACCCCAAGGCTGTGTGCTTTCTCCACTTCTCTTCTCCCTATATACCAATGACTGAATCTCAAACGATCCATCTGTTAAAATACTGAAGTTTGCTGATGACACAACAGTGGTCTCATTTGAGACAACGATGAATCCACATATAGACAGGAGGTTATACAACTTGCCTCAGGGTGTAACTGGAACAATCTGGAACTGAACACACTCAAATCTGTAGAAATGGTGGTAGACTTTAGAAGAAACCCTCCCATACTATCACTTCTTACAATACTAGACAACACAGTATCAACAGTAGAGACTTTCAAATTTCTAGGTTCTACTATATCACATGACCTAAAATGGACACAACATCAAAAACGTCATCAAAAAAGCACAACAAAGATGTTCTTTCTGCGCCAACTCAGAAAGCTCAAACTGCCCAAGGAGCTGCTGATTCAGTTCTACAGAGGAATTATTGAGTCTGTCATCTGAACCTCTATAATTGTCTGGTTTGGTTCTGCAACCCAACAGGACAGACACAGACGTTAGAGGATAATTAGGACAGCAGAAAAAACAATTACTCCAACCTGCCTTCAGTTGAGGAACTGTATACTGCACAAGTCAAAAAGAAGGCTGTGAAAATATTTAGACCCCTCACATAAACTGTTTCAACTCCTTCCCTCAAAACTGTTTCAACTCCTTCCCTCAAAACGATGCTGTAGAGCACTGCACACCAGAACAACTAGACAAGTTTTTTTCCTGAAAGCCATCACTCTGCTAAACAAATAATTCCCTCAACACAGTTCAACTATTACAAAGTCTGCATTACTATTACTGTTAATCTTCTCATCACTCCTTATCATCCCTTCCCTCCCACTTGTGACTGTATGACTGTAACTTTGTCGTTTGTATCCTTACAATTTATATTGACTGTTTCATAGTACGATTTGATTGCTTATTGTACCCTATGACTATCATTAAGTGTTGTACCTTATGATTCTTGATGAATGTATCTTTTCTTTTATGTATACTGAGAGTATTTACACCAAGACAAATTCCTTGTGTGTCCAACCACACTTGGCCAATGAAGAATTCTATTCTATTCTAAAATAAAAGGAAACTAACTAACATAGCAGCTAAAAGCAGAACAACTTCATTTTGACATTTGAAGACAGACCATAATAACACAGAAAACTAATTTCCATTCATAGGAACAGACAAAAATGAATGATTAGATAATCATTAATTGATTAGATCCCATACTGCAGTTACTATTATCTTAAGAAACCAAGGCTTCAAATTCAAACTTAGAAATAATTTAAATGAAGAAACTGCCAATAATATTAAAAGATATTAAACGATCTTTTTCAAAGGCATGTAACAATGTTGCCCCATAGGACAATATTATTAATATCTATTTATTAGTAAAGAATGTGTAGTGATTAGTAAAGCACGGTAGTGATTTTTAATGCCTTTGGCAGAGAGACACAATACAAATTCATTAAATAAGGTACAATATATCAATTATTTGTAGCATGAAGATTTGTGTCACACAAGTTTTAAATTGATATTTAACAACTGAGAGCAGAATAGCCATTATTTCTTGAAACTCATATATCAACTAAACAGAAGTAAGCCATAGTTTATGGTCTGGATTCCCATTTTAACCTTGTAAATTTCTAATAGAAGTTAGGCTCATAGTGAACCTCTTGATTGGCTAGAAGGTTTGAACTCTCCTTAGTCTCAGAAAATAATCCAGTATCTTTGAACTCAGGAAGTAAATCATACTGAGTTGAATTATACATTTTCCCAATAGGGAAGATTGTATGGGACTAAAATGAAACAGATGAAGCAGTCATGTAAGCAGGGTGGAATCATGTCTACAAGACCCCTTCAGGGAGGTAGTTAAGAAGAAGCCAAGTCCTTAAGAAAACCATGGAAAGAAAGTCACCTGAACCAGACAAAAGAAATTGGTCTTGAGTGTATGGAATCCTCTGTAAATCCCAGCAACAGCTACTTGACCTGAAAATCAACAAGACTAGGGCCAGCCTTGTGAATTGACAAAACAAACATAAAAGGGATCCTGAAGCATTTTGAGTTGTTTTGGATCCAGATTTGGCAACTTCTATCCTGTAGCTAATGCCTGGCAGCCTAATTAACAAGGATGTTGGTAACTGTGGATGAGTGTATATTTGCATGTGGGAAAGAGTAAAGTTTTGTTGTTACTTTAAATTCATAGGTCTCCATATATTGCAAAGAACCTATTGTGCTTCAGTGTTTGGTTGAAAGTGAATTGAGTACGTCCCTAATTACTTGTCAGTTGTTGACTAGGACTGTGAATGTGTGTAAGAGAGTTGATCTACTATAAACAGTTGATCTACCCTAAATCCAGCACTATGTAAAATGGAGCATAATGATGGACACCTCATTTTTTAAAATGAATAAGTGACTAAGAATAATAACAATTCCTAAGTATATTTATTGAAAAGGAAGGCAGTATCTCGTAAGTATAGAACTGTAATTTCAATGACAGAAGAACTCTCTCTCTCTTTGGTCTGGTCATGTTAATCTGGTTACTGTAATCATTGTGAATTCTCCTTAATAATGCTTCCAAATATTTCCAGTTGTTAACTGATAACTCAGGAGCAAGACAGGGTCATTCTCAACTCCTTTTTATTTAATTCCATACAGAATGACAGCCTGTTGATAATGTTGAGCAGAAGACTTCTTCCTAAGTACACAGGGACTACTGTGTTTATTATGGATGTATCTTTTTACCATTCTGGTCCATTAACTGAGGATATTGGACAATTTCCCCCCTCTACTGAGTAGAAACTTTTATGTTAGGATGCAATCACAAGAAAATGAATGTATGCTTATCCTCAGGGGCAGGATTCAAATTTTTTAGCAATCGGTTCTGTAGGCATGGCTTAGTTGGTGGGTGTGGCTTGGTGGTCATGTGACTGGGTGGGCATGGCCAACTCAACATCACTCACATCAAGAGGTGCTTCTCCTCACCTGGCCTCTCATGAAGTGGGGATGCTGCAAGAGTCGTAAGTGTTAAAAATGGTCATAAGTCACTTTTTTCAGTGCCACTGTAACTTTGAATGGTCATTAAATGAACTGTTGTAACTCAAGGATTACCTGTACAAAAATACAAAAAGCTTCTTTGCTTGCAAAAAGCTGTCCTAAATACCAATCATTAGATTAAAAATACCTGCAAGCCGGAGTTACCTTGAGGAATGAAAATAGTTAAAATGCAATGATAGCTATCAGCAGCCAACTCTTGTTCATAAAGTGAAACCCTTTATCAGAGAGGTCATTTAAGGTCTCCAGAAAGAGCACACCCAGGAAAAGCAATCCTTAGAGCCACTTGCATCACTTAAAGAAGATACCAGCTGGTCTCACTCACCTCACAAGATAACCTAAGGAAATCATCCAAATTTAAGGAAAGGTCACATATCCCCCAGAAAGGCAGTAAAAAAATCAGTGCCAAGCTTGATCCTGCTTCTTGGAAGTACACCCCAAAAGGACAGTGCCAGATATCACTAAAGTAGTGAAGGAAGACCCCCTCTCCAGATAGAAAAAGAAACCATGAGGCAGGAAAAAATTCAAACACAATACAAATAATTAAATCACAACAGTAGCTGTTGTTTGTTAAACTAGTTACCGGAACAAATAAACAGGAACTAGCCAGATTTCTCAACCCAGTTTCTTATCAGGAACAGATATTAATCTTTTTCCTTCCAAACAAAGCTGAATAGGGAAAATTATCCCATCAATAAACACAGGATTAATCATCACCAAGCACAGAATTAAACTTCACAAAAAACCAGTTTTAGACCAAAACTCGGAAAGGGTATGTAAACTCACGTTTGAATGTCAATCTTTCTAGCTAGCCAAGAAGACTTGCTGAATGTCACTCATCTTGGTTCCTTGTATTAAAAAGTTTCTTTCCACAGCTCTGCTTTGTTATTCAATTATTTTTTTAAAGTGCTGATCATTGGATGTGCTGGAAGTATTCCCAGGGGAGTGTTTCCTCCCAACAGCAGTGTAAAAAGCTTAAAACAACCCTTCCCCTTTAAGAAAGTATCAAGAAAGAAAGAAAAACTTCCTTAGGAGACAGTAAGTCTAAGCATACTGCCAAGAATGTAATAAGGGTGGAAAAAAACAAAGGGAGATTTCTTCTAACTACTAGTTCTCTGAACTGCTCAGAAAGTTAATAAGGAGTTCTATAGAACCAGTCAGAACCGGTAGAATCCCACCCCTGCTTATCCTGCAGTAGTTTTTATTTCCAGATAAATATACTTCAGACTTCTAGTCCTGTTCAACTGACATGTTAACCAGAGGAGGCTGTTCACTGTTCTTGTGCTGTAGATATGGACAGAGAAAAAAAAGTATCTGTTTGTCCATTCCCATCATATGACTGGTAACATTTTTCCCACTCTAGCCATGAAGGCCTGATTAGTTAACTTAATAGCTTGAAGCACTCCATAGCTTCAATTAACTGTTGCAGTTTATATTACATTATATTAATTACATCACACTATAGTGATCACTGTTCATTGGATTAATAATATTACATTAGATTTGACTGTTTGGATTAAATCCAATTTATTAATAGAATGTTAGTGTACAAAGGTGTGTGTATATGTATGTATATGTGATGAATGATGAACTCAAATAGTTGCATTTTAAAAGAAAAATGCATTTTAAAAAAGTTTATTTAACTTAAATTCCTGCCCAAAGTTTTTGAGTTTGCAATGGGTAGTCTCAGCCTTGACATTTGTTTAAGGTCAAAACTGTGAAAAAAAAGTATTATCTCATTCCACATTTGAATCCCTCTATTGCCAGATTAACATCTGAAGACATAAGATTCAGAGGTAAAGCCGATGAGTACGAATTAGTCTTTTTAAAAAAAATCAGGGCAGTGCAATGCTGGCTAGCACATTCTGCTTGATATAAACTCTTCCCATTTTTTCACTAAGGGTAAATATTGTCTTTGATTTTCAAATGGTCCTTTGATATCTCTACTAATTTTTCTATCTACAGCAGCAGCTTGTGTTTCATGTAATCTAGTGAACACTTTGGTCAAATGAGGACTTGGTTCTCAGCTCCTTGTCCAACACCTTATCTACTACATTACTGGATTTTTCTCATAATGTGCTAAATACTATATCCTACAACAAGTTTACTCAACTTAAAATACTTTTGGCCTACAACTTCCAAAATTCTCACATAATTATATTCAAATGTTACAAAAATTATATCAATTTTTATATATATCCAGTATGATATACCCATATGCTCAATATGAGGCCCCATTTGAACCACTGAGGTCAATTCCCTTGCAGTTTTTGTCTTGTAAGGTAGCCTTTCTGGTAGCGATCATAGTAGATTCAAGGTATTAGTGATCATATATAAAGTCCTGCATGGTTTGGGTCCGGGGTACTTGCGGGAGCGTGTCCTGCCAGCATCAACTTCCAATCGCCCTTTACGCTCCCACAGGCAGGGCCTCCTGGGGGCGCCGTCGGCCAGACATTGTCGGCGGCGGGGTAGGGCCTTCTCTGTGGGAGCACCCACCCTGTGGAATCAACTCCCCTTGGAGCTCCGGCTGGCCCCTGACCTCCGTTCCTTTCGCCGCGACCTAAAGACTTGGTTATTTCAACAGGCCATCCTCGACTGAATGGGGTGGGGTAGAGTTTTATCGATTTTATTTTTTGATTGGGTTTTAATTTTTTATTGGGCTAATTCGACTGGTTTAATTGTATTTTAATATTTGTATCCTCATTTCTTATTGTAAGCCGCCCTGAGTCCCCTGGGAGAGAGGGTGGTCTATAAGTCCAATAAATAATAAAATAATAATAATAATAATAATAATAATAATAATAATGATATCAAAATTGCCATTTTTATAATTATTATAATCATTTTTGTCATGATAATGTATAATGGTTTTCTCATCTCATTGTAAACATGCTGGGAGTCATAATATAAATTGGGTTAAAAATTCATTTCATAACCAGTTCAGATTACAAAAAAATTTGTCATAAAAGCCAAGCAGAATTCTGTCCTCCCAATTTATATTACTAGTGCATTCCCTGATGTGCAGACTATTTAGGGAACAAAGTACAATTGTTCCACAAGAAATAGGCTATTGAATATCTCTGATATGTGTATGCAGTGCTATGATTGCTGATTTATATGTATTCCAAGTCTTTATCTAATTCATAATTGTGAATGGGTTAATAAAGTAACAATTTTGTTCAAAAATCAAATGCACACACACATACACATGGACGCACACATATATGCATATACCAAATGTACTAGAAGTAACGTTTAATTCTTTGGGGATTTTGCAATTACATGGGGACTGTATATAAACCATGTAATCTGAAAAATGTTAACAGCTGTTTCTAATTGTTATCTTTCTAAGCCAGTGTTTCCATAATATGACCACATACATGATAAATTACACTTGCCTGAAATGAAGGTAAAATAGGCAATACAAAAACAAACAGTATGTGGTTGATTAAAATAGTATGCTTTCATGTAGAAGCTAGAAAATTAGTCACAACAAATACTACCACTTTAAATGCAAAACAAGACAGATGTTTTCTTATTCTACCAAATTTATATAGAATATTCCCAGGGTAATTTGTGATAGTTATAATGTTTAGAAAACTTCCATTCATCCCTTTATCACAAAATATTGTTGCAATATTGTTAACTAACTACTGATATGACATCACATGCTTTTTGTCAGGCAACAAATTACAGTTAGTTACGATAGATGTGAATACAGTTGGTATAAACACTCTTGAAAGGCTACAATATTGTACATGACTTTATTATATAATATACAATAGACATTTCCATCTTTGGATATACATAAGTTAATAGAGAAATTATCTCTGATTTCCGCCTATGAAAATAGTATCTACCCATGTTAGTCGAAAGGTCAAGAAGTGATGAAAAAAAATGAACATCTGAATAGATGGAACATCGTTACAGTCATAGATCAAAATACAAGGAGCAACCAAATATTCACCAAATTTACAATAGTATTTACAATTCCTATTTTTCCATTAATGCAACTTTTTCCTGATCATAGTATAATTTCAACAGCAGCAGCAGCCAAAAACATACTGAAATATTTACTCTTTGGCATTTCATTTCTAAATTTAAATTATAATTGAGAAGTATATTAAGCTTTAATTTCAATGCACTATACATATTTTGACTTTTAGCTACAGCTTTAGGATTCAAAACAGATTACAGTACACTGATAAAATACACCAGTATAAAACTGACAAACTGAAATTATATGACTAACAAGCAATATTAAGCACAGGATGATTTTAACCATCCTAGGAAGCAACAAATCAAAGTTTAATTTATGAAAATAAAATTAAAATTGAATAATATATTTAAAAAGTTTTAGCTAGGAGATGTTAATTTTTACGAGTGTGACTCATAATTAAAAGTGATCTAATTAATTGGCTACTTTTTTAAGACTAAGAAGTCTGTTTCTTCAAGGTCATTGAAGTTATTCAGTATATTCCAAAATGAAATATGTTGATTATATAATGAGGATTAAATACCAGCATTACTGAATTTAGTGTGGTTTTTAGTTTATATACAAAATTAGGAAATATTTTGAAGTCAGAAAGAGGGCCTGAGAATCATTCCAGGTAGAAGCATGTGAATTTTTTTTAAATTCATGTTTTATTTACAGTTTTCCTTTCACACCATACCTATTTTGTGGACAGCGTATTGACTGGGTCAATGTCTTTTTTAAACAATGATAACAACAATAATACAAATAAGTATTCTTCGAACTTCAACAATACCATTCTCTCTTTATAATTCTTTATCATTTTTCCATTAATTCATTTAAGCATAGATAGCATTTCTTTTCACCATGTAATTATCCCCTATTAAATCACTAATATTTAATATTTTAAAAATTACTCATTATTCCACCATAATTTCAATATCCCAAATATCTAGAACTACAAATAAGGCCAAATATTGACAAAATTTAATCAATCCTGGGATTATATCTCAAAATCCCCAAAATTTCTAATCCTTAAAAGTTTTAAGTTCACAATATATTTAATACACTGTTAACATTAATAATGCAATTAAATTACCTAATCCTAAACTTCCATCTTCTACTTGAACAAGGTATTGGCTGTAAAATACGCCCAACATAGTATGTTGGCAACATACTCTACGGGAATTATTTCTTCACATCATTCTCCTTCAGGATTGATATGCTTTGGAGATTAAGTAGTGAAGATTATTGACATTACAGGTAGTGTTTGTCTTGCACTCTGAGAATTGTCTTTCACATTTTTACATATTCAAAACAAGTTTAATTGTAACTTTAATTTTAATATACAGGTAGTCCTCAACTTACCATCATCTGTTTAACAATGGTTGAAGTTACAACAGCACTGAATAAAGTGACTTATGACCATCCTCAAAGTTATGATCATTGTTTCAGGGATACAATCACCTGATTGCAATTTGGATGCTTGGCACTGGTTCCCATTTCCGATGGCTGCAGTATTGATTTATTTATTGCATGACACATTCTCCCATGAGCTGTTCAGAGCATCCAGTAGTAGTGGGGAGGTACTTCAGTCTCTGCATGTCTAGGCTGGGCTTATTTTCTGGAACGCTCCTCCTCATCCACAGAACTCCTCCCCAGCGTTCTCCAGTTTTGGCTCAGCCTCGTTGAGGATAGGCAGTGCTTTTGATTCTTCCCTGGCCGAAACAGGAAAATTAGTTGCTTATCAGCAGGTTTGAAATTTGACCAGTTGTCTTTAAGGCTTTTTAGCCTCCTAATAACTTTACGATCTCCCAATGTTGGCTCTTTAACATCTGGCCATCGGAGCTTATTTGCATTGTTGGGAAGCACTGCTTTGCACCTTGAAGTGGAGGGAGGCTTCGGCATCATTCCGCACCCCCCCTCAACCAGTCTTTCTAACCCTGCCATTGCGATAGCTGCAGAATTTATTCCATCTGCAACAGCAGCATGGGCTTTTTGCTCACAACCAAGTTGTATCATTCTCCTTTGGAGGGCTTAAATGCTTGGCTCCCTCCTCCTTTCCCTGCCATTTAGCCATATAGGAGAAGCCATCAGAGGCTAATTCTCCACGCGGCTGGAATTTGTTGTTGGGAAGCGCACGCCAAAAGTTAATGGCCAGAGGCCATTGTTTTTTTTCTAAAGACCACATGGCTGTGCTGACTGTATTTCATTTCGTGCTGTGTGAGGTATTTCTCTTTCCCGAGCAGAGGTTTCTCTTTAGGAACTCTAGGGACTATTACACCCTTGTTTTTTTCTTATCATATTCGAGGCCATCTGTGCATTTAATTGTTGGCTTAACCCTCATAGCCCCACCAACCCAGCGGCACAACAGTGAGCACCAAGGCCTGTGTCCGGCTGTGCAGGGAAGCTGTTGAAGGCCTCTACCTCATTATCCTGGCCCTTAGGCATTCTCAATTTGGCTGTTTGGATATTCAAAAATTTTAGCTGTCTGCTATATATATATATATATATATATATATATATATATATATATATTTGTTTTCGTAGATTTTCACGGGTAAAGGTATGTAGGTCTTGGTGTATTCGGTCTTGTCCCTGTAAGATTGAGAATACCTTGGCAACGTTTCAAAATCTCATCCGTCATCTTCAGGCTGGTGTCTTCAGCTTCGTTCTCCTGGGAGAAGTGTGTGATTGTGGCTGTTTTCCCTTTTAAACTCTAGAGTTGGCTGTGTTGTTACTTCTTGATTGGTTTGTGGAGTTGATGTATGCAGATTGGATGGCTTTTTCCGAGACCCTGTGTGGCTGAGGTGCTGGCTGTGTGTCTCTCAGCCTTTTGTGTTGTAACGACCTGGGTAATGGGCTGTGTGATGACCTTCTGAGTTCTATTGTTGTGATGTCCTGGGTGTGGTGCTGTAATCTCCTGGGTCGTTGTCTGTGCTGCAACCTCCTGATGTTTTGTGTTGTGATCTCCTGAGTTCTGTGATGTAGTATCCTGGGTGGAAGGCTGTGATGTGGCATTCTGGGCCTTGGTTTGGCTCGAGTTTGAGGTCTGGCTATGTGTTTATAGCGTGTGTCAGTTTGCTTAGTTTGGGGGTTGGAGGGGAGTGTAGCAGCTGGTGTTGCAGCCATGGTCTGGTTTCTGGATGGTGGTTGCCTTTCATCTGTGGCGTGGGCTTGGGTTTGAGTCTGGTGAAGGAGATTGGTGGTGGTATCATGTGTTATTTTGGGTCCGGTGTTGGTTTTGTGGCTGGGACTCGTTTGTTGATTAGGGCTAGTTTCCAGATGTCTGGTAGGCGGAAGTATCATCCCGTTTATTCATGTTATGGGGTGTTTCTCTATTTCGATGGCTTCCTAATTATTCTCTTGTTGAAGTGTTCAGTATTGGAGATAAGTTTGGATCCCTCAAAATCAATTTCATGTCCTGTGGCTTTAAGGTGCTGGAAAAGGAGGAAGTTTTTCTTCTTTTCTGACTGCGTTCTTGTGTTCTGCGATGCATTTATTCTCCTGTTGGTTTGTCCAATGTATGTGGCTGGGCAAATTTTGCATGGTATTTTATAAACTCCTTGGTTTTCTAGCTGGATCTTGTCTTTGGGGTTTCTTAAGATGTTGGCTATTTTTGATCAGTGCCAAAGGCTGTCCTGATATTGTGTTTGTGGAGAATTTTGCTGATTTTATCTGTGGTGCCTTTGATGTAAGGGAGGAGGGCGATGCCATTGTCCTGTTCTGTGTCTTGGTTTTTGGGGAGTCTCCCTTCGGATTAGGTTGGTGATTGTGCTTCTTTGGAATCCATTGGACATTAATACGTTAGTGAGGGTGTGTAATTCTGTTCTCAAGTGGTCTTTGTCAGCTAGGCGTTTGGTTCTGGAGATGAGGGTCTTGGCTACGGAGTTGATCTGTGCAGGGTGGTGATGGGATTGTGCATTTAAGTAGCGGTTAGTGTGTGTCTTTTCTGGTAGATGGTGTGTCCTAGGGAGCCGTAGGGTTTTGTAAATTAGGACGTCCAGGAACGGAAGTTGATTGTTGGTTTCTGTTTCCATGGTAAATTGTATTTTGGGGTGTAGGCTGTTGAGATGTGTGAGGAAGTTGTCCAGTTTTTCTTTCCCGTGGCCAAATTACGAAAGTGTCATCTACATATCTAAGCCAGAGTTTGGGTTTGTATTCGATTTGTCTAGAGCATTGGTTTCAAAATGTTCCATGTATAGGTTAGCGATGACGGGTGAGAGGGGTGATCCCATAGGTGCTCCTTCTATCTGTTTATATCTTTGTCCATTGTGGATGAAATGCGTGTTGGAAAGGCAATGGTTGGTCAGATCTAGGATGTGCTTAGGGGTTGTATTTGTTTTGGATAGCTGTCAAGGCTTCTTTAATAGGTACTTGAGTGAAGAGGATATGACATCGAAGCTCACAAGTAGGTCGCTGGGTTGTAGGTTTTGTTTCTTTATTGTTTCTATGAAGTGGAAAGAATTTTGTACGTGAGGTGATGGATTCTGTGTAGGGCTGGAGTTGTTTGGCGAGAAATTTGGCAAGGTTCTGTAGAGGTGAGCCTATGGAGCTGACTATGGGTCTGAGTGGTGTTCCTTCTTTGTGTATCTTGGGGAGGCCATAGAGCTTAGGGCATCTAGATGATTTTCTCTGGGGATGATTCTTTGTTGGATCTCTTCACTGATGGGCGAGGCTTTTATTTTGGATTTGGTGGTTTTCTCTAGATAGGTGGTGGGGTCTGTGTTTAGAGGTTTGTAAGCGGGGTCTTGGAGTAGGTTGGATAGTTTGGATTGGTAGTCAGATGTGTTCATCACGACTGTGGCGTTGCCTTTGTCTGCTGGGAGGATGATTATGTTGTTGTCTTTCCTCAAGTTGCTGAGTGCTTTTGTTCTTCTTTGTGTAAGTTGCTTCTGGGTGGACTGCTGGAGCAGAGGACGTTGGTGACTTCAAGTCTGATTTTATTGGCTGTGTCTGGGTTAATTTTGGCTAGGCTAGCTTCAACTCCACATATGATGTTTTCAGTGGGGATGCGTTTGGGGCGACAGCAAAGTTGAATCCTTTGGAAAGGACATTGGTTTCTGCCATGGTGAGGGTTCTGTCTGATATGTTGTGTACTGTTTGTTTCATGCATTGTTGTGGGGGTTTGGGCTTCTGGCGTTTCTCTAGTCTGTGGAGTTTGTTGGTGTGTGTGTCTGTCTTGTGAAAGGTTTCTGTTTCGGCTCTCCAGAGGGCTAGTTGTTTGGATTTGTCCCAGAGTGCTGGGTGGATTTTGTTACTGAGTTTGAGGTGGAGGGTGAGTAGGTCCCTGTTGGTTTGGTCTAGTAGGAATCTTTTCCTGTGGAGTTCGTTTCTGATTAGAGCTAATGCAGTTCTTTTCAGGATCCTTTCAGTGGCTGAGGTTTTAGTGTGGAATTTGAGTTGGAAGCATGTGGGGATCACGCTTTTGTCTCGGCAATTGCGTAGGAATGTGAGGTCACATAAGATGGTGGCTCTTCGCACTTTGAGTTTCTCATAGATCCGGGTCAGCTGGAAGGTTTCCTCCCCGTAGAGGTAGGATATTTGTTTTCGTGATTTTCACGGGTAAAGGTATGTAGGTCTTGGTGTATTCGGGTCTTGTCCCGTGTAAGATTGAGAATACCTTGGCAACGTTTCGACGAAATCTCATCCGTCATCTTCAGGCTGGTGTCTTCAGCTTCGTTCTCCTGGAGAAGTGTGTGATTGTGGCTGTTTTCCCTTTTAAACTCTAGAGTTGGCTGTGTTGTTACTTCTTGATTGGTTTGTGGAGTTGATGTATGCAGATTGGATGGCTTTTTCCCGAGACCCTGTGTGCTGAGGTGCTGGCTGTGTGTCTCTCAGCCTTTTGTGTTGTAACGACCTGGGTAATGGGCTGTGTGATGACCTTCTGAGTTCTATTGTTGTGATGTCCTGGGTGTGGTGCTGTAATCTCCTGGGTCATTGTCTGTGCTGCAACCTCCTGATGTTTTGTGTTGTGATCTCCTGAGTTCTGTGATGTAGTATCCTGGGTGGAAGGCTGTGATGTGGCATTCTGGGCCTTGGTTTGGCTCGAGTTTGAGGTCTGGCTATGTGTTTATAGCGTGTGTCAGTTTGCTTAGTTTGGGGGTTGGAGGGGGTAGCAGCTGGTGTTGCAGCCATGGTCTGGTTTCTGGATGGTGGTTGCCTTTCATCTGTGGCGTGGGCTTGGGTTTGAGTCTGGTGAAGGAGATTGGTGGTGGCATCATGTGTTATTTTGGGTCCGGTGTTGGTTTTTGTGGCTGGGACTCGTTTGTTGATTAGGGCTAGTTTCCAGATGTCTGGTAGGCGGGAAGTATCATCCGTTTATTCATGTTATGGGGTGTTTCTCTATTTCGATGGCTTCCCTAATTATTCTCTTGTTGAAGTGTTCAGTATTGGAGATAAGTTTGGATCCCTCAAAATCAATTTCATGTCCTGTGGCTTTAAGGTGCTGGAAAAGGGAGGAAGTTTTTCTTCTTTTCTGACTGCGTTCTTGTGTTCTGCGATGCGTGCATTTATTCTCCTGTTGGTTTGTCCAATGTATGTGGCTGGGCAAATTTTGCACGGTATTTCATAAACTCCTTGGTTTTCTAGCTGGATCTTGTCTTTGGGGTTTCTTAAGATGTTGGCTATTTTTTGGTCAGTGCCAAAGGCTGTCCTGATATTGTGTTTGTGGAGAATTTTGCTGACTTTATCTGTGGTGCCTTTGATGTAAGGAAGGAGGGCGATGCCATTGTCCTGTTCTGTGTCTTGGTTTTTGGGGGGAGTCTCCCTTAGGATTAGGTTGATGATTGTGTTTCTTTGGAATCCATTGGACATTAATACGTTAGTGAGGGTGTGTAATTCTGTTCTCAAGTGGTCTTTGTCGGCTAGGCATTTGGTTCTGGAGATGAGGGTCTTGGCTACGGAGTTGATCTGTGCAGGGTAGTGATGGGATTGTGCATTTAAGTAGCGGTTGGTGTGTGTCTTCTTCTGGTAGATGGTGTGTCCCAGGGAGCCATTGGGGTTTTTGTAAATTAGGACATCCAGGAACGGAAGTTGGTTGTTGGTTTCTGTTTCCATGGTAAATTGTATTTTGGGGTGTAGGCTGTTGAGATGTGTGAGGAAGTTGTCCAGTTTTTCTTTCCCATGTGGTCAAATTACGAAAGTGTCATCTACATATCTAAGCCATATCTAAGATTCAAGACTCAAACCCAAGCCCACCCCACAGACGAAAGGCAACCACCGTTCAGAAACCAGACCATGGCTGCAACACCGGCTGCTACACACACCCCTCCGACCCCCAAACTAAGCAAACTGACACACGCTATAAACACATAGCCAGACCTCAAACTCGGAGCCAAACCAAGGCCCAGAATGTCACATCACAGCCTTCCACCCAGGATACTACATCACAGAACTCAGGAGATTACAACACAAAACATCAGGAGGTTGCAACATAGACAACGACCCAAGAGATTACAGCACAAGACCCAGGAGGTCACAACAATAGAACTCAGAAGGTCATCACACAGCCCATTACCCAGGTTATTACAACACAAAAGGCTGAGAGACACACAGCCAGTACCTCAGCCACGCAGGGTCTTATGAAAAAGCCAACCAATCTGCATACATCAACTCCATCAACCAGTCAAGAAGTAACAACACAGCCAACTCTGGAGTTTAAAAGGGAAAAACAGCCACTATCACACACTTCTCCCAGAAGAACAAAGCTGAAGACACCAGCCTGAAGATGACGGATGAGATTTCGTCGAAACATTGACAAGATACTCTCAATCTTACACGGGACAAGACCCGAATACACCAAGACCTACATATATGTGTGTGTGTATGTGTGTGATTATCATTAAATTATAATAAATATTATTGATATTAATATATTTTGTATTAATATTTTAATATCAATAAAATATTATCACTGAGATACAACTCATATTATAGATATTTAAAAAAGGGGGGGATAAACTATTATCAGGGCAAGTGGTCCGTTCTTGGATCAGGCCCCTGGGCGTGCCAACCACCTCCACAATATTGCATTGAATAACGAGCATACTGTAATTCCTTCAATCGAAATGGCAGGCGGTAGTAGCTCTCAGACCTCAACCTCAAAGTTCAAAGCTAAATCTCAGCACAAATCTAAGCAGACAAAAGGGAATTCTAAAGCTTCAGAAAAGGATGCCAACAGGTGCCATAAAGCATTAGAAAAGCAAATAGATAAGTGCACATGGGAGGCACACAGGGCCTCACAGTCTTATTCGCCCCCCCAGTCCAGGACCATCTACTCTTCCCACCCCCCTCCTCCCCTAGATCTCTCCCTCTCATCCAGGTGCAGCTTGGCTCCCCAGAGTCAACAACCTCAATTATCTGGAATGCTGACCACGCGAAGGGTTCCCGAAGCCACGTTTACTCTTCGTCAGGATGACATTCTTCCAGAGGAAGTCCCAGAGAGGATGAAGGCGTGGATGGAGCTGGCCATATGCCAGGGAATCGCTGCAGGTCTGCAACATGCAGTTCTGACCAGGGAACATCCTGTACCCGCTGATTATGATTCACAATCGTTACGATCATTTGCCAGGTCGGAGCAACACTATACCCAGGTACAGTTTCAGGGGGATGCACCCTCCCATGGGCTGCAGCAGCAGGAGGAGGAGGAGGTGGAGGTGGAAGAGGTGGAACAAATTGATCAAATGGAACATATTGAGTCAGGGTCAGTACATGACAGTGACCTGGTCCTGTCAGAAGTGGACCCCTTAGAAAGAGGCATGTCTGAGGACGAGGGCCTTGTTTCTGATCAACCAGCATTTACAGGCTTATTCCACCCACAGTTGTTTAAATCACTGTTGTACAAGGCCAAAAACACTGCACGCCTGGACAAGGCGGCGCCTTCTACCACACCAACTCCTTCACAAGAGGAATCAGAGGATCTAATTTTCAAGCAACCGGTAGTTGAGGCAGATGTGATTCCAGTTCCTCACGTGTTTTCAGACCTGGTGCAGAAACAGTGGGTGTCTGCAGCTGTGTATCCTGTCCCCATGGGATATGACAGGAAATATTTCAATTTGGCCCCTGATTTCTCAAATTTGTTGAATACTCCCGAGGTAGATGAACCTATAGTGGGACTAGCGTCCTCTTCCTCCATTCCCAGTGAAGCACTGGAGGCATTAAACCAGAGGAAAAATGGGCCGAGTTGGCCCTACACAGGGCCCATCAGTCTGATGCATGGGCCATCAGAGCAGCCACAGACGCTTCCTTCTTCACTCGCTCCTCTCTCAGATGGCTCCGTCACCTACATGAGCATATCTCTAATTCCAACATTAGAGCACATCAGGACATTGCCAAACTTATCGCAGCTGCAGAATTCTCTGCTGATGCAACTTATCATGCGGTTAAGTTTTCAGCTAGGGTCATTACTTCACATGTCACAGCACGACGCTTACTATGGTTAAAACATTGGCAAGTGGACACTAAGCATAAATGCAAGCTGGCCTCATCTCCCATTGTGGGAGACAGATTGTTTGGCCCTGCCCTCAATCCGCTGCTAATTGAAACCAGAAGCAAAAAGGAAATTCTCCCTTCTCTTTTTCGGAAGTCAGACTCTAGAAACCCCCAGTCCTTTTGGA
Organism: Naja naja; assembly: GCA_009733165.1. Lineage (NCBI taxonomy): Eukaryota > Metazoa > Chordata > Lepidosauria > Squamata > Elapidae > Naja > Naja naja. Next base: position 16,016,206 of record CM019153.1, on the reverse strand, counting down.
GGGGATCCTTTTGTCCTTTCTATCAAGGACCATATTCACCCAGATATCAGAGACCCCCGATATTCAGACCAGGGCAGCAGTCAGAGAGGTCCGACTTCGGGGACAGAAACAGAAGGGGTGGCCAATCCAAAAGACCCTTTCGAGGAGCTGGAAACTGGTCATTCCAGTGTCCCAAATAACTCCTTGGACTCGGTTCCCATTGGCGGACGCCTTAAATTATTCATGGACCAATGGGACTCTTCAACATCTGATTCCTGGGTCAGAGACACAATCAGTTTTGGCCTAGCTCTAGAGTTCCAATCCACCCCACCAGACTTCTTTATGTCATGCCCTCTTTCCAGAGATCCGGTTAAATGAAATCTTATGGAAACAGCTATGCAACATCTACTGGACATAAGAGCCATTCAACCAGTAGCTACCAATCAACAAGGGCGACATTTCTATTCACATCCTTTTGTTGTTTCAAAGAGTTCGGGGGTAGGGTGGGGTGGAGAGCAATTTTAGACTTGAAATGTCTTAACCATTTCTTGGTATATCGCAAGGTTAAAATGCACACCCTGCAATCTATCTTACTCGGCATCAGAAAGGGTGACGTCCTTATGTCAATAGATTTGACTGAAGCGTATTTACATATTTCTATTCTGCCTTCCCACTGTAAATTTTTGTGTTTTTGTTATAATAATCACCACTTTATTTATTTATTTATTTATTTGACTTATATGCCACCCCCTCTCCGAAAGGACTTGGGGCGGCTCACAGCTAAAATACAACAATAACAATAAATTACCTAAAAACATATTAAACAAACTATAAGCCAAATTGGAATTAAAACCCCAAAGTTAAAATAAACAAACCCCAGTATGAATATGTTGCCCTTCCTTTTGGACTAGCTTCTGCCCCCAGGACCTTCACAAAGGTCCTTGCAGCTCTGGCTGCTCATCTCAGAGGTATCCCTGTATGACTCCAGTGTTACCTTGATGACATATTAATGTTGTCATCTTCAGCTCACCAAGCAGTCAGAGACACTCAGACCACATTACTATCACTACAACAACAGGGGTTCTCAATTAATTAGAAAAAGAGTCATTTAACACCTTCGACTCGATTGATCCACCTGGGGGCAATCATAGATATGGTGGCAGGCAAAGTTTTCCTGTCGCCAGATAGACAAACCAGCATACAACCATTAGTTAAGGAGATCAGAGTTCTCAAGAGGGTGCCCCTAGCCAAACTATCAAAATTGTTAGGCAAAATGATCTCATGTATATCTATTATTCCCTGGGCCCGACTCCACACTAGATCCCTCCAGTGGTTCCTGCTTCCGTACCAGCAATCCGGCCGAAGCAACTCCAAATACAAGGTCAAGGTACCATCAAAGGTTCTCATATCACTCCACTGGTGGGCCAGACCAGTCATCAACAGAGGTTGCCTTTTCAAAGAGCCCCACAGACTTACCATCACGACAGATGCCAGCCTGTTTGGATGGGGAGCTCACTTTCAATCACTCACAGCCCAAGGCTGCTGGTCCTCCATAGAACAGTCATGCAGCATAAACTGGCTGGAGCTTCAAGCAGTACACCTGGCTCTTCGCAGCTTTCTCCTACAGGTATGCAATCAACACATACTAATCTTGACTGACAACATAACAGCAAAAGCTCACATAAACAAGCAAGGGGGCATGCAGTTGAAATACCTTATGTGGGATGTGGAGCATCTGTGCCATTGGGTGGAGCAGAGCAGAGCACATATCAGGTCTGTCAAATACCCAGGCAGACTGGTTAAGCAGGGCTACAATCAACCAATCGGAGTGGCGCCTGCACCCGACCCTGTTTCAAGAGGCAGCCCAGAGATTTGGACAGCTGGTGGTAGATTTGTTCGCTTCCCCCCTCAACTCCTAGCTCCTGAGATTCATTTCCAGGTATCCCTCACAAAGAGCGGAGAACTTCAATGTGCTCCACTGCCATTTGCCCCCAGGCCTTCTGTACACATTCCCACCACTTCCAGTGATCCCCAAGGTCATCCAGAAGCTGCTGGAGGAGAGGGCAGAGCTGTTGCTTGTAGCTCCATACTGGCCCAAATGGCCGTGGTTTGCAGACCTCCACAGTCTGTCTTCATCAGAACCATGGAAGATTCCGACGGACAGGGTGTCACTAACCCAGGGACCCTTTCAACATCCGGACCCGCAATGGTTGCACCTAGCCATCTGGAGGTTGAGCAACGATGTCTGAAGAGCGAACAGTTATCTAACAAAGTCATAGCCACCATCCAAGCTGCCAGGTGCCCCTCAACAACTCACATTTACAATGCCACGTGGTCCAGTTTCTGCAAATGGTGTACTAAGTCTCACATTGATCCCACTTCTCCATCAGTGGCTCAAATCCTTGAGTTTTTACAAGAAGGACTTGACAAAGGTCTATCTCCAAATATGTTGAAAAGACAGGTGGAAGCCTTGGCGTCAGTTGTCACTTGTGAAGGTATCCCGTCTTTCTCTCATCATCCACGCATACGGAGTTTTCTTCGGGGAGCCACAAACTTACATCCACCAGTGATTCACCGTTATCCAACTTGGGATCTTAACAAGGTCCTTGTTGCCCTTACTAAATGTCCCTTCGAACCCTTGAAGTCTTCAAGTCTCCAATTTCTCATGTACAAAGTTGTTTTTCTTGTGGCAATAGCTTCCGCTCATCGTATTTCAGAACTGGCAGTCTTGTCGATCAGGCAGGATCTTTGTGTCTTCCATTCTGAAAGAGTGGTCCTTTGTCCAGATCCTATGTTTATACCCAAAATTAATTCGGCCTTCCACAGGGCACAAGAACTGATACTCCCTAACTTTTGTCCTAGACCAAATCAAGGATTAGAACTACAATGGCACCGGCTTGACGTGAGGTGAGCATTGCGATTATATATTCACTGCACAGCACCTTTCAGAAAAATGGAAGCTTTATTTGTGTTGTTTCAGCCACACACTCAAGGCTGCAAAGTCTCATCTTCCACAATAAGACGCTGGCTACGGGCCGCAATAGCAAAAACATATCAGACTCAATCCTTACAGGTACCAAGGGGCATAACTGCTCATTCAACCAGGAGCGCCGCAACATCGGCAGTATGGGCCATGCAGGCGCCAATAACTGAGATTTGTCGAGTGGCCACCTGGGCCTCTCCATCGCCATTTATTAGGCACTATAAAATTGATGTGTTTGCATCTGCTGAGGCTTCCTTTGGCAGATGAGTTTTACAACGGGTCCACAGAGACCAGGAGAGGATTCCAAGCCAGACAGAGTCCCGCCCCTAGGACAGGCCAAGCTTTAGTATGTCTCACTACTGGATGCTCTGAACAGCTCATGGGAGAAAGGGTGTTGGTACTTACCTGACACGTCCGTTCTCTTTGAGCTGTGAACAGCATCCAGCCCCACCCATTTTCCATCTGGTGGGGTCCTGTTCCGGCCAATGAATTGTTAGGGCATAGGGGGTGAGGGGGTTTATTCTCTCATCTTCGCTAAAACTGGGGAACGCTGGGGAGGAGGAGGAGCGTTCCAGAAAATAAGCCCAGCCTAGACATGCAGAGACTGAAGCACCTCCCCACTACTACTGGATGCTCTTCACAGCTCAAAGAGAACGGGCATGTCAGGTAAGTACCAACGCCCTTTCACATCATATTTTAGTGGAAAAAAAAACAGGGTTGCAGTGTCCTGTAGTCACGTGATCACAATTTATGACCTTCTAGCTGGTTTCCGACAAGCTAAGTCAATAGGGAAGCTGGAGTCACTTAATGACTGATCCACTTAATGATTTTAATAAAAATGTCAGAAAATTAGGTCCAGTCATTAAGTGATGGCTCATTTAATGACTTAGCAACTTCCAATGCTAATTGTGGTTATGGGGAAAATAGGAGAAGGAAGGTATATTGGATTTGTTTGCCACCTTATTTGTGAAATAATAAAGGTGGGGGATGAATAAGTAAATAAGTAAGTACTACTTTTACTTCCTTTATTTCCACATAATATATGGAGTTTAATTTAGATCAGCATTCTGTAACCTTGCACTCTTTGTAGTATTCAAACATCTGAGATTGCAGCTTTCAGGATTTCTGGCCCGTATAACTAAGATGATAGGAATTCTGCACATATCAATACATAAGGAAAGCAACTGACCTCATGTTAAAAAAACCCCAGTATTTCTGTGACTATGATTCCATTGCTAACCATTGCACACCCAGGCACAAAAACATCCAAACTTTTAACTATATTCCTGTACTTCTTTTGCCAATTTACTTTTGATAATAGTGCTTTATAATCATTATGAAAGGGAAAAGAAAATACATTCTTCAAATTGTAAATCAATATATGAAACATAATTACAGCACTGTAAAATATGTTGTCAAATTAATTCAGAATGCCACCAGGAGAATTTAATCATATTGTTACCAGCACAACTGTTACAAAAGCAAAAAACCATGATCCCCATAGTGGAACCCAGCAATTGTCTTATCAAGAACTAAAGGCACAGGCATCTCTCAGGGGGAGCAGTGTGGAGGCAAAGAGGTTTGGCATAAGTAATAATAAAGCATACCTTGCAATGTTGTCCCTCAAATTCTGTTTGTCACTTACAATTACAACATAAATCTATAAAGGCAGTTTGAAGATCAGCTATTGTGCTAACCAGGAAGCGAATTGATCAGTATATTTATAAATAAGTAACTGTTATGTACAAATTGTTAAGTCCTCATAGATGTGATTATATAAAAGAAATGGTTCTGTATTTAACAATGAACACTTTCCATTATAAAATGCAAAGTAATGCTATTATAGTTATTATTATTATTATTATTTATTTAGACTTGTATGCCACCCTTCTCCCTAAGGACTCAGGGCGGCGAACATTTTAAAAACCGAACAGATTACAATAAAAAATAATTAAATAACTACAAGCCTAAGAACAATTAATTAAAATTTAAATAAAATGATTAAATTAACCCACCCCTAAAAATAACCAACCCCCGGGTCAGTCCAGACCGGCCTGCTGAAATAGCCAGGTCTTCAGGTCTCGGCGAAAGGAGCGGAGATCAGGTGCCAAACGGAGATCCACAGGGAGCGGATTCCACAGGGTGGGCACTCCCACAGAAAAGGCCCTAGCCCTGGGAACCGCCAGCCGACAATGTCTAACCAATGGAATCCCAAGGAGGCCCCTCCTGTGGGAGAGCACAGGGCGATCGGGGTGTGATGCTGGCAGGAGACGTTCCCACAAATACCCTGGACCCAAGCCATTTAGGGCTTTATAAGTCATTACTAGCACCATGAAGGCAACCCGGGAGGCAACCAGCAACCAGTGCAAGCTGCGCAGAAGGGGTGTAACATGGGAGTATCGGGACACCCCCATCACAGCCCACGCAGCCGCATTCTGCACCAGCTGCAACCCCCGGGTCGTCCGCAAGGGCAGCCCCATGTAAAGAGCATTGCAGTAGTCAATTCTGGAAGTGACGAGCGCATGAGTGACCGTTCGAAGGGCATCTCGGCTCAGATAAGGGCGGAGCTGGTGAATCAGCTGAACCTGGGCAAAAGCCTCCCTGGCCACAGCCCCCACCTCTAAACTGAGCTGTGGATCCAAGAGGACGCCCAGATTCCTCGCCCTATCCATGGGGGGCAACACCTCTCCCCCCATGACCAAAAATGGCACATCTGCTGAGAACTGAGATGCCGGTAAGAATAGCCACTCGGTTTTGGCCGGGTTGAGCCGGAGCCTGTTACTCCTCATCCAGACCTGCACCGCCTCCAGGCAGTTATATTTAATAGTACTATACAACAATATTGTTTTGTGTGACTGAATAGGCGAAGAAGAAATACAGCAGCATTATAGCAGATTTAGCTACAGAAACAGCTATTAGCTGGTTCATTACCATTCCTCAGATATAGTTAAAGGTTATTTGAAGTTTTATATACCATAGCAAATTTTTCCTATACCCTTTTATATAAGTAACAATATAGCCATAGCAATTGTATACCGCTTTACAGTGCTTTACAGCCCTCTCTAAGCAGTTTACAGAATCAGCATATTGCCCCCAACAATCTGGGTCCTCATTTTACCCACCTCAGAAGGAGTCAACTTTGAGCCTGATGAGATTTGAACTGCCAAATTGCAGGCAACCTGCAGTCATCAGAAGTAGCCTGCAGTACTGCACTCTAACCACTGTGCCACCACAGCTCATAACTTGTTTTTATTTTTTTAAAGGTTATGTAAATATACCAAACTTTTTGGAATCAACTTCTATTCTTCTAATTATGACAGTTACCAATATCTTTATACTTGAGCTGTGTTGACACATCCAGAAGGCAAACATGTAATTAATGTAGAATAAAGAACTGGACAATCAATCATTAAAAGGCCATCAGCACTTGATATGATGAAAAAAAGTATCAGTGCTATATCAGAGGAAGCATTTCTTATTTTATTTATGGCAATAATAATTTTAATGATTATGAATTAGGATATACTAGCCGATAACCCGGCATTGCCCAGGTATTTATTTATCCCAATCCTGTATTAGACAGGAAAATCCTGTAGTCAGGACTCACGCTTTGTACTGTCTCTCACACAGCATCACAATTCTTCTATTCCTCCACAAGAGTGAGCCCCCTTGTGGAGTACTGTGAAGTCGTTACCATGGCAAGTCCACTGTACACTAGAAGCCATTTTAAGGCACCTCCCCCGGAGGGTGTTAGGGGTGTCTTACCCTCACAGTATTTGTTTCCAGAGGGTAAGTAATCTGTGAACCAAGTTTGATTGAAATTGCTCAAGGCATTCCAGAGTTATGCCGGAACATACACACATTTATAAAATAAAGATAGATTATTTATGTATTTATTTATTGTATCTTATTATATTTTACAGAGCCATGGTAGTAAATAATTTCATTTCATATTACAAATCTCAGACAGATATGGTGAGCTTCTTATTATCACAGCAAAAATTATGATTTTTTTTTCACATAATCAAGTCACTTTGATATCAGTGACATATATTTAAACCTAACTGTTATGATAATAGATAATACGTATAGTTCAAAGTTGCTGTGTCATATTGATAGAGTTCTAGCATGAACTGCAACTGCAAGCATTTTATTACCATACCAGGTAATATCATCAGTACATGTGATGAGGGGTAGTAAAATTTATTTGTTGCCAAGGGTTATTTATATCTTTCTTTCACAGATTTTTCTTTCTTTTTTTTCATGGGGGGGGTGTAAGTGATTGCTATAAGTGACAGTTAATTTGCACGTGAATGAAGTCTTTGGTTATACACTGTATTTTGATTGGTCCATAAGCTTATGGTATATATTGAGATTATCTTGGTTTAAGTTACATACTTCTTACAACTCTTACATTTTTTTTATCTGACTTGCTCTAAAATTTCTACAGTTGACTTTATATACTTGTCTGTCTGTGTGTATAGATATAGCACTGTATATTTTGACTGCTACTTGGTGCTTGTGGATATGTTCTACTAGTCTTTTGCCTGCCTATACTAGGCATTCACAGTCTTAGCATTTTATTTTTTATGATATATGTTTTATCTTTTAATAATAGGTAGAAAAATATGGAAACATCTACTTTAATGCCTGATAAAGGAATTAACATTTGTCTGAGATTGTTTATTTTTATAATCTGATAAAATATTTTGTATGAGGATATAATATCATGATGGAGAAGCATGGGATGATTCACACATTACACCAAGCCATATTTTTAGATTGTGGTTTCTTGAATATACCATATGACCTGGATTATACATAATGCAAGGCCATAATCCAAGATTTATAAACCATACCATTTGGGTTCATACCAAGTAGACATATAAAATAATATTATGGCTACAATGTATTTATTTATTATTACAATTTTGAGGCCACTTCACTCCATAATGCCCTCTGGGTGTCTTTCACACAAACATTAAAGCAATGCTGTGGCTGAGAAACTGATTGGTCCAAAGTCACCCAACTAGCTTTCATTCCTGAGTGAAAATAAGTTGTGTAAAATTTTAGGAAGTTTTGTACATGTACATATATAAAAAGCCCTTATATATACACTTTTTGTTGCTATTTTCTTCTATTATTTTCTTCTGTTCAATTAAGTAAATGTAACTGGCTGATTAAAAGAAAGTCCCAGGTTACTATGCTATACATTTTAGAAGAGTCATTCTATAAGTCAAATCAGGATATTATTAGGCCAGAAGAGAAACTAAGGCTCAGTTTTCAAGCTACGTAAAGCTTTAAAACACAAAGAATTTGGCAACTTTTGTGGCACTAATCCAGTTGTATGCAAACTAGTGAGGTAGATGTACAACAGTTATATATATTAACAGTCTAGCAATTTAATTCTGAATTAGCTCTTTAGAGGAAGGCTAAAAAACAATATATTAAGATACTGTATATTCAGATAAAGCATTTAACATACGATAGCAAGGGTTAATAGCCTAGAAAAGAAAGAACACAGTACAGCACCCTTCACTACTGGAACACCGCATGCCACTCAAATATTCTGTCATCCAGGTGTGTCTCAAATAGTAATTTCAAGATGCCACAATGCTGTTATTTTAAAGACAGTGCCATTTTCATTTTGCCTGAAATGACTTTTAATTCATTAGTTGACACTTAGTTCTTATCAGCAGTGTCTATGCAAGGAGGAAAATTATGATAGCAGCCTATATTGATGTAACATAGGATATGCCCATTTTCTACATGTATTGAAACAGTCTATATCTAAGACATGTGTGTGCCCCTTTACAAGTGCAATCTAGCATTTTCCTTTTTTCTGTCTATGTGCTCTTGGTTGTGTGGTGAGTCATCTACATTTCTTAAAATAAAATCCATGATCTTGGCACAGTCCCAACCAAAGTGGTATTCAGCAGGTTCTGGCCAGTTCTGGAGAACTTGTAGTGGAAATTTTTAGTAGTTTGGAGAACTGGCAAATACCACCTCTGACTGGAGATTTTACAGTATCCTTCCCCTGCCACGCTCACCAAGCCAAGCCCACAGAACCAGTAGTAAAACATTTGAATCCCATCATTGGACCCAACCACTTTTTTTCAGTACAGGTAGTTCTTGACGTACAACCACAGTTGAGCCCAAAATGTATGTTGCTATTCGTTAAGTGAGCCTTGCGCCATTTTACAACTTTTCTTGCCCACAAAGAATAATTGCAGTTGCTATGTTAGTAACAAGGTTATTAAATGAATTGGCTTCCCCATTCACTTTGCTTGTCAGGAGGATGCAAAAGAGGATCACATGATTCCAGGACACTAGCAACCACCATAAATAAGAGTCAATTACCAACTATCTAAATTTTGATCGTGTGATCATGGGGATGCTGCAACAGCTGTGAAAAATGGTCATAAGACACTTTTTCAGCAATGTTGTAACTCTGAACACTCACTAAATGAACTTTTGCAAGTAAAGGACTACCTACAGGGTATTTGTGAAAACATCATTTTCTGACCAGTTCTGGAGAACTGGTAGCAGAAATTTTGAGTAGTTCAGAGAACCAGCAAATACCGCCTCTGACTGGAGATTTTACAGTATCCTTCCCCTGTCATGCACACCAAGCCACGTCCACAGAACCAGCAGTAAAAAAATTTGAATCCCACCACTGACGTGGGCCCTTTGGCTTCAGGAAACCACGCCATATTTCTATGGGAACACAAGGTTTAGCTTGGTAAGCTTTGCAGAGAAGAAAAATAACTGATGCATGGAAAATGCTGAAGTGATTATTATACACAAGAAAGAGACCCAAGATGGTTTAAAGAACTATCGCCCAATAAGTCTTTCAATCATCTAAAATAGTTACACCAAGATAATAGCAAAATGAATATTGAGAACATTAAATCATGCACAGTCAAAGGAGCAGGCAGGGTTCAGAAGAGGCTACAGCACAATGGATCACCTCCAGGTTGTTCAACAGGTTATTGAAAGGCAATGACTTACATTGGTATACCATGCCTTTGTGCATGGCTTTCATTGACTATGAAAAGACATTTGACTCAAACAATAATTATTCCAGCAAACAATAATTAATGCAGTGCTCAGGCAAGGCGTAGACATTGCTTACATAAACTTGCTGTAATCAAGATATGAAAAAACAATACTGACAATTTGTCTTAATGATCTTTAAGCGGAAATCAACAAATTAAGCAGTATTTTGCAAACTAGATTGGGCAAAAGATGAAATAAAAATTAATGACGTCTATTTAAATCACTTAAGATTTGCAAATGATGTTGTTCAATACCCAGAAGACACATACAAGAGCTTCACAAAGCAGCATAACCATTTGGCTTAAAAATAAACCTGAAAAAGAGTCAGTTATATTTAATAAATTTGCCAAAGAAGGAATTTTTTTTAATCCGGAGAAGAACTAGATGTAGTAGACCACCACATATACTTTGGCTAATGAATCTCAATGAAATACAAAAAAAAAAAGGAAATTGAACATTGTGTTAAATGTAGTTGGCAGGCGTTTGATAAGTTAAGCATAATTTTCAAAAATTCTGAACAGAAAAGTTTTGGATCAGTGTGTGCTACATGTTCTAACATATGCCAGCGAAACATTGACACTAGCCTCACAATCAATACAAAAGTTACAAGTGGCATAAAGAGCCATGGAAAGATACATGCTTGACATCATGAGGCAAGATAGAAAAATCTACACATAGATTAGAGAACAAACGAAAACATACAATATCATCAAAAGAGTAAAATAATTGAAATGGAAATGGGCTGGTCATATAGCAGGAAGAACTGATGGCAGGTGGACCAAGGCAGTCACAGAATGGATTCCACTTGATAGAAAAGCTTCCACAAAAGAGTCTTAAAACAAGATGGAGAGACAAGATCAGCAAATATTGCAGGCCCAATTGGCAAAAGAAAGCTCAAGACTGTATTGGTTGGAAACATGCACAAGAGGCCTTCATCCTCCAGCAGATAGACAATGGCTAGAATGATGATGATATAAAAGGAGATATTACAAAATGTCAAATATAAAACTATACATGTATATATTATACAGAGGTGTGAAGCAATTAATAGTGTAAAGGAGGCACCAAATTATAACTGCAAGCAGAGATACCATTGAAAATATAACTCGTGACTTTTGTCTTTGATTTATTATATAGAAGCCACTTTAGCAATACATATAAAGCACATTAAACCTTTATATCAAAATATATAGAGTTTTCTAAGGAATATTGAAGCAATCATGATTTATTGCCCTTACAAATAATTTGCCAATTTAGAGGAAGATGAAGATCTATGCAAAGTATTATTTAAAAAATCTAGGATGATACAGAGGAATTTACTGAGCAATGAGAAACTCTGTTTTTATCTTAGACTTTTGAGATCTATGTCCCAGATCCTCCATTGAACAAACTAGCCCTAAATTGCTTTTGGTGAAATGGGAGATGTTATGTTTGCATGAAGAATCAGATGCGAAGAGCTTCAGTGAAGAGTTTATTCAGTGACTACAGCTCGAATGGACCCAACTTGGCTGGGCTACGGCTGCTACTTATAGCCAGCAGCCGTAGTTGCCAGCCAATCAGAGTGCAGGGTTTTTCCGTACTTTTTAAACCAATCATATTTGACATTTTACAAGAACAATTCAAACTAAACCAATAACATTCAAACCTACATACATAACAGGAGACTATATAAATTTGATATGTAAATAAACTATGGCTTTATCAAGAGTGAAATCAGCTACTGATAAATGAAAGCCATAGTAAACCAGATTGAGAATGGTTTATCTTCTTAGAAAAAGTTAAAACCTATCAAGTAAAGTGAGGTAAACTGAACATATATCTCAAAGAATGTTTTTCAATCATTATCTGAAGTGATAGACTTCCAGAAAGGTCTCTAAGAAAATGTAGTCCAATTCCAGCTGGATAGGGGAGTTAAAGTGGGATAAGAATGCTGGATTATAGCCTTTAAACTTTGGGTTGAATAGTTAATAATTTAGAAGCATCCTTATAAATGCATAAATGGTGCTAGTACGAGATCATTAGATGGTTGTTGTTATGTTGACATGCATTTATAATAATTGCAAAGGATGTTTTGAGGTCTCTTATAAGGTCCTTTCTTTGATTAATTGATCTGGTGTTTGAGAGTGGATAGCTAAGTACTTAAAGGTGGAAACTTGTTCAATAAGTTTAGCCTTTCATATTCCACCTAATCATGATATGTTTTCTGGTGAATATTAAGACCTTTGTTTTAGACTAACTGATATCAATGTATTTCCCATAGTACACTAACACTTTAAAGCACAATGCATGTCCACCTGGGATATAGAATAGCCATATCATGGTGCAGGGAAAAATGGAACAAGGCAATAGGCAAAGATAGAGAAGGTAAAATTAGCAAACACTTCAATCACATTATTAATTTCTAAATTAAACAGTAATGACCTAGAATACATCTTTGTTTTATTCCTTTTATGATAGGGATAGATTCAATTAGCTCTTATTTATAAATCACCTTAATTTCCATGGTGGTATCTGAATGCAGAGATACTATCAATTCAAGAAGGTGATGATTCAAACAGTGTTGCTGCTAGTTTTCATGTGAAACTCTCATTCTTTGGGAAGGCCATGGTAACAATTGCTTATAGGAATGCCCAAACACATCATGTTCAGGAAAGCTTTTATAGAGTTGCAAGTCTTATCAAAGAGAAGAAACAAAAGTATGCATTAAAGAATTGGGCTAAATTTCAACTGGCTGTAAGAAGCACCTTCAACAAGATAGTATCCAATAACAATAATAACATCTGCCGATTGCTGAGATGGATATATTCAATGCCTTTCTAGATGGAGATCCCTACATTTTGTAATTCGATGGCCCCTTTCTGGCTCCCCATATCCTAGTTTCACATAATTTTTATTTTATTTTATTCACATTTATATGCCCTTCTCCGGAGACTCAGGGCAGCTTACAATTTTTGGAGCGCAACCCAATGCGCTCAGCAATAGCCTTCATTCCATTGTATATGCCTGCTTTTTACTAAGCGGCATTTTTACAAAGTCAGCTTATTGCCCCCAACAATCTTGGGTCCTCAATTTACCTACCCCGAGAGGATGGAAGGCTGAGTCAACCTTGAGCCTGGTGGGATTCGAGCCTGCAGTAATTGCAGGCAGCTGGAATTAAGTGCTAGGCATTTAACAGCCTGCACCACCAAGGCCCTAATGAAGGATATATGAATATTTCTTTTGGACTATGGCTCAGATACTGGCTGTGGCAACATGAAATATGTTGGATGTCCCTCTGGCTGGCATTCAGTATAAGAGAAGGATTGCATCCTGCAAGATCTTCTTGCGAAAACTATTTGTTTTATTTCTATTACGCATTAGATACTGCTGATAAATTATTTTTAAGAGCTATGAATAACTGAGGATGGCTTTAGAGGAGCACTGATCACTTTTAAATATTCATGGGGATTTCCATCATGCTTACCAATGTGGAAAGCAGTTTTTCAGCAGTGTGTTTTGGAAAGGGGATTTATGTACAGACATCGCTCCTCACTAACGTTAGTATTAAGTTATCTAAGATCCTCCATCTCTTCTAAGGACCCACTTCAATCATAATACAAAGGATGCCAGCAGGCAAAATATCATGTAACATAAGTTTAGTAACATAAGACCACTTTTTCCACAAATACTTTCCAGCTGTTCATTAATGATAGTTCGAAGCTACAATGGCCTCAGAAAGAGTGACTTATGATTTGTACTCACATTTATACAGAGTAACAGATAATAGATAATCAGAGTTGGAAAGGATTTTGTAGGTCATCTAGTCCAACCCCCTGCCCAAGCAGGAGACCCGACACCATTTCTGACAAATGGGAGTCCAATCTCTTCTTGAAAGTCTCAAGTGATGAAGCTCCCACAACTTCCGAGGGCAAACTGTTCCATTGGTTAATTGTTCTCACTGTCAGAAAGTTTCTCCTTATTTCCAGGTTAAATCTCTCCTTGTTCAGTTTATGACTGTCACACTAATCTTACGGTCATGTAATTGCAATTGGGCACTTGGCAACTGATTCACATTTATGACAAGGTGCCACATCCTGTGGTCACATGATCAAAATCTGCTACTTTTTTGCTGATTTCTGGCAAAAATCATCTATTGGGAAAGCTAGATTTGGTTAATGACCATGTTTTTTTTTTAAATTCATATTTATATGCCGCCCTTCTCCGGAGACTCAGGGTGGCTTACAATTTTTGAAGCGCAACCCAATGTGCTCAGCAATAGCCTTCATTCCATTGTATATGCCTGCTCATTACTAAGCAGCATTTTTACAAAGTCAGCTTATTGCCCCCAACAATCTTGGGTCCTCAAATGTGATTTGTTCAACTGTATAATTAGTTTGTTGACCATAGTGATTCACTGTAAAAGTTATCATAAAATCAGATCTTACTCAACTTACAATCATGATGACTTACAACAGAAATTCCAGTCCCAATTGTGATTGTAAGTTGAGGACTACCTATAACTTTCTCAATTACATACAAACAGTTACCACTGGGAAAGTTAAAAGTGCATAAAAACTTTAATTACAAACAAATCTCCCAGAAATATGATTCTTTAGAAATAAACAGTAACTGTTTTAAAGAAAATCTTTTTTTTTTAATAAATCACAGGTCTGTATTTAAAAAAAAAAACCATAGAAATTACAAAAAGAAATGGTTGGAGAGAAGAACGCAAAATACAATCATTTCATATCCTTTCTTTCAACATATTTCAGCTATCATGCAGATTCACCTTTCGCTTATTATCCCATTCTGCAATATTTATTTCAAAATGTCATCGATCTCTTCAGAATGCATTCCTATTTATGCTTAGACTTTCTTTTCGCTTGCAGGTTTTTCTTTTGCAGCCTTCAGGCATCGTTCTTGAATCTCCTTTCTGACATATCCAGGAAACCTTCAATTAAGTCACTAGAGCAAAGACTAGTTTTCCCAAGGCTAGGTTGCAACTCCTTTTAGACTTGTTTATACCAACATATGCCAAAGCAATAGAGAGGCTCCATCAGTATAGCACATTATGATATAGAATACAGTTTTTAAAAATTAAAGCTTACTATCTTTATTGGCCCATCTTAAATAAATGAATATAAATTTTTCTTCCCTAAGAGTACTGTAGGAGAAGGAAAGATAAAATCTGGGAGAGAAGGTAAAAGAGGAATCTGCCTAGAATCCCTATGTAGTCACTAAGTCCACCATTACCACTCCTTTGAATTCTGTGGACTGTTATCTAACTCCAGTAGCAGAGCAGAATCTGCCAAATTGACGCACAAACAATATACTTAACTTTCTTTCCCCCCTCCATTTATCAGTCCTTGATCAATTAAAAAGTTGCAGGTTGTTTGGATAACAGACCCTCTGTGCACAACCTGCTTCAACTCCACATTCTTTTAGGTGACCTTGGGCTGGATTGGTAAGTGTCACTCTCTGGGCCAGCACTGCTTGGCTTCCAACCTTCCCCCCAATGTCCTCCCACATGCCATTCCTCTCCCTTCCCCCATTGCAATAGGCCAGCAGGATGCAAAGCGATACTAACAGAAAGATTGCTGTGACAGTCTTTTTGTTTGTAATCATGTTATTCATGCAGCCAACAGTATATAAAAACTTAGTGAAAAGCTTTTGCTATGTTTCTATGGAGAAGTTTGAACAGTAGAATGACAATGCCTACAAACTGTCATTTGACTACAAAAATAGTCAAGGGGACGATCTTTTATCTTTGCTAAGCGAGACAGTTGTTAAGTAAATTTTGCTGCATTTTACGACTTTTCTTATCACAGATGTTAAGTGAATCATTGCAGTTGTTCAGTTAGTAACTGGTTGTTAAGTGAATCCCAATTGACTTTGCTTGTCAGAAGGAAACAGAAGGTCAACATATGACCCTGGGACACTACAGACATCATAAATATCATTGCCAATCACCTTAATTTTGATTACATGACTATGGGGATGCTGCAATGATTGTGTGAAAAACAATATAAGCAGTGGTGGGATTCAAATAATTTAACAACCAGTTCTCTGCCCTAATGACTGGCTGAATGAGCATGGCCATGGTGGGCGTGGCCAGTGGGGGTAACAGGCTGTACTCGGCCTCCTGCACCTCCTGGGAGCAAAAACAAGCCATGGGGGGTGCGCTTCCTCCCCCACACCCCATTTTGGGCCTAGAAGGCCTCTGAGCAGCATCCTGGAAGCAAAAATGAGCCACAGGGGGGCACGCCTCATCCCCACATGCCCCATTTTGGGCCTAGTAGACCTCCCTGCAGCCCCCTGGGAGCAAAAACAGGGCACAGGGGCCCACACTGCATCCTTCTGTGCCCCATTTTGGGCCTAATAGGCCTCCCTACAGCCCCCTGGGAGCAAAAATGGGCCACAGGGGACCCTGCTGCACCCCCATGCCCCATTTTGGGCCTCGTGGGCTACTCTGCACTTACTTGGGAGCCAAAACAGGGCACATGAGTGTTAAGATTTGATTGAACAATTAATAAATAATTATAAGAAATTATTTACAGAGTCTCTCTCCTTATTCCAGGTTATTCTTGTTTCTTATAACTGTTTATAGTTATAGCTTCACTTTTAGTTCCTTTCAGCTTAGGTGTTAAAGTCAATAGTCTTTTAGCCTAGGAATTTTTCTTCACTGTTTCCTCCTTCCCTTCCAGAAACTGAGGTAGTTGGCTTGAGAGAAATATTCGCCTATGCTGAATACTCTCTCTTAAGCAATGCCTTAGAATAACCCTTTTTAGAAACCTTTAAATCTCTTTCTATCTCTTTTTCCTCTCTCTAGATAGAACAAACCTCATGTAGAAAATCTCTTTCATGGGTTGTAGATCTCCTCAGAGAAAATGACAGTTGACAGCCCCTTATATACTAAGTGGGCGTGTCTCAGAATGTTAGAGTAGAGTGCTCAGTGTCACCCTCTCATTGGTGGATTTGATCACCCCATCAAATCCATAAAGTTGTAAACTGCATAGCAACACCAGAAAGCTCTACTTTCTGACAATGAGGACTCATGGAAAGGCAGGGAGGGGCCTAGGCCAGCAATTTAACAACTGGTTTAGCCGAAGTGATGCAAACCCACCAACTAGTGGTTGAATCCCACCAGTGGCTATAAGTCATTTATTTCAGTGTCATTGTAACTTCAAATGGTCACTAAATGAACTGTTGTAAGTCAAAGGCTACCTATAGTCAATCACTTCTTGAACTGTAATTTTGGCTATGAAGCAACTAATGTGGTTGTTGCACAGTTGTAGCATCTTTTGGGTTGGTAAAACCTAGTCTCATTCAAGAATTCAGTTGAATTTAAGGGAAAAAAATCTGATCTAGTTACTTTATCAGCAGTCAGATTTAATTGAGCCCCCAGATCTAAAGTTATATTTTGAAAATAGAACATAATTTTCTCAAAGTCTTAAAACACAAGTGACTGTAACTTTCTTTTTTTTTAATGCAAAATTTAAGTTTCACAAGTTTCATGATTATGAGAAAGGGAGCGAATCAAATTTCAGATAAATCAATTCTATATTCCTTCAATATTACATAACTTGTAATTAATTATCTGTAGCATTATTGTGACAAAATGTATGTAATTTGTACTTGTAACTTTCTACAGAGGAATAAGCTTGGCAAATTTTAGAAGGCAGCATGTATAGAAATATACTTAGAAAACATAATGATGTCACATATGAATGAAACAGAAATGAATACTGGAGATGAAAGGGAAGCATAATGAATGTATTTCTATGGAATGAGTTTATCACTATGCTAAATCAGACATTTCATTGCAATTTATAAAATACGATCATCAACTGCTCAAGACAAGAGATAGTCTGAAGCAAACTGTGAAATAGCTCCACTTTTGCAGCAAACTGAAGTTTCAGTATAACAGACTAGAAATGGAATTTCAAAATGGAAAGGATTAAGGCATATCTGGTTAAATGAAAAAAAATCTTAATATACATTGTAATGCTTAGATTTGTTAAAAGGAGTGAAATTTAACTTTCTTCATACAACTTCTGTAAGATGCTTGTAAACTATCCATATAATTTTGTATCAGTTACATGTACAACTTTGAAATTTAAAAAGTGGAATAAAAAGAGTAGGAACAATTTGACAGAAGTATATTTCAGTGTTAACCATTTGGGGGGGGGAAGTAGACTAGAATGATTAACAGAAATTAACTGAGACAATATTGCAATGTTGGTAAGTTGTTTTGTAACCTACATTTTCCATGAAAGTTGCTGAACCAGCAGAACAGCTGATATAATTACTGCACTGCCACATTTGTACTATTGGTTTGGGTAAGCTATTTTATTTCCATTAATACTGTTCATGAACTAGAGTGAAAATGACAACACATGTACTACATAGTGGCCTAGAAATAAGGCAGTCTGTTAATTCATGCTAAAGCTATAATGGAGTAGTAAATAAAGTTTTATGAAAAGAGGGCAATTCTGAGGGCAATATGTTTAACTAATCAGTATCTAGTATATTGTTTAATCTATAAAATGTAAATTTATACCCAATATAGAAGTCTTAGTCAGAGAAGGGTTGAGGCAGCAGAAAATAAGCCAAAGTGCCGTGTTCAGTAAAACAGAAATTACATGCAAGGCTTTTAGAACTAACACTTCCATGGTTTTTAGGTCTATTGAAAAAATATAGGTTATTGAAAAACCTATAACGGCATGTTGGAATCACCATGGGAGACAGGGCAAAGACAAGCAACTAAGAGAATAGTCAGATGGGAGCTGAGTCGCAGAAAGAATGTCAGGGGAGAGGCACTCAGAAAAAGCCCTCCCTAGTTTCTTGGGCTGTAAAGTAGACAGGGAGATATATACTTTCTTTTCAGATTTGCAGATTTAATGTAGCAATAATAATAGCAATAGTACTTAGACTTATATACCACTACACAGTGCTTTTACAGCCCTCTCTAAGCAGTTTACAGAATCAGCATATTGCCCCCAACAATCTGGGTCCTCATTTTACCAACCTCAAAAGGATGGAAAGCTGAGTCAACCTTGAGCCTGGTGGCCACTCTAACCACTGCACCACCATGGCTCTTGATTTTAATATAGCCTTAAATCAAGTAGAATTAATACATCTAGTCATGTTTCCTGTCTGACATTACTCCCAAGGTTTCTGATATTGTCTCTGTTTAAGGTACAGGAACTGTTATGTATTTGCTTTTAAGAAAAACAACCACCACCTAATATTTATTTCACTTTCTTTAATTTCCCATACCTGAGCAAAAATGGGGCTCTTAATTGGAACTATTTCAGCACTGGCTATTAGGCTCTGCCTTAAGTCAGGAAATGAATAAACCAAACCACCAAAATCAGGGCACCTGTCAGGCAAGGCACTTTAAAAGTGAATTTTCTTTATTATTCCATAAGAAAAGGTGCAAAAATTTGGTATCAGTGTATCTTAACGCAATGAGAGAATTTATACAATCATCTCATTAGTGTTAACCTTATTTAAACAAAACAAAGATATATACTGCATAAAGTCAAGGTCCCTTCTGTTGCATTAGAAAACTATATAAAATAATCATTATCATCATCATCTTCTTTAAATGTATATTATTTTCTATTTTTTAATAAGAAACTTTATAACTTTAGTTCACATGGTGCTTATAAATAATATATGGCAAATTATCACATCACATAACTATATATTTTGCTTCTTGAACCCATATAATAACAAATTTAATGAATCATATAAAAAGTCAGATTTCTTAAAAGGAGAAAGTTATACTCAAGGTTGACTCAGCCTTCCATCCTCTCGGGGTAGGTAAATTGAGGACCCAAGATTGTTGGGGGCAATTAGCTGACTTTGTAAAAATGCCGCTTAGTAATAAGCAGGCATATACAATGGAATGAAGGCTATTGCTGAGCACACTGGGTTGTATCCCAAAAATTTTAAGCCGCCCTGAGTCTCTGGAGAAGGGCGGCATATAAATGTAATTAAAAAAAAACTATAATGAGGCCTGATTATCTGGAATAGTCATAAAGTCTCACAGTTCCAGGTATACATCCTAAAAATATATCATATTTCTTGCAGTACTGCTCAAAACAGAAGCTTTTTGTTATAGTCCTTATTTCCTTCAGCTGTAAATTTTTCCATTCCAGTTAAATGACCCTGAGAGAGCCCATTTTGCAGCAGACTGCTTTTGGCTTCTTGCATAAATCTATCTTGTGTAGGTAGTCCTCCCTGACCAACTGCAACTGGAACCAACAACTCTGTTGCTAAACTACATAATCGTAGAATGAAAAGTAATGTGAGTATGTCCGACTTATAATGTCAGTTGGTCAGTTCAAGTTGCAGCTATTAAGCAAATCAGTGCAGTTTATATGCAATGTCACTGCAACTTCCTGCCAATTTTCCACTTATTTTGCTAGTAAGAAGCCAGTGATGAAGGTCATAAATGGCAATCACATGACTACAATATACTCACAACCAGCCAGATCAGTCTTGTTATCCACAATCAAACGAGAGAAACCTTATTATGAACTAATCTGGCAGCTGGAAGCCAGGGCCTCTGATGGTCTGTTGAGATGAAGAAACTGGAACATGGAACAGGTATAAAATATTGGTCCTGTCTTGCCCAGAGGAGGTTCTCTCCTCATCTCCCACCAATCTCCCCATACCTGTTACTAATAAATACAATATGGCCCACCCATATCCCTGAGTATCCACATCATTTTTCCTACCAGACTCCATTGTTACAGCCTCAACCCCTCAAAGCTTCAACCTCAAACTGTCTACCGTGAACCTCACCCCATTCTTAAGAGGTCCTTAAAGGGGGCGTGCATAAGCGCACCAGCGTGTCTACCATCCCTGTCTTACTGTCCCCATTTATCTGTATTTACTTCCTTTGTTCTTGTTATCTTGTACATGTTTGACAAACAAACAAATAAATAAATAAATTCCAAAGACCCAGGACCTTGCATAATGACTAATTACATTAAACTCAGGGAAGGAGAATCTAAGTACCCTGAGATACTTCAGCTCAACTGGCTCTCACCACTCCCAAGTCTCCCATACACTGTCAAGCCCCAAAGTCCTGGTTGGCCTTTGCAGATGCAATGTCCCAGGCAATCACATGATCTGTGTGATGAGAGACACTGGCAGCAAAGAAATGAAAATACAATACAGCCCAATGGGGACAATCAGCAAAAACAGCCAGCGTGGCAACAAGCCTGATGCAGTTCCAGTCCATCCTCAACTTTTTTGGCTTTGAGGTCCGGAAGCACAATAAACACATCAACCCATGGGTGTAACCCAACCTTGAACCCATTCCATGGACGTTCTGCTGAGCCAGTCCACCAAGTGTCCCAATATGGTCAGATGATAGTCCCAGCCTCCAAACCTCATAACACATCCTAGAAATCACAATAGTGGCTTCTCCAACTGACTCCAATCTCCTATGCAATCCCAGGCTTGCTCAGGCTCACTCCTCCAGTTGCAAAACTTCCCATTGTGTCCAAATCCCTACAATTCAGATGTGGATAGGCACAGACACAGCTACAGGCATAGGCAGGCAATGGCAATGTAGTAGCTATAGCCAAACTGGCCAAGAGGAAACACAATCTGCCTATCAGTTCCAACAGCTGAAAAAAAACATTTAAAGACCCTATCTGAGGTCGAATCCAAGCCCAATGTCAAGTCTCATCCAAATAAGTGCCAAAGATGTTAACTTTTTTCCTAATTTTCTGAGTATCCCTGAGAGGATAATCAACTGGCTCCTGTTTTCCATTATTTTACTGCTGGCTGGGGAATTTTATGTTAGTGCCTAGATGCCGAAAAAATATGTTATTTAAGTTTTAAGATAAGAATATTATTGTACCCATTATGATCTCACAGATATAACTAAAATCCACTTGACTAAATACTATTTAAAGCAATAAATTATTTATGTTTTAATCTCAATTATTTTTGGTATATGGGAGCATGATGTAACACTTTACATTGAGATTAGTCAACTAATCTGCTCTGGATAGTGAGATAGGCGGCATATAAATTTAATAAATAAATAAAATAGTTCAGATTTCCTCCCACATCTATATTAACGTTTTTATAACTCACATATAAAACTGTTTTAATGGAATCTACTATTAGAGTAAAAGTAATCTCAAGACTAGGAAATGAAAGAGACCGAAATGTAAAAAGCAGTTTTATTCTGTGGAAAAATACATTCACCTTTAGAACCAAATCATGTGAAAATCAGGATAATGTGGAATAAGCAGATAAGTAAAGCACAGACTTCCACACTAATGCAATGGAATTTGAAACAAGGCCCCTCCCCACCTTTTCTCTGCCAATGGATTAAACTAGAGGTGCATATCAGCTTCAATAAATAAAAAGTACTTAAATACATAAATAATTTTTCTCTTTCCCACATAAGCACATTTTTACGTAGAGCCAGAAAATTAACTCCATCCTTATTCTTTTATACTGTTAAGTGGATTTACATGAGAGCAGTTATTAATATGAAGATGAGGACAAGCCTCATCCATCAAGAGGATACAATTTCAGTAAACAATGGTCCAATTAGAAAAAAAACAGTGACATTAATACTTTAAGTAAATAAAGTAAATAAATAAATGCTCTCAAGCAGGACAATTTGTTTACCTTAATTATTTGAATGCTACCAGAGTCTTTAACAGTATATGAAAGTTCACGGTTTCAAATAATTCTGGGCATTGGTTAATCATATGATTGATCCTCATAGTTTGTACTTAGTAATACAATCTGGTTCCTTTAAACTAAAAAGGGTTTTGAAGCTTATCGTGGAGAGTGAAGATTTTGCTTTTTAGGATCCTTTCATTGCTCAATGATCTTTGTTCTACAAAACATGTGTCTTACTGTTCTTAGTGATACTAAAATGTTATCATATAAGTCAAAGCAAAACTGTGCACTGTAGTAATAGAAAATCTTTACAGCATTTGATAAAAGTAGATCTCAACAGATATTTTCAGAATATAAAAAATAAGTGCAACACAGTTCTATTCAAAAGCTCAGATTACACCATAGAGATATATTCACATATTGATTTGCAAATTTACTTTCTCTAGAAATAAAAAGAAGATATCCAAATCTAAAAAGCATACTAAGATATTTACAAAAAACTGAAATGTTATACTATCAATGTAGTTTCCATGTATAAGCAAGAAAGGAAGCAGACTAAGAAATAAAAAACAATCCAAATATGCTTTTGTAATGAAATGTCTTTTTTTAACCAGCCTACTGTTAGAAGTGCCATTTTGCCTAGAACCATTTTATAGAATAAACAGACTCTAAGAATCTAAGATTCTATGAAACTACAAGAAAAACACCAGTATTATGGCCAGTGCACTCAATTTGTAATAAAATTCATTGCAATTCATTCATTGTTACTGCCTGAGACCCAGATGATAACCAATCTCTTTTTATAATAGTTCAGAGTAATCCTTCCCTATTTTGTGGATTATTTCCACTTTGGGTCATTGTGGTTGCTATTATCATAATAGACCAACCTCTGCCACTTTGTCAAAATAATAGCCAAAAGTGGGTCTTAGAGTTATTCTGTCATAGCATGGGAATTAATTCGAAAGCTGTAAGAGGCTATCTCATGATTTGCTAGATTTTATACTTTGGAAATAGGTGCTGATTAATTAAGAAATTAATTTTAAAAAAATTACACTTCCCTATTGAGTATTAGAATGGAAGAAGAGCAAGTAAAGGAAACAATGATAGTGTGGGCTAAAAACTTTGGTTATTCTATAGAATTGGATAAATGGCAAAAGCTGTGGGATAGAAATTATAAATTAACAATGTCTACTGCATGCAAAGAAAAAATATATAAAATGTTCTACAGATGGCACTTTCCACCAGCAAGATTAGCCAAGATGTATAAAAATATGTCAGCTAACTGTTGGAACAGTGATCAGACTCCAGGCTCATACTACCATATTGGTGGTCTTGCCCAAAAGTCCAAACATACTGGACAAAAATACATATTTGGATAAAAAAAATTATAAAGGAACATGTAGATTTAAAACCAGAAATTTTTCTGGTATTGTTATGTATGTAGGTTTGAATGTTATTGGTTTAGTTTGAATTGTTCTTGTAAAATGTCAAATAGGATTGGTTTAAATAGTGCGGGAAAACCCTGCACTCTGATTGGCTGGCAACTATGGCTGCTAGCTATAATAAGCAGCCGTAGCCCAGCCAAGTCGGGTCCATTCGAGCTGTAGTCACTTAATAAACTCTTCACTGAAGCTCTTCGCATCTGACTCTTCATGCAAACTTCAGCAGAAGCAACCAAGTCCTCAGCATCAGCCATGATGCCAGCATCAGCCATGAAGAAAATTAACAAGGCCTTAAGCCATTCTGATGTGGAAAAGTCCACAACAACCCATTGCGAGCAAATAGACTCTGATTCAGACTGTAGTGAGGTGGAGGAAGGAATTTATAGACTCAGAATGGAGAAGAAAAGGAAAGACCTTGGAAAAAAGAGGCAAGAATTTTATTGCAGAGGCTGTGGGGGGGGGGCACCCCTGCAGTGAATGCAAGTTTTTAGACACCATCTGCCTACGTTGTGAGAAAAGAGGTCACCTAGCAAGAGTCTGCAAATCATCCAGAACTCCACCTAGCAGGAAGCAATTTCCTGAGAAAGAATTCAAGCATAACAATTTCAGTGAGAAAATGGGGCGCAACTCAGAAGCAAATGGAAAGAATGAAACTCATCAAACAATCACCATTGGTCATTCTTCACCCTTGAGAAGCAGAAAAGTACATGTAAAAGTATTCATTGAAGGAAGGCCTTGCCAAATGGAAGTGGACTCAGGCTCCTATTTATCTATGGTGTCATGGGACACTATTCACAGGCTACTTCCCAACATTCAGAAGAAACATTTCCAGAAGCAAGCACTGACTCTTAAAGACTACCAAGGGAACAAGATTCCAGTAGTTGGAACAAGAGAATTCAATGTGAAGTTTAAAGGCCACACCAAACGTTTGCCCCTGACCATCGTGAACAAGGATCGCCCCAGCTTGCTGGGACTTGAGTGGTTCAAGCCACTAGGCATCGAGGTGACTGGCATCAATCACGTGAGCAACTCTGAATGGGAGGAGGCCTTGAAGTCTGAGTTTCCAGAGGTCTTCAGCGAAGGATTGGGCAAGTATATGGGGACCCCTATCACTTTCAACCTAGATCCAAAGGTGCCCCCAATTCGTTTAAAGCCCAGAAGGGTTCCATTTGCTTTAAAGGAAAAAATTGATGCACAATTAGACAAATTAATAGCTCAAGCGGTTTTAGAGCCCACTGACCACTCCAGATGGGAGACACCCATAGTCCCACCAGTCAAGACTGACGGGTCAGTAAGAATCTGTGGGGACTATAAGGTAGTGCCTTACTTTGATGATGTGTTAATCTCTGCTGAAAATGACACTCAGTTACAAGAAAGACTCAGAGAAGTCCTTACCAGATTCAGGGAAGCGGGGTTAAAAGTCAAGGAAGAAAAATGCACTCTTAAAACTGACAGGGTTGAGTTCCTGGGCTACATGATTGACAAGCATGGCATCCACCCTACAGATGCCAAGGTTAAAGCAATCAAAGAAGCCCCTAGCCCTAAATGCAAAACAGATTTGCAAGCTTTCCTTGGACTTATTAACTTTTATCACATGTTCCTACCTCAAAAGGCAACCATTGCTGAACCATTGCACAGATTACTTGATAAAAGTCTGTTTGGGTCTGGGGCAGGAAGGAACAATCAGCATTTAACAGTATTAAAAGACTAATCACATCTGATGCTGTACTGATACAGATCTCTGAGAATTTGCCTGTTGTACTGACTTGTGATGCATCCCCTTTGGAGTGGGGGGTTGAGCCACCGGCTTCCCAGTGGGAGAGAAGCCCCTATTGCATTTTACTCTCACACTTTGACCAAAGCAGAGAGGAATTACAGCCAATTGGACAAGGAGGCATTGGCAGTTGTTGCAGCTGTTAAGAAATTTCATGAATATCTGTATGGGAGAACATTTACCATTGTTACAGATCACAAACCTTTGTTAGGCATTGTGGCAGGAGACAAGCCTACACCTATTATCCTGTCACCAAGAATGCTGAGGTGGACTGAATTTCTTGCTGCTTATTCATACAAACTTATCCACAAGCCTGGCAAGGACATTGGACATGCTGATGCACTGAGTCGTTGCCCACGTCCTTACCACAAGGAGGACTTTGAACCTGAAACACACACCTTTTTCCTAGAAACTGTTGCCAAGCTTCCAGTTCATGCTGCTGAAATTGCCAGAGAGACTGCCAAAGACACTTTATTGGCTCCTATTATAGGCTGGATTAAGAAAGGTTGGCCTCTTCAAGATCTACCTCACCTTGCCCAACCTTTTAAATCCAGGCAAACTGAATTATCTGTATTAAGAGGATGTATTTTGTGGGGTAACAGGGTGGTTATTCCTGCAAAACTGCAAAGAGAGGTTTTGGAAATGTTACATGAGGGTCATCCTGGTATTGTAAGGATGAAGGGATTGGCCAGGAGTTATGTATGGTGGCCAGGTATTGACAAAATGGTTGAAAACTGGGTTGCATCTTGTCCCAACTGTCAGGTAGTCAGGCCTGCCCCACCTCTTGCCCCCACACAGGAATGGGAATGTCCTAGGGGCCCATGGTCCAGGATTCACATTGATTTTGCTGGCCCTACTAGAGGACACACCTTTCTTATTATAGTAGATGCATATTCCAAATGGCTAGAGGTAATTCCCATGGCATCCACCACAACTGATGCTGTCATCAAGCAGCTCAGAAAACTTTTTGTAACCCACGGGTTACCTGATGTTCTTGTCTCTGACAATGGCCCTCAATTTACATCCAACCTCTTTGAATCCTATTTAGCACAACAGGGTATCAGACATGCCCTTACTGCCCCTGGGCACCCTTCGGCTAACGGCCGGGCTGAATGCATGGTACATTTTACCAAGAAGAAGCTTCAGCAACTGGGTCCTGGGGACATCACTGAGAAGGTTGAAAAACTTCTTAGTGTTCAGCACATCACTCCTAACCCATCTAATAACTTATCCCCAGCAGAGTTGTTGATGGGTAGGAAACTTAGGTCTTCCCTTGACTGCCTTCATCCCACTTATGCACCCAACACACCACTAGATTCCACTTCCAAAGTTTGCACATTCAGTGTGGGTGATTCTGTTTATGCTAAGAACCTTATGGGTGAACCTTTATGGATTCCTGCTAAGATAACTCAGATCACAGGCCCTCGTTCTTACAGGGTGCAAACAGAGGATGGATTCCTCTGCAGCAGGCACATTGATCAACTTAGATCCAGGTTCTCTCAGGAACATCACACTTGTTCCTCTCTAGTTCCCTCACCTGATGTAAATTCTAGGGGGGAAGGGGGGGAACAGGAGGAAAATCAGCAAGCAAGAATCAACCCCATGTGTAACGAGCCATTATGACAGGAACCATTCCAAAACCTGTCACAATGCCAAAATCCATCCTTAGAAGTGGAAGATTGTACATCACTACCTGACTTGGGTGCTGACATTGGGCTAGAGATGGGTTGGGAGGAGAGACCAGATTCTAACAATCAAACAGGGTCTTCTTTCACAGGAAGTCCCAGTGGGGAAATGTCAGCAGACACATTTCCTCTCTCACTGGGTGAGAACGTTAAAGCTTCTGAACTACGAAGGTCTCAACGTACACGCAAGAGCCCCACCTATTTAAAAGAATACATTAGATAGGTTGGGGTTTGGTATGGACTGAACCTAGTGGGGAGGGGTGTTATGTATGTAGGTTTGAATGTTATTGGTTTAGTTTGAATTGTTCTTGTAAAATGTCAAATAGGATTGGTTTAAATAGTGTGGGACTATGATTGGCTGGCAACTACGGCTGCTGGCTATAAGAAGCAGCCGTAGCCCAGCCAAGTCAGGTCCATTCGAGCTGTAGTCACTTAATAAACTCTTCACTGAAGCTCTTCGCGTCTGACTCTTCATGCAAACTTAACAGGTATTATACCAAAAAATATAATAAAGGGACTATGTATTTAATATTACATGTGTTAACAGCAGCCAGCATTATATTTGCACAACATTGGAAAGGTGTGGAGATCCCCACAGATGAGAAGATAGTTGAAAAAAATACTAGAATGTGCAGAAATGGATAGATTAACACTTGAAATTAAAGAGAAGGAAGATATGGAATATTTTGAAATAAGGGTTTCGTTTTATCTACAGTATGGTTAAATAATAGAACAGCAGTTAGAACATTTAAAATTATAAGCAAAGAATTAATTTTACCATGAGAGTTTATTATGATATGTTTATTATCAATATGATCTAGTATTTATAATTAAGTATTAATATTATGCTGAGAAACTACTGTTATTATATGATCACTACTAATGAACATGATGATGATGATGATGATGACTATTGCTTAAACCAGACAGCACACTGTTTATATAGGCATTGAAATTGTTGCTCTTTCTTTATAGAGTAAAAATAAAAATAAATTTGTAAAAAAAAGTAAGTAGGTATGAACATTAATGTGACAAGATACATTTTGGTGAATAATCTTTTAGAAGCTGATTTGGGAGAGAAAATGGTTAGATAAGACTATGATCTTATGGCTGTTTTTTCATAGGTGGCTGAGAAGGTAATATGATCCTTTGATGTTGAAGCAATCAGTAACGTTCCCTATCTTCCTACATTGTGCATTGTGGCAAGACAGCCCAACTTATCAATGTGTTTTGTCAGGTAATAAAATAATTCAGCATAGTCCAGGAAGAATGGCACTTCATTTCCTCTGCAATGCAGAGAAATATTGCCATCTCACTGACTGACGGCAATGCCATTACTGAAGATGCAACTTAGTTGAATCAAATAAGATAGTAGTATCCCATACATTATATGATTTCTAATTTGGCTGCAATAATTCAATAAGAGAAAAAAGTTTCAGAAAAGCATCAGATGGCCAATATACCCTTTCCTCAAGAGCTATTATTTATGTGCTCTCCTACAAGGATTTACATGCATAAAATCCAGTCCACTCTAATAAGAATTAAAAATTATTAAGGGCAGAAGTGTACCTGCAGATATTTCTCTTGGTGATGCCAGGGTGTATGACCCACCTGATTTTATTATTTTTCCAAGTTTCCTTCAATTAATATACTGTAATGTGAAGCTGACGTATTTATTTATTTATTGTTTGGACTTGTATGCTGCCATATCTCCCGAACGACTCAGGGTGGCTCACATCATAAAAAACACACAATACAAAAGTTTAAAATTATTTAAAAATTATTAAACCCAAGCCAAACAATATCTAAAACCCACAAAAGCCACTAAGATTTTAAACAACTAAAAGCCACCCCCCCTCAGGCCAGCCCGGCTTGTTCGAATAGCCACGTCTTCAGGCCACGGCGGAAGGAGCGGAGGTCAGGGGCCAATCGTAGCTCCAGGGACAGCTGATTCCAGAGGATGGGTGCTCCCACAGAGAAGGCCCTACCCCTGGGGGTCGCCAGCCGACATTGTCTGGCCAACTGCACACCAAGGAGGCCCTGTCTGTGGGAGCACACAGGGCGATGGGCACTCGATGCTGGCAAGAAACATTCCTGTAAGTACCCCAGCCCCAAGCCATGTAGGGCTTTATAGGTAAGTACCAGCACCTTTAATCTCACCCAGAGGGCAACCAGCAACCAATGTAGCTTGCGCAGGAGGGGTGTAATATGAGAGTATCAGGATACTCCCATCACAACCCACGCAGCCGCATTCTGCACCAGTTGAAGCCTCCACATGGTCCGCAAGGGCAGCCCCATATAGAGAGCATTGCAGTAGTCGACTTGAGCCATAACGAGCGCATGAGTAACCGTGCACAAGGCATCTTGGTGCAGATAGGGGTGCAACTGGCACACCAGGAGAACCTGGGCAAATGCCCCCCTGATCACCGCTCCCACCTGCTCCTCCAAACTGAGCCGTGTATCCAGGAGGACACCCAAGTTGCGCACCCTATCCATGTGGGGCAACACCTCTCCTTCCATGCCTAAAGATGGAACATCCTAGATCATCCGAGATGCCGGTACACACAGCCACTCAGTCTTGGCTGGGTTGAGCTGGAGCCTGTTCCTCCCCATCCAGATCCGTAGTGCTTCCAGGCAATGAGACATCACAGTGAGGGCATCACTGAGTTGGTTTGGGGTGGAGATAAAAAGCTGGATATCATCAGCATACTGATGATACCTCACCCCAAAACCATGGATGATCTCACCCAGCGGCTTCATATAGAAGCATTTCCAAAAATTCTTTTAATTTTTTTTAAAATGGAGCTGCAATGATACCTTGTTTGGAAATGTGTTTCCTATCTAGAAAAAAGAGATACTATGGGTTTGTAAGGCTATATTAGAAAGCTCGAAAGAGTTTGGAGAGCAACACCATTTGTTTTGTTTTCTGGTAAATGTTAATTATGGAACCATAATATGTTGTTTATAGAATAAGGAAGATAACCTTGATAGAAATATGCCAAGAGTTGTTACCTAGGCAAAACTAGCTGAAATGTTTTTATATCCAGAGTAAGGAGATAATGTTCAGAATTCACTGGTGCATGAAAAGGGAAACTAAGTACAACATAATAGACTTGTAAGATTATGTTGTTATAGTCATACTCAATAGCAGTAGTTTTAATTTCCCTGTGAGTTGGTTTTCTGGTCTGGTTTATCTAGTTTATGTATCTATAGATAATTCATCTATTGAGAGTCTCAGATCTCAGATGTGGATATTACCCCTGTTATGTATGTAGGTTTGAATGTTATTGGTTTATTTGAACTGTTCTTGTAAAATGTCAAATGGTATTGGTTTAAATAGTGCGGGAAGAATCCCTGCACTCCCATTGGCTGGCAGCTACGGCTGCAGGCTATAAGAAGCAGCCGTAGCCAAGCCAGAACGGGTCTATTCGAGCTGTAGTCACTAATAAAGTCTTTTGCTGGAACTCCTCGCGTCTGACTCTTCATGCAAACTTAACACTGGCGACGAAGGTGGGATTTCCCTGAAGAGAAGACGACGCGACGAACAAGCAACTGAGCGAGATGGCTGCGCTGAACACCCCCCCAGCACCATTCGATCCGGCGACGGAAGACTGGGAATCGTATGCGGATCGTTTCCACATGTTCCTGGAGGGAAACGATCTCACCGGCATCCCCGAGAGACGGAAGAGGGCGGTCTTTCTCACGCACTGCGGTCCGGCAGTCTTCAAAATGGCGAAGGCGTTGGCGGGAGCAGCAGAGCTGAAGGTAATGGAATGGCCCGAATTAGAAAGACTTTTGAGAGCCCATTACGCCCCACAAGTATCGTGCCTCATTAAGAGACACGAATTTTACCGTCGGGATCAAGGGGATAGCGAGAATGTTAATGACTTCGTGGCAAGTTTAAGGGACATTGGGGTGCTTGTGACTTTACCAACTTAGAAGAGGCCATGCATGATCGGTTTGTTTTAGGCCTTAAGGATAAGGTTTTACAAAGCAAACTATTAATGAAACCTAAGATCACGTTTAAAGAGGCCATTGAAGAAGCTGTTTCAGCGGAAGCCACCAAGTCCTCAGCAGCGGCCATGAAAAAGATTAACAAGGCTTCAAGCCAGGCCTCAAGCCATTCTGATGGGGATAAATCCACATCTACTCATTGAACAAATAGACTCTGATTCTGATGGCAGTGAGGCAGAAGAGGGATTTTTAAACTCAGAATGGAAAGAAAAGAAAAGACTCTGGGAAGAACAGGCAAGGGTTCTATTGCAGAGGCTGTGGGGGCCACCCCGCACTGATTGCAAGTTCTTTGACTCCATTTGCCTACGTTGTGAGAAACGGGGTCACATAGCCAGAGTTTGCAAATCATCCAGAACTCCACCAGCTAGGAAGAAATTCCCTGATAGAGACTTTAAGCCCAACAATGTCATTGAAAAATGGGGCGAAATTTAGAAGCAAATGGCAAGAGTGAAACACACCAAACAATCACTATTGGTCATTCTTCAACCTTAAAAAGCAGAAAAGTTCATGTGAAGGTGTTTATTGAAGGAAGACCTTGCCAAATGGAAGTGGACTCAGGCTCTTATTTATCTATGGTGTCATGGGACACCATCCACAGACTCTTTCCCAAATTCAGAAAAAGCATTTCCAGAAGCAAGCACTGACTCTCAAAGACTACCAAGGAAACAAGATTCCAGTAGTTGGAGCGAGAGATTTCAACGTGCAGTTTAAAGGCCACACCAAACGTTTGCCCCTGACCATCGTGGACAAGGATCGCCCAAGTTTGCTGGGACTTGAGTGGTTCAAGCCACTTGGCATCGAGGTGACTGGCATCCATCACGTGAGCAGTTCTGACTGGGAAGAGTCCTTGAAGTCTGAGTTTCCAGAGGTCTTCAGCGAAGGACTGGGCAAGTATATGGGGACCCCTATTGCTTTCAGCCTAGACCCCAAGGTGCCCCAATTCGTTTAAAGCCCAGGAGGGTCCCATTTGCTTTAAAGGAAAAAATTGATGCACAATTAGATAAACTCATTGCTCAAGGGGTTTTAGAGCCTACTGACCACTCCAGATGGGAAACACCCATAGTCACACCAGTCAAGTCTGATGGGTCAGTGAGAATCTGTGGTGACTACAAGGGGACACTTAACCATGCGCTGCAACAGAGCGCATATCCTGTACCAGTTGTGCATCATCTGCTCCATTCCCTTGGCAGGGGTACAGTATTTGCTAAACTGGATTTGGCTCAGGCATATCAACAATTAACAGTTGATGATGCTACTGCAGAGGCACAAACAATTGTGACCCATAGAGGTGCCTTCAAATGTAAAGACTACAATTTGGAGTAAGCGTGGCACCTGGCATTTTTCAGAGCCTTATGGAAAGAATGTTGCAGGGACTGCCAGGGGTAGTGCCTTATTTTGATGATGTTTTAATCTCTGCTGAAAATGACACTCAGCTTCAAGAGAGACTCAGAGAAGTCCTTACCAGATTCAGAAAAGCGGGGTTAAAAGTCAAGGAAGACAAATGTACACTCAAAACAGACAGAGTTG
This sequence comes from Naja naja, assembly GCA_009733165.1. NCBI lineage: Eukaryota > Metazoa > Chordata > Lepidosauria > Squamata > Elapidae > Naja > Naja naja. The sequence goes on along the minus strand of CM019153.1, from coordinate 15,983,098 downwards.
AGTTCCTGGGGTATATGATTGACAAGCAGGGCATCCATCCTACTGATGCCAAGGTTAAAGCAATCAATGAAGCCCCTAAACCTCGATGCAAGGCTGATTTGCAAGCCTTCCTTGGACTTATTAACTTTTATCACATGTTTCTACCTCACAAAGCATCTATTGCTGAGCCCTTACATCGCCTACTTGATAAGAATGCTGTTTGGATCTGGGGGGGAAGGAACAGTCAGCATTTAACAGTATTAAGAGACTAATCACGTCTGATGCTGTGTTGATACAATTCTCTGAGAATTTACCTGTTGTTCTGACTTGTGATGCATCCCCTTTTGGAGTGGGGGGGGTTTTTGAGTCACAGGCTTCCCAATGGACGGGAAGCCCCAATTGCATTTTACTCTCGACGCTGTCCAAAGCAGAGAGGAATTATAGCCAATTGGACAAGGAAGCTTTAGCAGTTGTTGCAGCTGTTAAGAAATTTCATGAATATCTGTATGGCAGGTCATTCACCATTGTTACAGATCACAAACCTTTACTTGGCATTGTGGCAGGAGATAAACCTACACCCACTATCCTGTCACCAAGAATGCTGAGGTGGACTGAATTTCTTGCAGCATATTCCTACAAACTGATTCACAGGCCTGGCAAGGACATTGGACGTGCTGATGCACTGAGTCGTTGCCCACTACCTTGCCACAAGGAGGACTTTGAACTTGAAACTCACACCTTTTTCCTGGAGACCGTTGCTAAGCTTCCAGTCCATGCTGCTGAGATTGCCAAAGAAACTGCCAAAGATGCTGTATTGGCACCTGTTATGGGCTGGATCAAGAAAGGTTGGCCTCTTCAAGATCTACCTCACCTTGCCCAACCTTTTAAGTCCAGGCAAACTGAATTATCTGTATTAAGAGGATGTATTTTGTGGGGTAACAGGGTGGTTATTCCTACAAAACTGCAAAGGGAGGTTTTGGAAATGTTACATGAGGGTCATCCTGGGATTGTAAGGATGAAAGGTTTGGCCAGGAGTTATGTATGGTGGCCAGGTATTTACAAAATGGTTGAAAATTGGGTAGCATCTTGTCCCAATTGCCAGGTAGTCAGACCTGCACCACCTCACGCCCCCACAGGAATGGGAATGTCCTAGGGGCCCATGGTCTAGAATCCACATTGATTTTGCAGGCCCTACAAGAGGGCACACTTTTCTAGTGATAGTAGATGCATACTCTAAATGGCTAGAGGTAATTCCAATGACATCCACAACTACTGAGGCTGTTATCAAGCAGCTAAGAAAATTGTTTGTAACCCATGGGTTACCAGATATCCTTGTCTCTGACAATGGTCCTCAATTCACATCTAACATTTTTGAATCCTTTCTAGCTCAACAGGGCATCAGACATGCCCTCACTGCCCCTGGGCACCCTTGGCCAACGGCCGGCTGAACGCATGCACGCTTTACCAAAGAGAAGCTTCAGCAGCTAGGTCCTGGGGACATCACTGAGAAGCTTGAAAAGCTTCTTAGTGTTCAACACATCACTCCTAGTCCATCAACTAACTTGTCCCCAGCAGAGTTGTTGATGGGCAGGAAACTTAGGTCTTCCCTTGACCGCCTCCATCCCACTTACGCACCCAGCACCACTGGATTCCACTTCCAAAGTTCGTTCTTTTAGTGTGGGAGATTCTGTCTATGCTAGGAACCTTCTAGGTGACCCTTTGTGGATTCCTGCTGAAATAACTCACATCACAGGCCCTCGTTCTTACAGGGTACAAACAGAAGATGGCCTTCTCTGGAGCAGGCACATTGACCAACTTAGATCCAGGGTCCCTCAAGAACATCGCCCCTGTCTCCCTCTGGTCCCTCACCTGCTGTTTCTTCTAGGGGAAGGGGGAACAGGAGGAAAATCAGCAAACAGGAATCAACCCCATGTGTAACGAGCCATTGCGACAGGAACCATCCCGAACCCTGTCACAAAGCCAAGATCCATCCTTAGAAGTGGAAGATTGCCCATCACTACCTGACTTGGGTGCTGACATTGGAATGGAGATGGGTTGGGAGGAGAGACCAGATTCTAACAATTCAACAGGGTCTCCTTTCACAGGAAGTCCCAACAGGGAAATGTCAGCAGACACATTTCCTCTCTCACTGGGTGAGAACGTTAAAGCTTCTGAACCACGAAGGTCTCAACGTACACGTAAGAGCCCCACCTATTTAAAGGAATACATTAGATAGGTTGGGGTTTGGTATGGACTGAACCTAGTGGGGAGGGGTGTTATGTATGTAGGTTTGAATGTTATTGGTTTATTTGAACTGTTCTTGTAAAATGTCAAATGGTATTGGTTTAAATAGTGCGGGAAGAATCCCTGCACTCCCATTGGCTGGCAGCTACGGCTGCAGGCTATAAGAAGCAGCCGTAGCCAAGCCAGAACGGGTCTATTCGAGCTGTAGTCACTAATAAAGTCTTTTGCTGGAACTCCTCGCGTCTGACTCTTCATGCAAACTTAACAACCCCCACTCATAAAAGCACCTGAAACTACTTCATACATTCAGCAGCACCCAGTAGTAAAGCTCTTTCTGAACTATGCTGCACGGCTATATCAAAGCATTTGCTTTCATGCTAAGAACACACCACACCATTGAATCTCCTTCATGAAAAGTGAAATAAAGCTATGTCTACCATGCCTGTTTAGATTGCTTCTTCCAAGCTATTGAAATTGAGCCTGAACAGCAAGACAAAGGAAACCATGTCATCCCCTAAATGAGGATAATTATGTTTCCTGATGGTGTGAAATTTTTGTTGAAGAAAATCAAAATAATGCAGCACAGAGTTACCGGACATACTAATTCAAGCATAAGTTTTTAATTTTACATTTTCTACAGAAGTGCATCCCCATGAAAAAGACAGTCACAGAAAAGTTTAAGCAGAAATGCCATGTATGGAAGAAAGTGCTGAAACACTTATGTTCAGACATATAATTATGCTTTTGATATACTACATGTACTGGCTTCTGTTGTAAACAAATACTTTAAATACAGTTCAATAAGAATCACTTATAGTTGTTTCATCAGCTTTGATAATTTTGCTATTAATGCTAGTTTTTAAAACTTTAAAATATTAAAACTAAATATTAACATCCACTTAAACCACTTGCCCTTTGATAATTTAAACCCTTAAGCATAAGATTAAACCTGGCTAACAGTAAAATTCTATGTATACTTTCTCAGAAGTAAGTGCTGTAGTCTTCCATCAAATTATGGGTTAATTGGCTTCAAACCTTATTGTGGTCTCTAGTACTAAAATTTCTTTTAAATCAGTTTGGACATCTGCTGATAATACCATGCATATTTATTAACTAATAAACATAAAGAAACAAATAATTGGAAAATATCAGCCTCCTTCAACTCATTATCCAAATAAGTCAGATCACTATCTCTCTTTTTTTAAACTATAGCACTGCAGTGCAGTTTAAACATAGTTTTAAATCTCCTCAACTGATAAATCTATGCCACTATATATTTTATGAACCCATATTTTATTGCAGCTGGTCTTCACTGGAGTATCTTCACTCTTTTTTTCTGTGCATAATAAAAGCCATTGCTGCTTTAATGCCACAAAAAGGAAATGAAGAATTGTACGCTATTTCCTGTGGCACTGGCAAAAAGCTGCAGAAATGCCCAGGGGGAAGGCAGAAATTTAGAATGTTAGAAGGTTTATAACTCTATGATACTAAATTGTCAAAACATTACTTTATTTCTCCATTTTCTGAATTTAAATATAAATGGTCAGCTTGTTTGACAAAAGAGAATTAACACCTTTTGAAGCCTTTCCTGACATAACCAACACAGGTAGTCCTTGACTTATGACCAAAATTGACCCCCAAATTACCACTGTTAAGGAGACAGTTGTTAAACATGTTTTGTCCCATTTTTCCAACCTTTTTTGCCATAATTGTTAAGTGAATTACTGCAAGTGTTACGTTACTAACATGGTTGTTAGGTGAATCTGGCTTCCTCACTAACTTTGGTCTTCAGGAAGTTGCAAAAGGTGATCACATGACCCCAGGACATTGTAACTGTCATCAATACATACCAATTGCCAAGCATCCAAATTTTCATCATGTGACGTAGAGGTGCGGCAATTTTGTAAGTATGAAAAACGGTCATAAATTACTTTTTTAAAGTATTCTTGTAACTTCAAATGGTCACTAAATGAATGGTTGTAAGTTGAGAAACTAGCTATAATAAAATGCTGATTTGATGCTGATTCAGTGGTCAATAAGATACAAACTCTCATGCCAGAAACAAAAAACATGTTAAGTTATTGCTCAGACCTTTTCTATAGCTCACATTTTTTATGTCCATGACTTTCTTTAATCTCCACAGCTAGGACATTCACACTGTGGCATAGCTATATACAAATAATGCCCCATAACCCTGTCATGAATTTTCTAGTTTAAAGCTGATCTACTAGAGAGACCTTAAGATGTTTGGTTTCAACAAGGCCTATGGTTGAAAGCTATTGTTTTCTCTATATAGTCTAGGACAAAGGTCTCCAACCTTGGCAACTTTAAGACTTGTGGACTTCAACTCCTAGAATTCTCCAGCCAGTGTAGCTGACTGAGGAATTCTGGGAGTTGAAGTCCAAAGTTGCCAAGGCTGGAAACTCCTCGTCTAGGATATAGCAGGGATCTCCCACCCACCCCAGGCCATGGAGCAGTACTGAGCCACACCTCGTTTGGAACTGGGCGACATAAGTGGTAGGCAGCTCCATTTGCATGAGCATTCGTACGTGGGTGTGCGTATGAAGCTACATTTGTGCGAGAGGCAGATACACCTGCCACTTGCACAAATGAAGCTTCATGTGAGCATGCAAGTCCCTGCTGCTCGTGCAAATGAAGCTGCACATGCGAGCATGCCCGCCTGCTGCTCATACAGAACTATTTCCACTCCTCCCTCTCCCCGCCAGACCACACAGCCAGAAAGGTTGGGGACCACTGGGGTATAGGGAAATGCTGAGAAAAAGCTGTCAAGAAATTTTATAATATACACAGACACTTATGGCAGATTGAAAGGGACTGCTACAAAGCAAAATTATCTGGTAGCCTCTAGTACAGCTACTCCAACCTCGTGGTCTCTAAATGTAATGCAGGGCCAGTATGTCCCAGCTAACATAACCAACATTAAAATGAAAGGCCAGTCACAGCAAAAATTGAATATATCTGGATCACATCACATTTTTTAATACAGTTGACAGTTAAACATATTCCATAGTTAGAATATGGAAAATGGAAAGCCCTGCTCTAAGTATCCTCATTCCCATGGATTTTATTTCAGGAGTAATTATTTTTGTAGGATATCATTCCTTAAAGGTATGATTGTACTGGGAAGTTTTTTATGGAAAAAATTTTCTATCTTGAACCAGATGGACAGTTAAAACTTAAAGATCTTCAAATATGATGTGAAACCAAGCTCAGAAGCACAGAGTTCAGAATCTGGTCTCTATATTATTCTGTGCGGTACAATATCTCTCTATACTATGAAATTAATACTCAGAGTATTAATAATTAATAGTAATTTGAAACTTTCAAATAAAAATCAGAATTAGACAAAAACCTGACTTTAAGATTCAACATATAGCAATTAAGAGAAACTGTAAAAAATAATATAGCAGAGTTTTGGATGAAGAATTTGTAATCTTTATATAAACTGTAGTGGTCAACACAGAGCTTAACATCTTCTTTTGAAAGAATAAATTTAAACTTTAAAAATGTTGAAATGATTATTAATTGGAAGCCAGCTCCCTTTCTCTGCTGAATAGTTAAAGAAGAGGTTGGATACGTGAGAAGAGGAAAAGCATATGTGAGATGAAGACAAATGAGAAAGAAAAAATGTGAGTGCTTATTTGCTTTTAACAGATTTCAATTATGTAGCATGTAGGAAATATAAGTGAAATTAAAATGCTAGGAATGCTTACATTTAGCATGCTGTCTTATATATTAAAAGTATATTTTGCATACATTTTGTATTTTTTGTATACATACAACACTGCTTTATAATGATGTCATAAGTGTGACCACAGGCTGGGTAGTAATTTGATCAGCACAATACACAAATTGAATGCTGCATGATATTCATTCTGCACCAACCAGGGTCACTTTTTGTGAGAAGAATGGCCATATAAAGTTGATAACTAAATAAATATGGCACAAAACTAAAACAAGAAGTTAACATACTTGCACAATTATGCCTTCACATACAATTTTGGTACAGGAAGACACATTATATAGGAAGATAAAATCTATAAAAAGCACATGCAGAGCATCCATGAAGCCCATTATTGATTTTATGGGTTTTTGATTGACTTGCTCAAGTTAACTCAATACATTCATGTGAGAATATCCAGAATTCCAAAGCAGTAAGGGTCATGAAATAATAGGAGACTATTATAAGCATTTGCAAAGTGCTTTTTATCTCATCACTTAGGAATTATAGCCTACTGCTTCTCATAAACATCAAAGCAGAAAACAGGAATGATGGCATATTTCCCAAAGTGTAGTACATTAATACCACCAAGACTGATGGAAAAAGGAATTGAGCTTGTACTTCTCACTTTTCTCTAGCATCCTCAATCCTGGAGATTAATATAAGCAGCATAATAAAGTCTTTCATTATTGTATAATCAACAATTTCCTTAGTGAGATAATTAGTTAATTTTAAAAGGAAAAAAATCAAGATTAATGTAGTTTGCTTACAACATTGGACGGTTTATAGTTTATGGGACAAATAATAAAGTAAGGAAGGAAACCTAAGATACTCAAGTATGCAGATGTGTGGGTGTATGTGTATGTGTGTTTGTGTTCAAATACCGAATGTTTAATAAGCATCAGGAGTTCATTCAATACACACATGAAGAATGAATGTATAAGATCACCCACTGCACTGAGCAATGCAAATGTTACCTCCTACAAGAAATTTTACCTGTCAAAACCACCTTCCATGAAAAAAACTCAGCTAAATGGAAGTCCACAGTATTATTTAGCTTTATAGCTAGCTACCTATTCACTATTTTTTAAAAGTTTACTTGGTCATTATCAAAGTCTTATTCTTATGTCCCTCCTTTTTATTCTAACAGAAAAGAGAGGCCAGATAATTTTAAAAGAATATAGGCATTTTATTAACATTTTAATGTTAATGTGTTTCAAAAAATAAGATTAAACAGAAAAGCCTCTTGAACTTTGACTATTTAACATTCTCCACAGTGGTGGGATTCAAAGATTTTTACCACCAGTTCGGTGGGCGTGGCTTGGTGGGCGCGCTTTGTGCGCGTGCACACACTTTGCATGTGTACGTGCACCAAACATGCATTTTGCGCAGGCGCAGAGATGTTTGCGCAGGCGCAGAGGCGTTCCAACTCACCTCCTGCAAGCCTGCACTCTCCCAGTTGCTTCAGCAGCTGCTGTGCGGCACTGTGCTGTGCCACGCAAAGCAGCTGCATTTCAAAAGCAGGGAATAAAAGTGAGTATGTGAGACTGGGCAGGCAGGTGGGCCCAACAGCAGAGTGGCGAAGAGAACTGGTTTAGTCTCCGCTGCTCATTGGCACTATCAGTTTGGTAAAACTGGGCCGAACCGGTAGAATACCACCAAAGCTTTAAACAATCTATGATTTATAGATTTATCTCTATGCAGTGACTTAATATACTTGATGTACACGGATTTTGTTAGCAGTGTAACAAAACTTCTCCTATAGTCAAATATACATAGGGGCATACATGTGCCCTGTATGGAAGCCATCAGTATGTAAATTTACTCTGTGGTTAAGACTGAGGCTATACACTGTACAGAAATTACTTCAGGTAGAGAGCATCTGTTATGCTATTGCAGACAGTTCTAAGATTATTGGCAAAGAGAGCAGGGAAGAAAATAAGGTCATAAAATGTCATAAAAACAAAAACAAAATACCCAAGCCATCAGACAAGCCCTACTAAGTAAACCAAAGCCATGGGGTGACTGTCTTATTAACTAATATATCAATATATAATTTGTAATATAGAATATGGCAATTTTGGGAAGATTCTTAATTTTCTTCTGATGTCCAACTTGTGTTTTTCTCCTTAACAAATAAAAGATACAACAGGTAGACCTCATCTTATGACCATTCATTCAACTACCATTCGAAGTTACAGTACTGCTGAATGGACTTACAACTGATCCCCAAAGTTATGGCAGTCGCAATGCCCCCATAGTCACATGATCAAAATTCAGGCACTTGGCAGCCTGCTTGCTCTAACAATGAGAGGGGTTCTTTAACTTTCCTCCTGCTATTTCCCCTTCCCCCATCTATGATCTTTTGGCTCCCTGCACTTCATGGGATCTAAGTGTCCTAGCTGACTTTTGTTGTCTTTTTGTTCCAATTACTGACCAATAATGCAGGGCCCAACTCACCACAAGGCAGCTGCTGGCCACATAAAACTTTCTTCCCAAGATGCTGCAAAGTTGTGAAACCTATGGAAGGTAACCAGCAGCTGCCTTGTAAAGAGCCAGGCCAGGCACACCTCATCAGCAGTGGGAGCAAGAAGACAGTGAAAGTCAGTTATGATGATGGAGCACAGGTGGCAAGCAAGTGCAATTGCAGCTTATATTTTGTGAATATATATCTCCACAAATAGGAATGTGTAGTGAATTCAGGAGTAGGCCATCGATTAACCACTGTCAGTCCATTGCTTTTGGGTGGTTATAACAAATTTGAATGAATGAATAGATGGATGGATGGATGGATGGATGGATGGATGGATGAATAAATGAATGAATGCTCTTGTTTGAGAAAAAGTGTTACTGGTGATAACTTAGGAAATACTTAAGAAACAATGGTCTTGTTTGGGAAAGTGTCACTGATAGTAACTGGGGAAATACAAATACTAATCATGCCTGTCTTGTTTAGCTGGTTAACATGTATAACAATGTTCAACTGGTTTATCTCTTTATATTGAAATTTCTTTTCACTTTAATTTTGAGAAAATCTAGCTTTGGACAAGTTTTTTTATTCTGTGTGATTTTTGATATAGATATTGCTCACAAAATAGTCCTGAACTTTTGAACAATTTTTTCACTCTTGAAAAATTCTGCACGGTTACTATTGCAACACTATATTCAAGAATCTATGATCACAGCACAGCACAGCAGCCAACTTTCCATACTTGAGACCTTCTAAAAAAACTCTTAAGCAACTTTATGAGCATCTTCACTTATTTCTTTGTTTAATTAAATTTCCCTTACAGAAGGAGTCTGGGTATGTACAAAAATATATTAAAACATAAAAACAGTTTATAAAAATTAAATTTTAAAAGAGGCAAAAGGATGGTTAAAAATCAATTGATTTTAAAAATTATTTCTTGATCCTTACCAACATTGATTTTGATCAGTCTTAGATGAAGGCAGTGAACCAGCAGAGAACTGTGTGATCCACTCCTAGTTCCCTAAGTTATCCAAAAGGATAATATGGTTGATGGTATTGAAAACCACCAAGAGGTGATGAAGAGCAAAATGGATACACCACCCACCAAAAATCATTCATGAGTGCAATTAATGCTATTCCTATATTCTATATTTTTATATACATCAGGAGTTATTTCCTAATTATCCCAACATGCTACCCTGCATTCCAAGAAATAAGATTCCTTCTCTATTATATGTTATTCCAAGCACTTTCCATGATTTCAAAGGCAAAATAATGATTTTCTAACTAGGTCCATAGCAGATAATATTCCTTATATTTGATGGTTGATAAAATATCACTCCAATGATATTTCTGAAAACCAGATAAATTAAAACCACTTTCCTGAAATAGTAATCTCAATGTAGCTAAGGAAAACTTTGTTTTTTTTATCCCAAATAATTTTTGTAAATAATCTATCAATCTAAATGAGATTTTATTCTATCTTAACACATTGAATAATGTTCAGGAGAAATCACATGTATAGATATACTAGGGCCTAAGACGGGTATCAAAATCATAGCATCATATTGTCATCATGTGATGTATCGTGACTTTTTACCCCTTCACTAAAACAGGGGTGGGCGTGACCAGTGTGTGATGCATCCGGGTCACAGGCCATGAGTTTGACACTCTGGCCTAAGAAGAGCAAGCAAGATTAATGCCAATTTATCTTGCACCCAAAATGCTTTCTAAAATACAGCCTTTATAAAATTAGGCAAAGAAGTGTAGCATTGGTCCAAAATTCCCAAAATATAATCAGTATATAGAAATAATTTTTATCCATGCTCTGCCAATGGATTACCCTTAATGTTTAAAAATTGCCTTACCAAGGTGACCAAAGGTTCAAGAATTAAATTAAATAGCAAGGGATTAAGTGGGCAGTCCTGCACTGTACCATATTGTAATGAAAAAGAACCTGAGAATCAAGAGCCTTTGATTTGTAAAAAAAAAAAACAACCTGGCACAAAGTTGCAAATAATAAATCTCAAGTCCTCGAATAACATCCCATGGAAATATATATCTAATCATCTCTTGCTTCAGGAATCCATCTCAGCCAAATCAAATCTGCATCTAATACTGCTGAGTCCATTCTATCCTTGGTTACATACATTCTGTCAGTTAGTTACATACATTCTGTCAGTTATTCTGTCATAAATTATCTGGTGCCTGATAGTTTTTCATAAACCTGAATTGGGAGGGATGAATTATATCTGATAAGACCTTCTGCAAGTTTGATAGTTAAGATCTTAGTATCCATAGTTCCTGGGTGAGTCATGGCTCATTGAAGATGGCTCCACAAATAGTGGAGATGATGACCGCAAAGAAAAAATGAGGACCAGCAAACAGACTAATTCTTTGGAACTTTTCTGAAGAATGAGAGGATGCAAAACTGCCTACAAGTGCTTCAAATTTTGCTGCAAAATAATTTTTATTCATGGATATTAGAAACCTTCAAATTGCCAAGTTTGATTTATGATTTGATTGCTTATTTGTACCCTATGACTATCATTAAGTGTTTTACCTTATGATTCTTGTTGAATGTACCTTTTCTTTTTATGTACACTGAGAGCATATGCATCAAGACAAATTCCTTGTGTGTCTAATCACACTTGGCCAATAAAGAATTCATTCATTCATTCATTTGACATCTGGTGAGTTTTACCTTCTTTCTTTGATATATGGAACTTTTAGAGACTTAGAAGTTTTAAAATGATATATAATTTGTGAAAAGAAAAAAATTAAGAAAATTATAAACAGACTAGGAAATCAGAGAAATTTGAATCATTTGCACTTTTAAATTTTGAAAAAGAAGTGTATAATTAAAATAAATCACTTCAGAGAAACAACTAAAATGGAATTTGATCCACATTAGGAATGGAAATTCTTTGAATGCTGCAAAGGGATACTAGAGAAGACTTAATGTCCAGGCAAATTTTTTGAAAAGTAGAAGTGTATTATCAATCTTTAAACTAATATTTTAAAAATGGCCAATCATGATATAACTTTTGAATTACTTACAGAGTTCTTTGAAAAATAGATTGAACTATTAATAAATAACATCTGCAAAAGTGTAACATAGAAATTACCTTGGAGAAAGGAAGAGATGCTGCCAAATAACAATCAGATAAGAGAGGCAGGACCCTTCCCCAGTGGCTTGATGGTTAGATAAAGAAACTTAGAAAGGACTTGCCCTAATGAATCAAGCAGTTAAACGTTGGTGGAAGGTACAAGTACAAGCTTTGTACTTTCGGGCTTGAAAGATGGGGTTAAAGTAGTCTAACAATAAAGAAGATTTAGCTCATGTGGTCGGGTTTCCTGCCTGGTTTACCAGTGAGGGCTAACCCCAATTTTGCAAACCTCTTACACTCTTGCAAAACTAGAAATTTCAAGAATGGCCTCTGATCCTCTAACTGTTGAGCATCTGGCAGTCGCATTGTTTCAGCATCAATAGCAAGTAAATGTACTGATGACCAAATACAGTGTCATTATACAACTAAGGCAGCATCTGGAACACAATTTGCCTCAACTACAGATTACACCTCAACCAATGTTTCTGCAATCCAATGGAAACTTGCCACGGAGGTTTGGAGGGGATTAGGATCAATTCAACAGTCAGTGTGAAATGTTTATGGTAGGTAGACAGATCAAGTTTGCCACTGATCACACCAATTTGACTTTTGTGCTGAGCCTGCTGAACGAAGCAGTTGCTAAGTGGGCAGTATTGTTCACTGAGGGGAACGATCCAGTGCTGGACAACTATCAAAACTTCTTACATAAACTCAAAGGACACTCTGGGGATCCCATACAGAGAAGCAAATGACAGTGAATCAGGAAATTCAGAAGCTCAAGCAGGGACAAAGGAGAGTAAGGGCACATATTCCACACTTAATGGAGATGGAATGATTTAGTCTTAGATAACCAGTTTAGAAAAATGCTGGCCAATGTCCTAAAAGTTTAGCTGGTAAAGAAAGCACCCCAATTACCCTGGAAGATCTTACTGACATTGCACAATTAAGGATGCATGACTGGAAAAGTTGAGGCAAGGGAGAAACAGGAAGAAGAAAGGAATCTATAGTCTGTCTTTCCCCAAGGTCATTGCCACATTCCATTACAGAAAGCATACAGGCTATAATGTATCTAGAAGATATTAAAGTAGTTTTAAAAAGCAACTTATACTTGACACAGACATAAAGGAACTTGTAAGTATGGAATATAATAAAACTGAAATGATTGCTAAAATGGAAATATGGTTGACAAATCAAGAAAAAGACTTGGACAAGGAGCAATTGTGACAAGAAATCCTGGAACAGTGTTTGTTTTCTGGATTTACCAAATAGTTTGCAGAAGGATCTGAAGAATCTTTTGGAAAGTCATAGATTGATGGAAGATCAAATCCTGCAACATCACTATAAAGAATAAAAGGCCAAGATTGTGAAGCATAAACAGAAGAAGTATAAAGTTGGACTATTTGATCTGGGATAAATTATATGTTTGGTTTTTATGTAGCTTCTAGCTGAATTTTCACTGAATCAGGACTGAAAAGATGGAATTTTCTGGATTCTGTATAGATATGAGTTAGGATATTGGAATATTTTTTTTAGTTTGTGATTTTAAAAGAAGATGATATTATATCAACTTGTGCTTGGGGTGATGAAATGTGAAAGCCACTTATTTATTATTGTCGTTGTTCTTTCTCTTTTATTTTCTCTCTCTCTTACTTTTTAAACTTCTTTCTACTTTTCTCTAATCTTTTAGTTTAGTTGTATTTGTTTTACTATGTCTAATAAAGTGTCAATAAAATTATTAAAAAAAGATCTTATCCACATTAATAAAATAAATAATAATAAATAAATAAAATAAATCCATAACTGACACAAAATTTAGGATCTCTACCTGGTTATAAAATCAATCTTATATATCTCATGGAATGATAAGAGTTTACTATTATTTAAAGATTTATTATACATTTTCCAAAATTCAGAAGCTAATTATTTGATAAGGGTACCCTGTCTCTTCTAGACCATAAACTAACTTGTAAAAAAGTAAAAGCAAATTATTAATAGCAGCAGAATCAAACATAGTTTGGCCATCCTCTGTAGCTATTTAAGAAATGAAGCTCTGCTGATTTTGTTGCTACAGACAATGTGTCAGCAACTTTCTAGGTCTTTCACCAGACACCCAATACTTTAATTTTAATCTGCTCAATGATAATTCTACCTTCTCAGCATGGAAATCCCCTTAACTAGCAAACACATATTCTTTATACTGCAAACCTGCTCATAGATTTACATAATCTAAGAGACTTTTTTTAACCGTTTTTAAGCTGCTGATGTCTACGATTTTTTTCTGGTTTTCTGTTAAGAGACATAAGCTTACACACAGTCTTATAAGATTCCGTATATTCTGAACAGAATATCTGTTATGATTTATTTTAAAAAAAATTGGGATGTTAATTGTCTAACATAACTTAAAACATTCATCTCCTGTAACAAAGAAGTATTAACATATTGCCTTCCACAAACTAGCTTAAAGTTTTTAAAGGGAATGTGCAATGGGAATGTGATCTGAAATAACAATAGAATGAGTAGACAGTAGTAGGACATATTCCATAAAGTAAAAAATAATATATTCTAGTGCACATTTATCAGCCTAATAAGTAGATGTATAATTTATAACAATGGGATGAATGTTATACAGTACATCTATCAACTGGAACTATTGCTTATAAACCTGAAATACTTTTCAATTTTGATTACAGCTGTATTTTGTATTTCTATTCATTTTATATTCATTGGATATGTAAGTTTCTCCACAGAATCAGGTAGTCAGAATACTATATTATGTATTATTTCCATTATGAACATGTATTCCATAGTAAGGGACTCACCAAAGAATCCACTTGAAAGAATGGTCATGTGAACTTTTAGTATTGGGGCAGGAGAGTTAGGGTAATAGTGTATATTTTGAGAGCAGACAACAAAATTTCATTTTGTATGTGGGCCAGCATGCTCACAGCAAAAAAAATGACAATTTTATTTATTTATTTATTTATTTATTTATTTATTTATTTATTTATTTATTTTATTTATTTTATTTATTTATTTATTTATTTATTTATTTAGTCACTCGCTTACAAGGATAAACATAGTTGTGAATACATATAAGAAAAATAAAAGAAACAATAGGACAGGGATGGTAGGCATGTTGGTGCACTTATGCACGCCCCCTACAGACCTCTTAGGAAAGAGGTGAGGTCAATAGTAGACAGTCTAAGGTCAAAGTTTTTGGGGTTTGGGGAAGAAACCACAGAATCAGGTATCCTACCCTACCTACCCTACTTACCCTACCCTACTCTATTTATGGAAATATCTGTAAATGTTGAAAGATGTTAGCACAATGATAATTATATATCAAATGTTTGAGATTTAACTGTTTTATCAGAAATTATTGCCTAAACAAAGAAGCAGAATGATGAAGAGTGGACAAAAAACAATGAGAGCAAGTCAGCAAGTTCAAGGCCAGGAGGCAGGTAAATGGCTGCTACCTGGTATGGCATGGGACTACAAAGGAAAATAGGTCAGGAATGGTATATGGGCTGCATGAGAGGAAAATTGATACAGATGGTTACTTTATCCTTTTTTGTTTTAATTCCATCCCACAGTCTTCCCCACTGTAATTTCTGATTGTATCTTTTCCTCTCTTTTTCAATCTACTCCCCCACTCCCTCACAATATTTCCATCTCATGGTTCTAATAAGGATGAAAGCATAATCAACCAAGAGCCTTGGTGGTGCAGGCTGTTAAACGCCTAGCACTTAGTTCCAGCTGCCTGCAATTACTGCAGGCTCAAATCCCACCAGGCTCAAGGTTGACTCAGCCTTCCATCCTCTCGGGGTAGGTAAAGTGAGGACCCAAGATTGTTGGGGGCAATAAGCTGACTTTGTAAAAATGCCGCTTAGTAATAAGCAGGCATATACAATGGAATGAAGGCTATTGCTGAGCGCATTGGGTTATGCTCCAAACATTGTAAGCCGCCCTGAGTCTCCGGAGAAGGGTGGCATATAAATATGAATAACAATAAATAATAATTCTTCCAGTCTATCATTATTTTTCTCCAAAGTTTCTTTTTAATTCCACTTGATTCAAGCTTTTCCTTTTCCTTTGATTCTCACTACACTTTATCTTCTTGTTTTCCTTCCTCACCTTCAGCAGGGAGGGGGGATGAGAGAAACAAATAAAAAATCAGAATTGCTTTTTGACAGATAAAGGTCTGCATACATAATGAAAATGACTGCATTCATGCAAGAGAAACTTAGAATTTAGTTGACTTCACTTTCATTTGCAGCCGCTGCAAGTGATTCTTCATGGACACTGCATCAAGGGAAGAATTCCATTTGTAACCACTGTAATCCATACCATATATCTTCATGTGTTCAAGTGCAATGTATTTTAATTCTTTACTAAATCCTTCAGTACCCAAGATATTGGGAGAATGATTTTAACTAAAATGGAATGATTTTAAATTAAATGGAACTAGTAGCCCATTCTTCAACAACTGCAATTCCTGGCAGATGCAAAAATTATGCTCCTACAGCCTGTCTGATGATCTGTTTATTTAAAGCATGCAGATCCATCAAGTTGATTTAAAAAGGGCACATACCATGGAATTTATGGCATCAAAAAATCCTTCCTAAGATTTAATGAAATTTCATTTCTTGTAATTGAAATATGCTAAGAAATAATAGAAATACATTTTCTGAAACGCTAATTCAACATTTTTGGAAGATATTTGAAAATAGAATTACCTTCTGTTTATCTCTTCTCCAAGCATATCAAAATATATAATCTTTCTTTCCAGAACCTAGTCTGTAGGTCCCTACTCACCAACTTTGTCAAAATTCTCCTATCATTACAGTGCTTAGAATGGAACATAGTAGCCAGATGTGTTTAAATCTAAATGGAGGTTAAGGTATTATATGGCATTCATGCAATAACTGCACAACCATTTTAGTATATTACACTGCTGTTTCATTTTTAGCTTGTGGTCAAAGTTCTTTTGACATGGACTCTTGTCAAGCCAGGCATCTATATATGCTACAGCATGAGTTACCCTTCTTTTGTTATCAGAGGGAAGATAATCAAGTGAGTGAAAATGGGTCTTCTAATTTCAAGATGAAGCACTATAGCCTTTTTTAAAATGTAAAGATGAAAAACAAATATCTTGTTAATGGATAAGAACATTATTTATGTAAGCTCTTGACTTCTATTTTGAAGCCTAAGCTCCTTTATGTAATTCTGAAAGCAATTTGCAATGCCTACTAGACAGATGTGCCAGGAAAAGAGGATACAGAAGGAGCCACTTACAATGCATCAAAAACCTCAATATCTACTTTTTAGAAACATCATACATTTGATTACCAAGTTAACCACAAGTTGATATATTTTCATCATAAAAGGAGTTTTTTTAAAAAAATATGCTGAGGATATTTTTCAGAACAAAAAATATTTTTTGCCTTTGGCTTATACAAAAAAAAATTTTTAAGCAGGAAGATATTAGAACCCTAATCCTAACTTATGAAGGAGTGGATGCAAGTTTGCCTACATTCAATCTTATTTGCCTTTTCGTATACCTTATTCACATGGCTCTAGCACAGAGATATCAAACTCATGTTGTCACCAAGGCATCACATGACTTTTTTCCCCTTCGCTAAACTGAGCATGGGTGTGGCAATTGCATGATGCATCCAGCCCATGGGCCAGGAATTTGTCAGCTCTGCTCTATCAGTTGCAGAATAAAAGTAAAGAAGAAAAGCTGAAGCTTTCATTACCTAAGCTAAACTGCATTCTAGAATATTATTCACCTGAATAACATTACTGATTGACAGTGGTTTGAACAACAGAACTGGGACAAAAAAAAGACTCCTTCCCCAATACAGGCTAAGCAACTCAATGACATGGGATTAATATGGAGAAGACGTATTTTTTTATTCTTCACCTTATTTTATCAATATTCTACTTTCTCATTCTGCTATGACATTGACATTCACCTGCCCCAATTTCATTTCTGCTACAAAGGGTATTGGCACTTGTCTTCAATTTGTTTTCCTATGCTGAGCATTTGTCCCTTCAAAAAAAATTCCTCAGTGCTTTGGTCAGTGTATACATATTTTAAGAAACATATTAGGAAAAAGAGTAGCAGGAGGGAAGATGAACACAAATATAAATAGCAAGTATGAATGCATGTATGACAAGAGAGAGAGGGACATAGAAAATAACGAGTGCTATTGGACAGATTAAAAACTGAGTCCCTGATCTAGAACATGAATAAAATTAAACTTTTTTTGTTCAAAAGAAAAAAAAATCTACATGTAGGATTGTTTTCTTTAAGTCAGATAAATATAATGCTAACAATGTATCTCCTATAGCTATGGAGAAATGATGGGTTCAACTAGTATAGTTTAACATAAAGCCATAGAACTCCACTTGAAATCGCACATATTGTTAAAGAATATAACTGAAGGAAAACCTACCAGTTTAACACCAGCACTCTGGTATTTAATCATATGGTATGAAAATAAAAGTTGGCACTATTAGTAAATAGGCCCAGTGCCATTATAGATACATAAACTAGTTTCGTAAACATTAGTTTGCTGGTATTGTATATGCGTAAAAAAAAGTTAACAAATGATTGTTCACTCACACATTGGCATCTGATCCTGTAGAAAATCCAGTGATCTTTGTTAAAGAAACATCTAATAAAGCTTTCTGTGGTTGGTATACTTTAACAAGTAAAGGAATCATTTTTTCCACAACAATTTGGAGTTAGAAGTGAGATTTGAGAAGAGTATATTTGAGAGAAATGAGATTAGGGTATAGATGGAGCAAAGTATCTCCATCTTGTCAATATCCATAGATGCTCAATATGACATGTATGAAAGGAGATTTATTTATCTTGAAGATGTTTTTATTTATTTATTTATTTATTTATTTATTTATTTATTTATTAATGGGACTTATATGCCGCCCCATCTCCGAAGACTCAGGGTGGCTTACAAATAAAACAACAACAACAATAAATAATTTAAAAGCAGATTAAACTAAATAAGCCCCATTACAATTATAAATTCAACCCATAAAAATTATCCCATTAAAACTATCCCATAAAAACCATCCCATCCCAGAAAATCACAACCCGGATTGGTTAAACAACCAGGTCTTCAAGTCATGGCGGAAGGTGCGGAGGTCAGGGGCCAGACGGAGCTCCAGGGGAAGTTGGTTCCAGAGGTCTGGGGCCGCTATAGAATAGGCTCGTCATCGGGGGACCGCCAGCCGGCATTGGCCAGCTGATGGGACCCCAAGGAGTCCTTGCCTATGTGCTCGCACAGGGCAGTTGGCATTCGATGTCGGCAGGAGCCGCTCCCTTAAATATTGGGGACCCATGTCTTGAAGGACTTTGTATGTTAACACTAAGACCTTGAATCTCACCCGGAGTGCAACCGGCAGCCAATGAAGGCAGCGCAGGAGGGGGGTAACATGGGAGAACCGGGAAACTCCCATCACCACCCGCGCCGCCGCATTCTGCACCAGCTGCAATCTCCGGATGGTATGCAAGGGCAGTCCTAAATAGAGAGCGTTGCAGTAGTCGAGTCTGGAGGTAACAAGGGCATGAGTAACCGTGCGTAGGGCATCTCGGTCCAGAAAAGGGCGCAGCTGGCGAACCAGACGGAGCTGGGCAAAGGCCCCCCTGGCGACAGCCCCCACCTGCTCCTCCAACCGGAGCCGAACGTCCAGGAGGACCCCCAGATTCCGTGCCCTATCCACAGGGGGTAATACCACTCCCCCTATGGCCAAAGATGGACACTCCAAACTGGGCCAAGATGCCGGTATGCACAGTCACTCAGTCTTGGCCGGGTTGAGACGAAGCATGTTTCCGTTCATCCAGATCCGTACCGCATCCAGACACTGGGTCATCAGGGAGAGGGCATCACCGATCTGGTTCGGGGTGGAAATGTACAGCTGAGTATCATCAGTGTACTGATGGAAACTCACCCCAAAACCACGGATGATCTCACCCAGCGGCTTCATGTAGATGTTAAATAGCAGGGGGGAGAAGACCGACCCCTGAGGGACTCCACAAGAGAGCACCCTCGAGGTAGACCTCTGCCCCCCCGCCAATACTGACTGCGATCGCCCCGAGAGGTAGGAGGTGAACCACCGAAGCACAGTGCCCCCTATACCCAACCCCTCGAGGCGCCACAGAAGGATACCATGGTCGATGGTATCGAAAGCCGCTGAGAGGTCTAATAGGACCAGGACAGAGGAAAAACCTCTGTCCCGAGCCCTCCAGAGATCATCCATCAGTGCGACCAATGCCGTCTCCGTGCTGAAACCAGGCCGGAAGCCCGATTGATACGGACATGACATGATTAGGTAACTCCTCCAATAAGACATTTAACAGGTACAACAAAATGTCTAAAAGATGCATAAATTAAAACTGAAAGGTCTGAGACACCAATGTTAATCTAAAGAATTTAAAACTAAGTACATAACTAAAGTTTTTTTCTGATTAATAAAGTGAAAGTTTTAATCAACAGGAATTTCAGGTGAGGAGTCTTAACAGATTCCCCCAAAGTAAATGTCATATATTTTAAAATGCAAATTAAATGTTGGCTATGAAATGTTTGATCTGATTGGCATTGCTCTGAGAAAAAAAGCTTTAAATAACTTCCACCTTT
Organism: Naja naja; assembly: GCA_009733165.1. Lineage (NCBI taxonomy): Eukaryota > Metazoa > Chordata > Lepidosauria > Squamata > Elapidae > Naja > Naja naja. The sequence goes on along the minus strand of CM019153.1, from coordinate 15,962,887 downwards.
TATCCTTTTCACTTCTGAGATAAATGCCTTTTTCAGTAAACAGACAAGTGAAACAGTGCACAGAAATGGTGCTAGTGCTGGTAGTAAGGATGATGATGATAAAAATTGGTTCTGAATTGTCACTTATTGAGAACAATTCCTAGGTTAACACACAAACCTAATTCAAAGTTTGTTTTTGCTCTGCACTCAAATAACTTTTATGTTAACGGAGGCATTTCATCTTGTTGTGGTCTTTTGATGTTATATATCAGGGGTGTCAAACTGGCAACCCGTGGGCCAGTTGCATCCTTTGCAGGCCATGCCCACCCCAGCTCCATGAAGAGAAAAAACATTGCAAAATGTCATGTGACAGCAATGTGACGCTGTGAGTTTGACACCTGTGCTATACAGGGTACTATTGTTGTCTTTCCTAGTATTATAATTTTTAAGGCATTCCTTGCACACAGATACGAAAACATTCTAAATCTTACCTATGAATTGCTTTTATTTTTATATTCTAGATGTCTATTTCAATATTCTTCAAGACTTATTTTTTTCTCTTTACACATATCGAAGACCTTAGATTGTAAGGAAAATTTGTCCTTGAAACATCAATAATCAGTTTTATTATTTTGTTTTTGTTAAGTTTGCATGAAGAGTCAGACACGGAGTGCTTCAGTGAAGAGTTTATTAGTGACTACAGCTCATAACAAACCCGATTTGGCTGGGCTGCAGCTGCTACTTATAGCCAGCAGCCGCAGTTGCCAGCCAATCAGAGTGCAGGATTTTCCCACACTTTTTAAACCAATCATTTCTGACATTTTACAAGAACAGTTCAAACTAAGCCAATGACATTCAAACCTGCATACATAAACCCCTCCCCACTAGGTTCAGTTCATACTCAAACCCCAACCTATCTAATGTATTCTTTTAAATAGGTGGGGCTCTTACGTGTACGTTGAGACCTTCGTGGTTCAGAAGTTTTAATGTTCTCACCCAGTGAGAGAGGAAATGTGTCTGTTGACATTTCCCTACTCAGGCTTCCAGTGAAAGAAGACCCTGTTTGATTGTTACAATCTGGTCTCTCCTCCCAACCCATCTCCAACCCAATGTCAGCACCCAAGTCAGGTAGTGAGGTGCAATCTTCCACTTGTAAGGATGGATTTTGGCATTGTGACAGGTTTTGGGATGGTTCCTGTCGTAGTGGCTCATTACACATGGGGTTGATTCTTGCTTGCTGATTATCCTCATGCTCCTCCCCTCCCCTAGAAAAGGCATTAGGTATGGGAACTAGAGAGGAACAATTGCGATGTTCCTGAGGTAATCTGGATCTAAGATGATCAATGTGCCTGCTCCAGAGGACTCCATCCTCTGTTTGTACCCTGTAAGAACGAGGGCCTGTGATTTGAGTTATTTCAGCAGGAATCCATGAGGTTCTTAGCATAAACAGAATCACCCACACTGAACGAGAGTAAAATGCAATAGGGGCTTCCCTCCCGCTGGGAAGCATGTGGCTCAACACCCCCCCACTCCAAAAGGAGATGCATCACGAGTCAGTACACCAAATGTACTGTAGCTCCTTACCCAATGGGACCTGCAACATGCATTCTCTGCCAGATCTAATGGCTGATATAACTGGGGAGAGATTCCGTCAGATAGCCCAACTTCATGCCATGAAGAGGTTTAAAGTTTAAACTGGCATCTTAAATTGGACCAGAAGCAAACTGGCTCATGGAGCAGAGTAACATGCACTATTCTAGAAGCACACATAACTGCTACATTCTGTACCTGCTGAGGCTTCTTCCCTTATAGAAAACATTGTGGTAGTCCAATCTGGAGGTAACTTTGGAATGAATACTGTAAGTAGGGTCTATTGATCCAGGAATGGACTGAACTGGACCACAAGATGAAGCTGTGAAAAGGCCTTCCTGGCCAAATTTGTCACTTGCTCCAAAACTACCCTGCTGAAGCCTACTGTTCTCCATCCAAACCCCCATAGCCTCAAAATAACAGGATAAGATGCTCATAGTATCACTGAAATTACCAGGGGTGGATATATATATAATTGGTAATCCATGGTGGATGGATGAGCTCACCAGCAGTTTCATGTAGATATTAAACATGAGAAAATAAAGTATTTTACATAGTAGGTGCTGACCACAGGACCTTTCTTCCCCAATTATCACTGACTGGAATTGATCCTGAAGAAAAGCAGCAAACTAGCACAATTGTGTGCCACCCACATCCAATCCTCTGAGCTAGTTGAGAAGGATACCATAGTCAGTGGTACTGAAAGCCACTGAGAGGTCAAGTAGGGCATGAATGCCCAAGCTTCATTCTGTTCATGGCAGATGCTATACATAAGCATGATCAATGCTGTTTCTGTCCCGTTCCCAGGTTTGAAACCTCACTGAAATGGCCAAAATAATCCACTTCTTCCAAGGTCCTCTGAAACTGTTGCACCAGCACCTTTTCTACCACTGCACCACAAGAAAATGTGATGAGTGACTGGACAAAAGAAACTTTTGCATTAGGAAAAATTGCAAAAATTAGCATTTTCTTAATACATGTATTTTCCTATTGTCATATAAAATATGCATTTTTGCAAACAGATTTCTATAATATAAATTTTTGTACTTTATAACTTTGTGCCCACAACAATATAATCCTGTACACTTTTAAACTGGAAAAGTAAAAAGAACAAGTTCATAAATACTACTGCATTTTGATTTGTATGTCTTGATTCATCAAACATATAATTTGTGAGCTCACTTTAAAAATAGAAGATAAAGCTTCCCCCCATCCCTTCCACGGGTGGGATTCAACTGGTGTTACTACCAGTTCTGTTGACTAAGTTTTGCATGCCCTGCGCGCATATGTAAAAAACATTAAGCTGTGCCGCCCAGACCGCTGAAAAGCGCAGCGCACAGATGCGCAATGCTTGAAAAGCCACTTTTTTTCCTGCTTTTTCAACCTCAGCTATGCCGTGCAAAGCAGCTGAGGTTGAAAAAGCAGGAAATAAAGGACAGGTAAGAGCCCAGGTGGGCAGGCGGGCCAAACAGCAGCAAATACAGAACCGGTTCGGTGTCTGCTGCTCTTCAGAGCTACCGGTTCTATAGAGCCAGGCAGAACTGGTAGCATCCCATCCCTGATCCCTTCCAAATATTTGGATTGTAAAAATAGGGAGGGCATGTAAAGGAATTGAAGTAGGTTAATGCTATGAAATTTTTATTTAAAGTAAATCCCTTATCTTTAAAATAAATAAAACAATTTAAGGACTCTCAGGTAAGAAAATATTTAACTTCAGCCTTTGACTGACAAGTCCATGTATTATTATTATGTATGTATTATTATTATTATAGTATCATTATCCAAATCTTATCACTTCTTCACAGCTCTGAAATCAAACCCCGTATTTAAAAAGTGCTAATTATAAAATAGTTTTTTTAACTTAGCAAGTGATGACATTGAAATAAAAAAGATTAATGGCATGTCTTATATAGAAAATACCATCCCATATAAATGACAAGTCCAGAGCAACAATAATACAACTGAAATAAATCTGATAATATTTGCTTGTGAAATGTGGATAAAATTCCATTTATTTAGGCCAACATATGGTTGTTCATGTAAAGGAGATACATAAAGTGTTTAATAGAATAAATTGAACACTTTATCTGATGAATTTAAACACTGTACTCAGAATCCATATTATAACATTTTGATTTAAATTAAAATTCTATAATTTAACATTTAGTTGATGAAAATACTATTTTTAATAAAAAGAATTTACCCAAATCTGCTTCTAGTTTAAGACTATAAAATGCAGGGTTTAAACCTTGTATATGAACAGTAACATAATAAATAAGTAGCAGTAGCACTTACTTAAGGTTAAGCACAGAATGTGCCTGCTTGCATTTTCCTACCTCTGTGCAACTAATAAACAGCATTTGCTGATTAGTTTAGCTTAATGTGTTTTCTAACACAGTTACTTACTAATCAGGAGAAAAGAGGGAAGGAGTCCATGGATAAAGTCACATTTTGCTATAAACACAGATAAGCATAACCTGTGACTTTTTAATATATTTTCTGTTCTAGCCTTATTTCCCCCCCCAATGTTGTGAATGTGGCTGATTTCAAATTAGAAGACGACAACTATATCAGGAAATGATGCAGATTTTTAAAAAGTTTTATTTGAAAGATCAGGCCACATTTTAAAAATACAGATTTTCTCTTTTTATTTCACTGGAGTACAATTTGTATACCGTACATAAAATGAATTCTCTGTATTGCATGATCAAACTGCAGAATCCACGTTAGAATGAATAATGAAAAGATCAGTCTATATATATTTTAATTTTAAAAAATTTAATGTATAATAAACATCACTCTAAAATTCTAAAATTCATCATTCTGAGTTTTAAAAAATAAAAATGAAACTTAAGCATACATGTTCATCTTGCAATCATAGCCCACTGCATATATATGTTGCCTTTTCTTTTTTAAACTCTTCAGTTTGTTTGTTTGTTTGTTTGTTTGTTTGTGAATATTATCTTAGTCAAAGCATGATTTGTTTAGTATTTCCTTCCCTTCATGTACTGTTTTATAATTCATTACTTATTCATTCTGTAGGGCCAAATCACTCATCACACTTCTTTGATATTAAATCCACATTAATTTAATACCCATTAATTCTTGACCCTGATTTTTACTATTTTACCTCATACATTGTATTCAACTGACTTTTACATTACTCCAGACTTTCTCAACTCTCACTTCTGATAACAAAGCACATTCTTAAGCAGTCATTTTTGTTGCTTCAAAAAGCATTATTTTTGCAATCAACTACACACATTATCTTACTATCCACCTATTTGTATTTTAACATTTGATCATCCATTTCACCATCTTCAGTAAACATTCTACTATGGCAAGAAATATATGTATATGCTCTTTTTAAACAATTTACTCTATATCCACTTTTCTGTGAAACAAAACTTTTCTGGTCTTCAATAACATTATTTTATTATCCTTACTCTTTGTTGCAACATATAATCTAGCTAATATTTGCTGCAGATCATTTAGGTTCTTGGGCAACAACATGGCATTGTATGCATACAAAAAGTATGTATAAATTAATATTGCAAATTAACACTAGTCTAATATCTCTACAGTGATTTGTTATACATTTATTAATAATATATTAATAAATCCATTAAATAATCAAAGCAATACAAGAGTTTTATTCCTGCTCAACACCAAAACATTTGCTAATCATTACATTATCTTCATGCATAAAATGCTATGCCTAACAACCAATTTGTTCAAAACATTCCATAATTCAAACATACAGCGAGTCCTCAGTTAATCACAGTAAATTGGGACCAGGTACTCCATCGCTAAGTGACAAAGTCATAAAGCCTGATGTAACATAACCATGCTGACTTATTACAGCAGTTCTCACAGTTCCAGTTGTGGTTGTTAGGTGAATCCTGTGTGGTCACACAATGTCATGTGACCATCATTTGAGATACCCCCTGCCAGGTTCTTCGTTGGCTTCATCAAAAGTCAGCAGTAAAAACTGCAAATGGCAATCACATGACTGCAGGATACTGTGATCATCATAATTGCAAGCTGGTTGCAAAGTGCCTGAAATGTGATCATGTGGTACAGAAATGCTTCAACTGCCACATCTTCAAGAACTTATACTCAAGGAATTCCAATATTTGAGGGGCTGTCACAGAGGAAGGGGTCAAGCTATTTTTTAAAGCATCTGTAGGTCAGACAAGGAAAAATAGATGGAAATAGATGGATCAAGGAGAGATTCAACTTAGAAATAAGGAGACATTTCCTGACAGGGAGAATAATCAATCAATGGAATAGCTTGACTTCAGATGTTGTGGGTGCTTCATCAGTGGAAGCTTTCAAGAAGAGAGTGGACAGTCAGTTGTCAGAAATGGTATTCGATCTCCTGCATGAGCAGGAGGTTAGACTAGATTACCTACAAGGTCCCTTCCAATTCTCTGATTCTATATTCTGTATTCTGTCTGACCATAAGTCCAATTGTTCACTGCTGTCATAACTTTGAACAGTTGCTGAATGAAGGGTCATTAATCAAGGACCACCTGTATTAATTTTATTCTATACTTTCTCTAAATCAATAAATATAGAATAAATGTTACCACATTTGTACATTTCTTAATGGTATTTCAAAAAACAGAAATCTGGGTTGCATATTCTTGCTCAAAATAATTGTTCTTTCACCTCCCCTAAGTTTATTCACATAATCCCTTGCATACTTTTATTCAGAATTCTGCCAACTATCTTCCAAGGTATACTTAGCAAACTAATTGGGTACATCAAAAATCATGTCATCACATTTATTTTTAATTTTAATCATTCTGGTGAGATCTTCTTGTCTATCTCTCTTCATTCACTTCCAAAACAATGTTTGGTTCCTATAAAATCATGCTGAATTTTTCCCCTATCTTGTAATATTAAATGTACTTTGTTTTCTTTTATCACATTGCTTATAACTACTGTAACACTGTACAATTTACACAGTATCTTTGTCTTGGCCTCATTTTTTGCAACAAATTTTCTCCAATATATATTTTTCTCATCCACAGCTTTCTGCATTTTACTATTCCATGAAGAATCTTTTTTTAATGTTTCCCACTAAAGCAATCCCATATAATTCTGTGGCACCCTATTGTATAATATTAATTTCATTCACTTGCATGCATTGCCCAAATTATTTTTGAATGCTTTCATTACAGAATTTGAGTTTTTGCTTTCTACTCTTGACACTACCAAATAGTATCACATTCAGAACTTTTCATCATTCTTGTATCCTTCACTAATTCTATCTAACTTTCATTTTAAAAACCCCAATCTGATAGATCATTCCTTTTCTGTGCATATGCATGAATAGATATTTTTAAAAAACCCAAAACTCTCCAAGTATATATATATTTTAAAAAGTTCACCACTGTCATTCATTTGAGGATCTACAAATAGTCCATCACTTTTTAAATACCTTTTTGTGTCATTCCTGCCCCTCCATTTTTATCATCTGACTGAAAAATATTTGTCCCCTACCTTTGTTCAGAATGTTACACAGGTTCTGCCCACCATCCAAATTCATCCCTGATTTTTCCATTATCTTCTGAAGTATAGCAGGTCCAATTGACCCACATCTGATAAATGTTTTATTCCCTTCATTCACATTTAAGCTAAGTTTTCATTTCCTGGCATACATTCGTAAACTAGCCCAAAAATTCAATAACCTTTATTTAGGTCCACTATATCCCTTCCCCTGTCTCTGTCTGTCTCTCTGTCTTCCTCCCTCTCTCTCTCCCCCTCTCTCCCTCCCTCTAATTTCAAAAACATATTAAAAAAATTAAGTTTCTTTCAAATGAACGGGTTTGCCTGACAAGCAGGGTGTTTGCTTAATGACCACAGTATTTGCTTAATTGTAGCATTCAGTTAACAGCTGCCATGAAAACATCTGGAAAATTAGTTCTGGTCATGTGGAAGTCTTGACTTATGACTGCAATGTCTTATGACCATAATTCTGGGTTGAGTAACAGTTATTAAGTCAAGAATTACCTGTATTATATTAATTGTGGCCTATGCTCCAATCAATACTACAAAGGAAAAAGACACATTTCTATGGTGCACATTTCTATGGCAACAGGCAACAATCCACTGACACGGTATCTTCCCTCCCCACCCCAAAAAGTCTTACAAAACAGAGGAAGCTGAAATACTAAAGTTAGAAGCAAAATAGCATAAAGAACAGGGGACATCTAGTTTCTGTGTACTTAATGAACCATGTGAAAGACTAATAGAGTATGCTAGGAAAAATTGGTGTTTATAGCAAATGTTTTATTCCAATAATTTGAAAGACAACTCATTGCACAGACATTACAGGATGGACAATACTGAAATAAAATTGATTATTTATAAACTCTACACAAATATGGAACACTCTATTCAGTTAGTAACAAGATTGTCTCATATAACTGAAGCTCAAAAAGGCCTGCTTGAAAAATTACAACTTTATCTTAAAAAGTAAATAAAATAATCAGACCAACAGGATATGATCTCAGCAATATTTCATATGATTATGCAGTGAAAGTATAGATTTATTGCATTAGATTGGATAGAATACCTACAGCAATATGCACTGAAATTTGTGACATCATTAAAGAAGCAGCAAATAAAAATACATTGAAATGCAAAGGACAGCAAAATCATTATCTGCTGACATGTACAAAACAGCAAAACAAAGGCAAAAAATAAAAATAAACAAAGACAAGGAAAAACTGCCCAACTATTTACTGTGTATGAGAGAACAGGAAATTATATCTAAATCAAGACTGAAAAAAAACAGAGGATAATAAGTAAATGGCAAAGCAAAATAATTATAAAAATAAGAGAAATTAATGAAAAATTTAATGGAAAGCATATTGAAGATAATACATACTAAGAACTGCACTCTAAAGATATTTTGAATTGCAAAGACCTAAAACTACTAATAATAACAAACCTTCCTGAGTTGGTGTTAACCCTGCAGAACTACCATTATTTAGCATTTTACAAGAAGATACAATTAAAGTGCTAGCCTTGTTTTTAAACAGAGAGTGGCCAAGGAGTTGGAGTGATGAATTTGTATTCCAATATCGAGAAAAAAGAGAGTCAGTCTGATATAGTGGTTAAGGCATCAGGATAGAAAGCAGGAGACTGGTTTAGTCCTGCCTTAGTCATACACACACACAGCTGGGTGACCTTGGGCCAATCATTCTCTCTTAGCATGAATGGCAAATCACTTCTGAAAAACCTTGCCAACAAAAGCAGGGACTGTCCAGGCAGTCTCTGAGAATCAGATATGATTGAACAGAACGGAATAACAAATTCAGAAAATATAGTACTAACATGACCAAACTACACTCACATATTTATTGATTCAAGGGATTATGACTATAACCATGAAATTTAAAACATCCTCTGTTTCTTAGGGACAAAGATTATGGCAGGTCTAAACAAAACATTGAGACTTAAAGGCACCTGATAACAAAGCTATATAAACCATGAGTTTCCAATTGTGAAAATAATAAATAAATTGTGATAAGTGGAAAAGGCTGATGCTAGATAAACTTGTTGAAAATATGTTAGGCCACAAATTAAATAATGAAATACATTGCCCATTGGAAGTGTTAATAATGAAACTAAAATATTTTGGATACATAGTATAAAATTAAGAGTTCCTAAAGAAAAATATGATACATGGAAAAATGAAAGACAATAAAAAAGAATGACAAGATGAATAAGAACTGTCACTAATGTTATAAGTATGATATTAGAAGAACATAAATAAGGAATTACTAATACAGACTTTGTAAAATGACATCCATCAGGTCACAAAGAGGTGGAAGCAACTCAATTCATTAAAAAAACCAGCTGGAAGAGTAACAAACACATTGCACTAGCAGGACTTCCAACCAAATAAGCATCATTACCATCAGCCAGTCGGTTAATATATTATCAGTGCATAAGAAACCTTCAGAAGAGTATGTGACTTCAGGGTTGTATTTTAAAAAATACTTCTGATAAACATTTCTCATAATTCTAGCTATAGTTATAACCACCCTGATTTTACATTTTTTGAGGTGGTCATAAAGCAAGCACCAAAGTTAATAAGCAAACCAATGGTTCACTAAGGGTGTGGTTTTGTTGACAACCAGAAAACTGCCAGATTTCAACATTATCATTGTAAAGCATGGTCATGTGAATGTGCCCTGTTGCTGAGCAGCCAAAGTGAAGTATGTCATCACAGGGGAGCAGAGCAACCATTGGAACTTTGGATTTGAGTCGTAAGTCCTTTTTTCATGTCTGTCATAACTTCAGCGACAACCTGTACCTTGGACAGAAGCATATGAGAACTGGAAAAGACTATGATAAATCTTTTCCATATTGTTATGGATATGCATGGAGATATAAGAAATCAAACCCTAGTTGTATACTCTTGTCTGAAGATCAATGCAGCCTTTCTCTCTGAAACGGTGGTCCTCTTTCACTAAGCACAGGATGAATGGGGGGAAAATGATATAAGAAGAAGAGAATGTTCTCTTAGCCAGCCAGATCAGTCAAATCAACTGTGGTGATCAATAGGGTGACAGATATCACAGCCAGATTATCCTCACTTGCAAATCTCAATCAAGGGAGCCATTTCAAAAATTGCCCTTCCCAGCCATTAATGCAAAATGTATTTTACTAATTCCAAAATAAACCCGAACTCACTAGTCTCATTTTGGCACTCAGTAGATTGTACAATCACATAAATTGTTACTGTGGTATACATAACAGTTCAACTGAAATCATGATCCATGGCACTGAACAGAGTAATTTGGAACAGATTTTCATTTACTCAAGCAGAGGGGAAAACATATGAACAAACTGCTTTCCAGCTGTGAGTTTCCTTGAATCTCTGTCCCTGATCTATTTATTTATAGCTTCAGTATGCTGTGAATGATAATGTTGCAGCAATTGCATCAAAAAGAATATAAATCTTTCCACTTTTGCTGTATGCAAAATAATGAGGAAGGGAAGAACATGAAAGAATACTGGATTTAGTATCTACTGGTCTGATTTCAAATCAGAGTGATCACAGTCACAAAGCTTTATCCATGAAACCCATTCCTAGTTTACAGCAGCTACATGAGGATCTTTTGTGAGCTATATTAGCTATATTAGTTTATTTTACGAAAAAGATGTAGCAAAGCAATAATATTATTGGTACTTTTTGAAAATCAGATTTTAAAAGGGCATTATTTGAAAACTCTGGCATCAATTTTTGTCAAATGGCACATATTTCACTCATCATAGCTCTGTAGCTTACTTACAAATTGTGCTCCAAGGCTAAAAATTATGCTAGTGTTTCCTTGGCTAGATTTTAAGAGCACGTTGCTCCATTTTTCCGAATACTTCTCCAGATCTATATTAAATTGACCATTGCAAAAGCTCTGAATGTATTCAGGGTATCAGACCAGATAGTCTCAGCCTTTCCTAACTTCTGCCTAGAAATTAAATGGAAAATTTTGTGTTTTTGCTGTTATATAATCATCATTTTGGGCTGAGAAGTGAGCCAATTAATTTGATTACCTAACATAAAACAAGCATCCATTTGCATTGGAAATTTCAATCAGTATTTTTAGCTGTCAAGAGATCAATTAAGTTGATGGAAGATTAGTTAGAGTATATGCTCTGGGCTTGTACCATGTCTGCATTCATTATTTTAGATAGTTATTTTAAACTTTCCATTTATTATGTGGCCTAGTTTAATGAATTAGGTGCTCACAAAATTCAAGGATCATCTGATGAAGGAATGCGATTAAACAGCAGTTGTCTGACAAAGACTAGGTTTGAGAAGCCCTCAACCATGTAAACTCTTTGGGTGACTCATAGCATACCCTACCTCACAAGCTGACATTGTAGGGCTAAACTTAAACAGAGTTGCCCATATATGTTTTCCTGATCTCCTGAAAAAAGGTAGAATGGCAATATAATAAATATTTATTCTAAGTTACAGTATAAATCTCATGATACAATAGGAAAAGATTCTAGAGACAAGTTAGGAAAGTATACCAGGCAACAATTTGTGTCAGTACACTATATGTATTCTCCCAGATGGTGGAATGACAGCAACAGCATGCTGGCTTTAATTTGAAGAATTTAATTCATGTAAACTAGCACAGGCATATTTGGATTTAAGCAACTTTATAAAAGATAAGGCTATGAATAGCTGCTATTCAGAACACTTACATATTTCCTCCAGAAACATTTTGATATTTTGATATCACTTTCAGGAGAATATGTGTGGAAATATGCTATTTCACTCAGGTTCTGTTGATATATTGGTATTTTGTTGGTCATGGTGGGAATAGAAACATACTAGGGTCTTTGATCTGATTCAGCATAGTTCTTTTAATGCGTAACTTTGTAGACCAAGAATAAACAAGATATGGTCTTCCACTGCAATTCCCAGGGGCCACAATCAGCATTCTAATTATCAAGAATACTAGGAATTATAATAAAGTAACAGTATCAGAGGCACACATCTGAAAATAAAATAAAGCTAACAGAAAACCAACATAATAATAGCATTATAGAAACAAACTATGGGACAAAGTAGAATTGTGCCAGAAGCCTTGAAAACATATTTGTACATCTTTAACTTTCATATAGTATTTTCCAATGTATTGAGCAATCTTTGATTTGTCTTTTTTGGTTTGTCAGTAGAAATCTGAGAATCATGGCCCTAGGTGGAGTAGAAAAATGATACATTTAAAGGGAGCCAGATACTAGGTTTTAAAAAAAATACATATTGAATGGACCACTGCAAACAACACGAGTCTGTGAATGCGGAAGAAGAAAATGTTTTAGTAACAGAGTGACCTTAATATAATTATACCCATAATCACGGATGGATTACCATATCCTGGTTTGTAGATTTAAGTAAAGTCTTACTAATCATCAAGTATTTTCCTCAGAACATCTATTGATATTGTGATTATTTTCCTACTCAGCATTTTTAATGTAAAGTAGCTAACAGCTAATAAAAATAAAGATAAGCACTCTAGAGCAATTAAGAGAAAAAACAGAACATACATTTTCCAAGGAAGCAGTGAGAGAAAAAGTTAAACCATCTGGTCCCCCTCAAATATACACATACATTGTCTTACATGTCAGTCAGCAACAGAAGAAACATATGTAAGGAAACAGACACATTTTTAAAAGAAGATATTCCATAATACTGGCATATCAGTTTGCAAGCTTCTATCCATTCGACTTACCCTGACAACCCAAAATGGACAAGAATGAATTAGGATCTCTGATAGGAAACTTAAAAGAGATAAGTTTCCAGAAGCTTAGTGTTTTAATATAAAAACCAATATTCTAAAGGATAGCCAAATACATACAAGTAAGTGATTATGTAGCATGCAATACATGTTTTTTATCAGCCATCCTCAGAGAGCACTCAAGCTACATTGTTTTTGATCCACTAACACAGAGGTCTCCAAATTTGGCAACTTTAAGACTTGTGGACTTCAACTTCCAGAATTAGCTGGCTGAGGAATTCTGAGAGTTGAAGTCCACAAGTCTTAAAGTTGCCAAGTTTGGAGACCCCTGCACTAACATTTCAGGTCAGGCTATCATTACAGGGTCAGTCCCTCCATGCTGAATCTGGATATTGTTAATACATAACTGATCTCAGCAAATCAAAAAATTTAAAAAGGGAACACAGCTGATGTACTAGCCAGAGCTTGTTATAATGCATTCTTAGTCTTTCCATTGCCAGTAAATTTGCAAACAACTTTGAATCAAGGATCAAATATCTTAAGAAAGAATGAAACTCAATCTAATGAAAGCTGTATATTTATCCATAGAATGACAATGTACAATATTTTGTTTCACTGAACTATTATATTTAGATTTTTTTTATTTTTTAAAAAAACCTTCTAAATTTGCTAATGAAACTAAGAAAAGGAGACACAGAATCTCAAACGGTTGAGGGTTTGTGGCACTTATAGAAGAGTCATCAGCAGAAGAAAACATTTAACTTTGCTACCTACCAATTTTTACCTAATTCCTCAGCAGGCTTTAATTCTTTGTCTAGCTGTCCCCGAACCTAGAGGAAAAAAACTTTTGGAAAAGCTTTTTCATGCAAGATTTTGTGGTTGTTAGAAAAAATCTAAGTACTTCTACTGTTAACTATTTTCTTTCCCTTAGTTGCTTTTTTTACTTCTGAATTGCATTATCATAATAAATATAGTGTAGTAAAATGTGTGCTAAGATAGTGTTATTCTCTGCTATGAAAGCAGTTAAAAGTATAAAATCTGAGTAGAGGGACAGAAAGAACAATTGAGTGATTCTGGCTCCCAGTGTTTATCCCATCCCATTTAAAAGGGTCCCCATTGTAAAATAAATTTGGTTAAGTACTTTTCTTTTTCAGACAGAAAAACTATGTCTTGATCTCTTATTAAAAGTCACTGTCTCATGGAAACACAGAAATTTAAACTTTGTTATTAAACATCAGACTCTTAAGGTCACAAATCATTTAAAGTCTTAAAAAGTACATATAATATATCAATCACCTGTCTTTCTTTACTTAGTAACCATTAATGGCTGACATTGTTTAGCATGTTTCCTTTCCACAAAATAAACAAATTTAACAAATTAAAGTTGTACCTTAAAGAGTATACAGTGCAGTTAATATACTGTTTTATGCATATACCATTTTCCCCTACACACACACACATACACAAGTGTTCTTTATTGTTAGTAAAATAAATCTTCTAATACAATTTTTGTTTCAAATAAGTGATTAAAACTTATCCAACACTAAAGACCCACTGCAACTTGCTTTGGAGTAGGCATGTATATGTTATGTACATGACAAAATGAAAGTGAAGTACACTTAAATTGCTAACCTAGTTAACTATATGTTAGCAATCTTCACTGGAGGAGAGACTGGCTTTTTATGCAAAGCTCCCACATCAATACAAGCAGTAGAACTCTGCAATGACATCTGCAAGCCGAACAAACAGTGAGAACGACAGATGCATCTACCCAACTGAAGTTCCTTTTCAGCACCTGAGACAGCACTCTGAAATCTGGCTATATTCCCTCCAGTAGCTTCAGCATGCAGTCCACTCTGCTGCCATCCAAAAGCTAACTGCATATGGCACACCCAAGCCAGCCATTACACTTGATTTTGCTGCATTATAACTTCCCCAATCAAGAAAAGGTCTGTCTCAACAGAGGAAATATACCATCTAAAACCATCATGGGAGTAGTACACTAGATTGCAGACAAGGGACCAGTAAACCTCAGGTTATCTACTGACCTGGTTTGCTTCAGACTCATGCACAAACTTTCCAGTCACTGAAGGAGATACAGTGGAGGTGTTTTGACAAAAGCTCTTTTATCTAAAGGGCCCCTTCTTCAACCTGTTTCAGCCCCTCCACAAATTAAAATATTTAAAAAAAAGCATTCTGCACTTGGGCTACCAAGACAAAATTCAGAATCGGCTAAAAATTCATCCATTTGAAGGCAACACTTTCTCATTTCCAGATGGAAATAACTAGAGGTCTACTCACCATGTTGACTTCAGAGACCATGTCGATACTGGCAATATCTATGTTCATCCCGACATTCACTGGGGGGCCTTAATGAAGGAAACAGACGGCGGCGTCATTTTGACATACGGTTGCCTGGCGCCCAGGGCTTGGGGGGACTTTCGTCTTCCTCGGCAGAACCCCCACCCCCAACCCATTTAACTCACCCCCCCAGAACCCCTAAGGGAGTAGGGGGCGCCTTCCCAGGGCCTCTCACCTCCAAAATCCGGTCTGAGGCGAATGTCGTAGCCTTTCAACAATTTATCCACAGTTTCTTTCACGAAGGACATGTTCCCCGGATCGTTCACACTGTGGAAGAAGAAGGAGTTTGAGGGGAAAGCGGGCAAGGAAGCAGGGAAGGCGGACATTGAGCCGGGAGACGAGAGAAGTCGGAAGAGATGGCAGAGGGGTAAGGAAAGTGAAGTAACGGGATGGGCCAAAGAGAGCGGCCGGGACAAGAGAAGGCGAGGAAAAAGAAGTCGAAAGGAGGCAGAGGCAGCGAAGCAGGAGGAGTGAGGAAGGGACAGAGGTTGTAGGAAAGCTCTGGTCAGTTCTTTTCCTCAGCGAGGCGCAGCCCTCCTTGCTTCCCCCTCCCTCCTCCCCGCCAGCCGCTGCTCCTA
This sequence comes from Naja naja, assembly GCA_009733165.1. Classification (NCBI taxonomy): domain Eukaryota; kingdom Metazoa; phylum Chordata; class Lepidosauria; order Squamata; family Elapidae; genus Naja; species Naja naja. The sequence continues at coordinate 15,947,106 of CM019153.1, read as the reverse complement.
CCTCTGGGCGCAACACACCACGGCTACCAGGACGGGAGCGGAGAAGAAGCCGAAGAGCCTGCCTCTCCCAAAGCCCCACATCCCTCCGCTCCTGGCTCCCACGCCGCCGCTGCCGCTGCAGCCGCTGCCGCCGCCGCCGCCGCCGCGTGCGGTTCCGGCTGCCCGAGAGCCGCTGAGGAAGAGGCGGAGGCGAGCGTTCCCTTTCCCCTCCTCCGGCACGTCCCCCCTGCCGGTAGCGCCGCGAAGCTCCTGCGGAGAGGCAGAGGAGGGCTTCTCCTCCCCCACCCCACCCCACCCGTGCGCGCGCTCGCCCGCCCGCCCGAGCAGGACCCCACCCGGCCGCCTGCCTCGCCGTGCAGAGCCCTCAGATTTGCTGCTCACGGCACTGACGAGATGCGGCCGCGGGGCTCCGAGTGCTTCCTCCTCCTCCTCCTCTTTTCCTCCCCAGGAGAGTCCTGCCGGCCGGGGACGGCGTCCATGGATTGCCGCGGAGGCACCCACGAGCCGTTTCGCCCGGACGCTTTGCCCCGATGGCGCCCACCTCCGCCTTTCTTTCCCTCTCCGGCGGGAATCACCGCCAGCCTTCCACTGCCCCTCGCCGCTCTGCTGCCTCCACTGAGGCGGCAACTGGCGACGAGACCAAACTGTGGGCGCAAGCTGAAGAGCCAAGCCGGCGTTAAGTGAGCCGCGGGCGTGGAGAGCACAAGCCACAGGTGAAACCGCTCCTGAGGCGTTGAGAATGGAAGAGGGCCGGTACCTCTCTGTCCCGCCTCGGTGAGGTGAGGCGGGGGGAGCTGGCTGCAGGACAGAAGAGACCTGGACTTCGGGAAGAGTTGCTCCTTGGCTCTCACCTGGCAGCCTGGCTAACCCTGGCCGGCTGTGCTGACTCAATTCAGAGCACCTTTGTAAGTCCCTCCTAAGTTCTTCGTTCAGGGACTGGGCTACCTACCTGCTTTGCTCTTTCTTTTTTAAAAATATATATTTATTAAGTTTTATCAATGGAATAAAATACAAAACAGGACAAAAATAGAAAAAAACATACATCCAACAATAACAACAACAAAATTTGTACAAAAAAGGGGGAGGGGGAGGGGAAGGGGGGAAATGACCCAAACATCAAATAAGTACAATGTTAAACATAGAAAAAACATCCAACCTGGCTGAATGTTGAAAAGATTTTTTTTAAGTGATAAATTTTCCTTCCCTTACATAATGGGCCTGCAAATAATTATAAACTTGCTCTTTCTAATAAACTTTATCATCTGTGATTTCTTTCTTTCCATGTTCCTAATAAATTGGGTCCTAACATCTGTTGATAATTCTTCATTCCTAACATGTATGTGCTTATCTTACTTTTTGCAGCTCAATCACTTCAGAAAATTATCCACCATAGATAGATCAGCAAACACTCTTGGTTTCTAAATCCCAACATTTTTTTCTTTTCTCCACCTTCCAAAAATGATGTTGAAAGCACCCAGTTTGTATGGGGACCTTATGGAGCTGATTTTCTTAAAGATGACCTTGAGTACCATTGAATTGCAGCACTTTGACTGCTGCCTAAGAGTAAATTCTCTCACTGGAGCACTCTGCACTAATTCAGGAGCTTCAACTGCCCTGGCAGGTAGGAAAAACGTAGCTTGATGACTTTGCAGCTCTTCTTTATAGGAATGGCTTAGAATTTATTATTAGCAGTCAAATGGAATATATTTGAAAAACAATATATGTACAGGAGGATTTGGGAAATATAAACTATTTTATTTCCTTTTGGTACTAACTGAAGAAGAGATGAGATTTTTTTGTTTCTCTAAGAGTTGAAGTAGCTGAGAGGAGGCCAATTATTTTTTGCATTTTGTCCTTGTATTACTTTCAATGTAATCACAAATTATTTTCCAACTTCTTTTTGGATTTGGGAAAAAGAAACAAACTGAAACACAGAAATGTCATATCAACCTAGCAGCAACAGCCAAATTCTTGGAACAGTAAAACCCTACACATATACACAAACATTTATGTACTTCCTAACTAAGCACCAACTCTTCTTCTGCCTTACTAAATTCTAAATGAATATTTCTTACAATTTGTTATTGCTTTTTGTCTCTGACAAAAACTCTGAACCTCCATGCCCTTATTAACCTTCTAATTATTTAGGAAGCTGTCTTTTCTGAGTCTCCTGAAAAGTTTTAAGCTTAACTTTTCTTTTGGCACAACATCTAATTTTGAGAGGTAAATTAAAATGAATTGCCAGAGAAGTCCCTTTCACGAGAAGAAGGATGCTATCCCTGCATTGAACTAAACATCAGCCATAAGAAGTCTATTGATGTCTCTATGCAGGCTTTCTCCAAAGATCTCCATGTTCTGTGATAAGTGGCAGAAATGGAAAGACACATGATTTTGGAGTAATGCCTTATGGCCTATTTATTCATATGAAGGTTTTTTTAAAGGATATAATTCATGAAGGAAATTTTTTGAAATGGAGGAACACATTCTGGGTGATGGGCTATCATGATTGGATATGCAGATCTGTGCACGTAACTTTGTCTGGTTGGAAAACCATGTATCAGAACAAAAATTATCATTGGCAGCATTCTATATTTATTTAAAATATTTATGTAATCTTATATTGAACTTTGGGCAGCTCCCAAAGAGCAGTTAAAGGAATATCAATATACCATTAATACATACATATATCTATTAAAATCACAAACATTAAAACCTGGCACCAAAATTAAACTTTCACTTGCAGTCATCAGTAAGTCCTCTGTCAATCTCACCCTATCCCATTGTGTGAGGGAAAATATAAGTCTCAAAGCTTTTCAGAAGCCTAGGAAGGTAGATTGATACCTTAGTCTAAACATTAGAATCATGAGTATGTTCAGGGCTAAGAGACAGAGACAAAATGAGTATCATACTGGATAATTCATTGAATATTCATCAACTCAAAGATAACCTAAGATACAGTATTTGGCTTCTCAAATACAGAATATGCAAGCATTTCTTTCTCAGTGTCAGCCCAGAGAAAGAGCTTGTATGTATGGCTTTAGGCTCATTTCAGAATTGACTGTCCTGGCTTCACTGATGCAATCATCCACATATTGTACATCTAGAAAAATGTGTATTACCGTAGAAATGGGGCCAGGGCATTAAAACATAGGCCAAAAAAGGTAAATAACAAAAACGGGAATGAAAAAATATAAAATGTGATGCAGAGAAATGGAAAAAGAAAGTTTTCTTCCTTTCAGTAGAAATAAGATCATACACTAAAAGCTAGATGGTAGGAGATTCAGGAAACAATAGGATATATTTTTATACGTGCTGCATAAGCACTAACTTGTACTATCACACTTGCAGTGAAAAACTATCATCTCTGTCTCCCACCCTCTCCCCCTTCTCCCTCCCTCTCTCTCCCCCTCTCCCCCCCCTCTGTCAGGGTGGAGTGTTTATGGAAGGCAAAGCTATCAACATATTAGCCATATTTCTTTGTTAACGGAAAAAAGGCTGCATTAAATGTAAGATGAAGCCCAGTTCTCCTTTTGCCTTTCTGTTTATGTATATTCAAATTCTTTTCGAAATTTATAATACATGTTTTCTTAAGTGAAGTATTTTTAACAGAAAGTATAAGATTGTGTTAAAGAGATGCACATAATCAAGTATCGTGTTTTTGACTAATGCCCTAAATAGGCAAATTGGAAGGAAATGTAAGATGTGAGCAAATCAACACTTAGATTAAATGTGTAAAATCTGTTATATTTATTTAATTAATATTATTTTCCCATTTAGCATTCTTACAAGATGTCTCTTTGCTGTGTGAAAAATTAATTGATTATGGATAGTGGATGTTTGCTCTTTTTTAGATTTTTATTTCCTTGTTAACACTCTACAAATGATACATGTATTAAAAAGTCTTTGGGCAGAAGATGGTATGTTTCAATTATGCTGAAAATAAGTGAAATATTATAACCATGGCATGGAATCTTACTTTTAAGTACACATTAACTTGCTACCTCTTGTATGTCCTGATAAACTTTGTCAGCAATAAATCAGATCCTATAAACACTGATTTGAAATCAAACCCAACTGAATACAATGGAATTGCTTTGTATAAAATAATGTAAGATTACTCATATTTTGATCATGGTACCAGTTAAGCTAGAGGAAACCTCCATAACTCTTCCTAGAATTTCAGTCAAAGTTCTGTTCTGTCTTAAGTATTTGACTTCCCTTTCTTTTATACCCCAGGAAATAATCTAATGTTTAAAAAAATTCATTTTGGCATAACATTAATGCAAAATTAAAAATATTGTGAATTGATATTTATAAATTATTTGCAAATGGAGGTAAGGTACATTAGTGATGAAAGTGGCCAATATACCTATGCAGCATAGGTGCTTTCTCTTTAGAAAGGCCAGACCATAGCAAAATTATGGAACTGGTTTTCTAAAGAGCTTGGAAATCAGTGATATTGCTGCCTCTGCTGTCATATTTGCTTCTTCTTGTTATTCAGGTTTTAGCTAAAATCCTTCTGTTTCAATGGAGGGGATGAATAACTGTGGTTTCAGTGAATGAGATAGAAAATTTAAAATGTTAATTAAATTTGTAAATGTACTACATTAAAATATTAGTCCATCCTTCTAATGCCTAGTCATTGTGGCTTGCAATACCAATATATCAATTCATGCAATACAATAAAATATTAAAATAAAAATATATTAAAATGTACCAAAGCCATTATCTTATTAGTAAAAGGATTGGGATTTTTCTATAGTCCTTGGTTTAAAATATGGGGCAAAGCTTTATAAAAAAATACTCATGCCTATAGTTGTCACTTAAATTGACTACTAGGCATATTCTTAGTACCCAATTTTTTTTAAAAAATGTACTATTCCATTTGGAACAAAATTAAACCTATTCTAAAGCCTATTTCTTTTATGAACTTCTTATAGCCAATTAAGAGCTTCCATAAATCAATTCAAAACATTAATAGATTCATTAAACAAAAAATTACCCATCGCCACATATAGATGGCTATACATTTCACAATTTTATTTCCTGATATTACTGTACAAATGCATGTTAAATAATCCAGGGGCTGACATGTAGCTTTTAAGGATTTAGTCTGGCCCAGAAATAGGGACAATGGTAATGCTGGTAAAAATTATAGCCAACATCCATGGGCCAAATGTTTACTGATGCTCTTAGCTACATACTTTATGGAAATGGCTCTCAAACAAGGGTAGAAATCACAATAAAATAATGTGTTTCTGTTATCAATACTGTTTGCATTGTAACTTTTATACATACACATGCACATGCACACACACACACACACACACCAGGGTAGTATCATACATGCTATTTTGTTCCCAGTGAATCTATCAAAGCAATTAAATCTGCTTCAGCGTAAAATATAGATAAAGGTGAAAGTTTCTAGATAATATCTCCCAGCAAATAAGTCATTGATTAAACACTACTAAATGCCTAGAAACTTTATCCCAAAATTACTGGCAACTTTAAAATTCCAGGCAATTGCCAGAATACCGACAATTAGAGTTTTAGAATAAATAGCATTTGTCTAAAATAATGGGAATCAGGACATGCCTTTCTAAAAAAAATGCATATTATAATTAATAAATTAATGAACCTACTACAGTTTATTCTAAGGATGTATTTGTCACTCAACCCAGCCATATGGTTGATTCATCAACCATATGCCAGTCCCAAGCCCAGATAAATGGGGAGGTTAGAGAAAGCAATAGTGAACTATCCTATAAAAAAATCTAACCAGAATACATTATGGCAATAACTCAACATGATTCAGATATGGATACCAACAGTGTACTCTCCAGGCTGCAAGCTACTGGAGAAGAGCAAGGGCTAGTTTGTAGTAATCAAGGATTTTATGGCATTGTTGGAGGAAAGCCTTCAGGAAGCCCAACAATTGATGGTGCCTATGTTGAAAAAAGCTGCCTAGGCTGTACCAAGTCATATCAAATTGGAACATGGAATGTTGTTAGAAGCAAGTTTCTTGGGAAACTCAAAATTTAAAAAGAGAAATAATTAAAGTGATCATAGACATCCTTGGCACCAGCTGGACAAACAGTGGTCAATTCAAATCAGATGAGTTTATGGTTTATTTTTCTGGAAATGATTTTATCAGATGAAAAGGAGTTGCATTATACATAAGTAAATAAATGGCTATATGTATTGAGAATTACCGGGCATATAGTAACTATATGATATCTATCCAAATTTGAGGCAAGCCACTCAACATACTACATACTACAAATCTACGCTCCAACTGTAGACTGAAATGATGATGAAATTGAACTTTTCTACAGTGAGCTTCAATGTGCTCTCAAGCAAGTACCACAAAGAATCTTTTCTATATTATGGATGATTTCAATGCAAAGGTAGACCAAGCAGAAGTTTCAAGAATAGTAGGAAAATTTGGGCTAAAGAAGTTGGTAATTGCCTAGTACAATTTTTCCAGGAAAATCATCTCAGCATAATGAACACATGATTTGTTCAACACAAGCAATGTTTATACACCTGGACAGCACCAAATGGACAACATTCTATGTGTGCCATAGAAGTTAAGAATAGATTTGAACCACAGAATCTGGAAGCAAAATATCCAAATCAACAGTGTTGAGAGATCCAAGGTAACATCATGGAAATTGCTGGAAACCATCTGTCATTCCAAAAACCAAAGACAACAAACAAATGTTACACCATCAAAATAGCTGACCAGAGAAGGGTGGCTACAGGCAAAGGTAATAAATATGAAATTAAAAAGCTGAATGCAATTTCCCAACATAAAACCCGGAAAGACCAAAATAAGTAGTGGGAGGATCAGTGTCAACATTTGGAAGAAGCTAACAAGAAAGGACATACTAAGATCATGTTTGCCATAGTGAAAATGATGCGATTCAGCTTTTCAGCACAGCAAGGATCTGTTAAAGACTGCAATGAGAATGTACTGACTAGTAGGAAATCAAGAACAGGTGGAAAGAATATACAGAAGGACTCTATAGAAGTTTGACTTACCATCCAGATGACAATGATGATAACCCAATTAATAAAGAACCAAACATCTTGACAGAAGAAGTAGAATGGGCCATGAAGAAATTGCCTAACTAGAAAGCCCTGGCTATTGATGAAATACCTATGGAATTACTAAAACCAATACCAGTTAACATCATCACTGCCCTGTGGCAAGAGATATGGCCTTCCTATCAATGGCCTCAGGACTGGAAAGATTTGTTCCATTAGCAAAGAAAGGCAATGCCAGAGACTTCTCCAACTATTGCATGATTGCATTGGTTTCTCATGCAAACAAGATTCTATTTAATACAATCAAGTAGAAACTGCAGAATCTCATCTATCAAAGGTTTCCTGATATACAAGATGGCTTTAGAAAGGAGTGAAGCACTCGAGATCACATTGCCAATATTAGATTGATTATGGAAAAGTCACATAGATATCAAAAAGAACTATGTATGTATATTATTGATTATGGAAAAGCTTTTGACTGCGAAGAACACAATAAGCTGTGAGTGGCTTTGCATGATCTTGGTATCCCCTTGATCAGACTTATCACTTCACTGTATACTGATCAGAAGGCAAAAATTAGAAGACTCTGTGGCGACATGGATTGGTTCAGGATCTGTAAGGGAGTTAGACAGGAATATATTTTATCACCATTTTTGTTCAATCTGTATGATGAAGTGAAATTAGATCTGGAATATCCTGATGTTGGAATGAAGATTAGGGGAAGAACCATAAACAATTCGAGGTACATAAATGATACTGCCAGCTTTGGAAGCCATATTAGCACCAGACGCTTCCACACTGCCACATTCTTGAGCCTGGGAAAATGGGAGGGGGGATTTCTTGGAGTGTATGTGATTAGACATAATAGCATTCTTCTTCTAAGTCAAGGTCATGGTATTCTGCACCTGGTTGAGGGGACATCTCAAGATGGGACAGATGGTGATTGGGGCATGTGATGTGATGATGGGTACATGGGGTGGATTTGTAATTTTTTACTTATTGCAAGGAAACCCAGAACTTTCAGATTTGGGATTTTCCAGATGTGCCAGTTTACTACTCAAATTTTTTAATTTGAACTTTTGAGAGGATGTCTGCCTCAGAGTTATTTGTTGGAGTGGAGGTTTTCTGGAACACTGACAGATACAACTGTCAACTCATGAAGCTTTCCTGACCTGCTGCTGAGTTGCCATAGGCAGGGGGATGGAAAATTGTGCCTCCCAGTTGAACTGAGGAATTCATAGCTCAGCTAATACAAAATATATCCTAGCCGGCTGAAATCAAGGCTATCTCCACGGAGACCTGCGATAGCTAGAGGGAAGTGATTTCTATGACCTGCAAAATCGCTTCGTTGGGAAATGTGACTGATGACACACCTTGGGAGAAGGGAGCAAGAGGGTCAGAGGCAAGGCGCGAACTGGGTGAATTCAGAGCTGGCTTCACTTAGGTTGTGCCAACATGGCGCTCCTAATAAACAATTGGATTTTTTTTTTTTTGCAAAATGGCTTGAGGCTCTTGATTTTATTAGAGCATTGGCCGGAACCCTTACATTAACACTATTGGCTGAAAATAAGGAACACCTGGAAAAAATGATCTGGAAAATCAAGGACAAAAGTGAAAAAAATAGGATTGAGTCTTAACATCAGGAAAACAAAGATAATGATGACAGCTGCAGATGGACATGAAATGTATAAAATCAACAAAGAGGAAATTGAATTAGTTCATCTGCCTTGGATCAAAAATTGTTCATGATAACAGTTTTACTCCTGAAATCAAACACAGCATAACCTTAGGCCACAGTGCAATGGTTAACATGAATAGATCCGGCAAAGCAGAAATATTGATATAAATACAAAAAGCAGGATAGTTAGAGGAATAGTCTTCCTGGTAATGATGTACGGGTGTAAGAGTTGGACACTAAGAAAGGCTGATCACAGAAGAACTTTGGTGCTAATGTAAATTATTGCATATACCATGGACAGCCAGAGCAACCAACAGAGGTACTGAATCATATAAAACCAGATACTTCACTAGAAGCAAAATCACAAGACTGAATCGGATTTATTTTAGAATGTTGTGCATGCAAATTCTTTGGAAAAGTCAATGATGCTTGAATGGTTAGTAGAATAAGAAGAAGAGATAAGTGGCTTGATAAGTGATACAAAGATGAATGTACAATAACTGAAAGAAACTGCTTGATAGATTAGTGTGGAAGCACTTTCCTATAAAGTCAACAAGAGCCTGAGACTACTGAATGGTTAAAGCAACATTTGTCACTCTTTCTAATTAAATGTTTTGATCACTTATCTTCAAGTAGATAAATCAGCCAAGTTAAGCAAGGATAAACAACCCCAGAATTTTTAGTCACATACATTAAAATTTCCCATAAGACTCAGACAAGCAATTTTTAAAAATACATTATTTGGATTGTTTAGTATAGACTATTCATACTTTGGATTATGTCTTAGTTTCAAGGTGCTAGTAACAACTTATAAGGCCCTAAATGGCTTGGGTCCAGGGTACTTGCGGGAACGCCTCCTGCCAGCATCGTGTGCCGATTGCCCTGTTCACTCCCACAGGAGGGGCCTCCTTGGGATACCGTTGGTTAGGCATTGTCAGCTGGCGGTCCCCAGGGCTAGGGCCTTCTCCGTGGGAGTGCCCACCCTTTGGAACCAGCTCCCCGTGGATCTCCGTTTGGCCCCTGATCTCCGCTCCTTCCGCCGGGACCTGATGACCTGGTTGTTTCAACAGGCTGGCCTGGAATGACCCGGGTGGGAGGGTTTTAACTGTTTTGATTTTAATGTTTTAATGTTTTTACTTTTATTCTGACTTGTGAGGTTTAATTTGTTTTTTTATGTAAATTTTGTGCTGTTTAATGTTAGCCGCCCTGAGTCCTTAGGGAGAAGGGCGGCATACAAGTCGAATAAATTATTATTATTATTAATGTGTCCCAATTTAAATAGTAACTTGATCTTTTCAGATATTAAAAGGAAATTTTATTATTTATTTTCTGTAGTATTCCATATTACTCAAACTTATACTCTTCAGAATTGAAATAAAAACCAGAGTTGATAACATCTATTTATATAGATAAGTTTTTTTCTTTAATATCCATGTAATAATTTAATTTAACTGCATCAAGAATTTTGAAAAAAATAACACAATGGTTCAATTACGAACTATTATGGTGAATAAACATGAATGAATTTATGGAAGAAAATTTATGAAGTTTAAAAGTAATAAAAGATGTCACTCAGCATCTCACTTTCAGTCAATTCAGCACAAGTAAGACTAATAACCTGTTGGTAAGATTATTCCAGAGTTCTATCATTTAGTAATTCTTGCATACAAATTTCTCATAATGCCTGCAACTTTAACTAGAATGCATAATAATGTATGGTATGCTACCTCATCTAAGATGTGTTTGGCTGCTTCTCTCATAATGTATAGACAATATGGACAATGACAGTGCTGGCTAAAGATTATTATAATTGTAGAACAAGACATAGGAGAGGAAACCATACTAGAAAGAATCAATGTCTACTGTACTGAAAAGGAATTATTTAAGTCAAGGGCAAATTGATATCAGGTTGATTTTGCCTCATGATGCAGTAGAAGTGAGAAAGTCAAATGGGAATAACTGACTATGAATATATGTCCTACCTGAATATTTTTCATGCAGAGAGACATTTGTGCTGTATTCCTTCATTAATTTAGTCTCACACCAAAACATACTACAACTAGACTTTTAAACATTTTCCATTGATAATAATGGTGACTATTTTAAATTCTAAAGCAACAGAATTTTGGTAGCAGGGTTTGAACATAGGAGGAAAGAGAAAAATAAATATAGAAATGTCTATACTTGAAGAGATTCATTGTGTCTTTTAAAAAAAGCAAGATAAAATATTTGAAATAAATATATGGTGATTCTTATGTATTAGTTTAACTATTAAACCTTAGGGTATTGTGGTTTCATATTGACAAAAAGAGTGTACTAGTACAGCAATCAGTGCTCTGGAAACCAATCATTCTAGTGCCACATTAGGCACAAAGCCAGCTGGGTGACCTATTGCCAGTCACTTTTCCACAGCCCTAGGAAGGATACAATGGCAACCCACTTCTGATAAATGTTCCCAAGAAAAATGCAGGGACTTATGCAGGCAGTCTTTGAGACTCAGACAGGATTGAACAGAAGAAGAAAAAAATCAAATGACAATCGCTGCATAGAAATGCATAGCAATAAGGCTTCAAAAGTTCCACTGAAATCAGTGAAGACAACAAGAGGAATTATTCTGTTGGGAGGCAAAGCTTAACTATTCATTCTCTAGCAAAAAGACCTTAAAAATTCTCCCAGAATGACAGTGAAGAACTAAAATAGCACCCACTGTTAGCAAAACCTTGTTGTCAAAGCCTATTTTAAAGCCTGGTGGGTTAGGGGAAATTCTGATGTCTGCTGATGTGTGATGAAAGCTTTTTTTTTTATTTCTTCCTAAGGATACAGAGTTGGATGTACAGTTTGGGGTAGGGGTAAAGGCTCAGGATTGTAAAAAAATTGCTTTAGAAGAAAAGTAAATGTTAGGGTATATTGAAAGAACAGTTCTAAAAGCTCTGCGGGCTGGCAAACATATGGTCCAGATAATTCTTCATGTCTGCCATAATGAGATAAGTAATTGCCAGCATGACATGCATTTGTACAATTTAGTTATCACAATGGCAGAAATTGATATTGTAAGAGATGAAAGCCGCATGCAATCACTTTAAGTGAGGATCATTTCCACACGTTTGTCATTTATTTAAGACCTGTGATTCCATTCATTTTTAGACCAATCTGAATTTATCAGAAATGGCTTTGTGAATGCTACTTTTTGCATTATGGCTAAACTGGAAGGGACTTAGACAAATACGATATCCATTCATTCATCTACTCTGAAATCCTAAGAATTCAGATTACTTTTTAGTACTGATGTAGAGGCTAAGAAGATGAAGTGAATCTACTGTGTGTGTTAAGAGAACTTTTGGTAGACCACTTTAAAAAGTACTACAGATCACAATGTATTTTTTTAACTTGTACTTGTACTTTAAAAAGTACTACAGATCACAATGTATTTTTTTAACTTGTAGTAAATCTGATATAAGACTTTCAAAGCAAAATCATGTATGTGTGAGAGAGTCACTACTGTAAGTTGCCCAACTTTATCAGCTCTTTTCTTACAGTACTGTTCATTAAATCTATATTTCATTATTTTACACCTTTAAATATTTACTTGATTCTGTTGTTTATGCTTATTGATGAGAATTGTATTTGCTTCTCAGATCTTTAAAATTAATCAGTTACATAATTGTCACTGATTATCTTATGATTATGCACATGAAATTTTCTACTGCAGGCTACCTATTGAATGCATGGTAAGAAGGTCAACCAACATGGCATAAATACATAGAACACCTCATGGAATATCGCTGCAAAATATGTGCCTGAATATGTAGTTTGTGGCACAAATAAAAGTCATACATAAAACAGCAACTGGATAAATAGCCAAAACCCTATTTGTCCTTATTAGTCAGGGAAGAACCTTCAAGAAAGGAAATGTCAGCTTCTATGAATAGCCATGCATTTGGATTACTTATTGTTTTTTAAATGCATCGTTTTCAGTACTAAGCAAGGTACAATATGTACTAGTGTGCTTCTTTCTTTCCTTGATATATTAAACACATTTTTTAGTTTGAAGTGAAAAAGAATGGCAGAAAGGTGGGTGGAGAAAAGGATAGGAACCCACTTTTCTCCATGTTCTATCCAAAGCTATTAACCCATCAGTGCTTTCTTTTATGGGGCAAAACAATATGTTTGCTCATGGAGAATAAACAGCTGATACTTTATCTAAAAATGTGCTGGAAATGAAGAGGAAGATGAAATGGAAAATACAGCTTTTTTCAGCTCTGATGAAAGGATATCTGCATTAGGCTCCTTGTACCTCCAAACTGTACAGAGCTATTCATTACATAAAGCCACTGTATTACTTTAAGAACTAATTTCCAGTTCCTATATACATCTCTTTTTCTTTTTGTATGGTACTTTCTAGATTGTAAACTTATCATAAGTGCCAGTCAGAATTTATTAATGTAAACCGATCTGGAAATATTTTTTTGAATGACAGTTAGATAAAAAGATGTTACTTTTATAATTATGCATTATCATCATGTGAGGCTATATAAATGTTGTAAATAAATATGTAATATTATTTTAAAAATGGATAGATCTTTACACATCACTCTCTTTATGTCTCAATTGCAGAAGAAAGTCAAAATGAACTAGATATAATTAAGAAATGACTTAGCCAAAGTTACACATAGAAATCTTTAATAGAATAATTCAGAATATTAGTTAGCTGTGAATTGGCAGCTGTTATACTCTTCCATAAAACAAAAATAAGTCAAAGTAGTTTTTGTGGAACTTAATATTTTGATTAAGACAAACATGAGTACTGTGAGTTGAGTCCCAATAATTGTTCATAAATATTTTTGAGTTATTAAAGGAGTTTTTCCTTTGTTTAAAAATATTATTATTTACAAATATCATTATATCAATAGTACTACTTGTAAATGAAATATGAAAATATTTGCAGAGACAGAGAAATCCTATAGGATGTAAAATACATTCCTGTAGGAGGAGAAGAAGCAGCACCAACGTTGGAGACATGAGAGGAATCAATCTGGAGTAATTATGTTCCCACAAACAATCCAAGATCAGCTTCTCCCCTTGAATTCCATTGACTCTTATCTAATACCAATATAGTGCTAACCATTAGTTGACCAAATTTTTGTGTATAGGCATCAGTAATAAATCTTTTTAATTGAACCTTAACTTGCAGTCCTGATTCTTTCACCTGACAGTTCCTGGTTTTATGGTGGCTTATTTTTCTTCCAAATTGGCTAGGACATGATCATTCAAGTTTGCTATTATTTTGCATATATAAAGCAGCTTCCATTTATGGAGTCTTCTAAGATTATGTTGGTAGCAACATAAATTTGAAAGGTCTTATGGAGATCACTATAGATAGGAAACCACTTTTAATACTCACCTTGCACCATAGATTGCATATAACTTTTTGTTCTCCTCAGCAGCCTTCCTAAAAATAAGAAAAAGTATATATTTAATCCTTATTATCCACATATTGTATATTGCTTTTTCAAGACTGCTTGTTTCACTTCTTTTTCCCACTAGAGAGTAAGGAAAGAAAACTGAAGAAATGTTTCTGCATCCAACAGTGTCTGATCCTGAAACCATTGGATTAGAAACTGGGTAATGTTGGTTTCAGGCAAGACTTCCATAATTATTAAACAAATGATAGTCTATTAATTGTCTAGCAATTTCTTTTTTAACTAGTTTACACTGTATTCTTTGTTACTTGGCTATACCAATGGGTTAGGGTTAAAGAAAAACAGTTCTATGAATGAATGTACTATTATTATTCAACCAAATTGATCCACAGTAAGACAAAAGCCTCTTCAATGAAAGTTAATGATCATAATCTAGCAAGCTGTAAGGGAGATGTTTTCAACTTTGAGCCAGAATGACTGGAGCAAAATGATTGGCCCAAAGTGATCCAGATGATAGCTTTCCATGCCTAAGAGGGGACCAGAACCTGAGTCTCCTGTGATATTTTTATGTGTCTCTGTAAATATACACATAGAGGTAGGGTATACAAAAGGTTAACCCCATAGACAATTTATTATATAAATACATTAAATATTCAGATTGGTTACCATTTTATTCTAAACACATTTCTCTGAAAAAAATGTTAATAAATGTAATAAAATGTTGTGGTTGGCCTATAAGGCCTGACTTTTCATGCAGTCTGTGTTACATGTAAAATTACCTGCATATTTACATTGAAAGCAAAAAATAAAATGAGAAGCAGCATAGTCTTGTTTATACTATAAAACAGTTTTATAAATAGCTTCAATTTTTTTAAATCTACATAGGTGATTCCTTAAACCATCATCACGAATCTTTAAGACCACAGCTTTACCATTTGGAGAAAATACACAGACATTTGGAGAAAATATACAGACTCCCTAGGTGTATATAATATTATTCATATTGTACTGTTTCTAGCAAATACCTTAGTTTCTTTAAATTGACACTAAAATCTTAAGACTTTTCAAGGGGATCAGTTCTTATAATATTGAAAACAAAAATATAACATATAACCTTTGTAACATATTAAAAATATCACTGTCACTATTTACATTATTTCTAAATATGCTTAAATCTTATGATTTAAGGTGGTTATGGTTTTGCTTTAATACAAATTTACAGATTTCCCTCTCTATAGACAATATATGTTTAATGAGCTGTGGTGGCTCAGTGGTTAGAATGCAGTACTGCAGGCTACTTCTGTTGACTGCCAGCTGCAGGAAGTTTGGCACTTCAATTCTCACTGGCTCAGGGTTGACTTAGCCTTTCATCCTTTCGAGGTCAGTAAAATGAGGACCCAGATTGTTGGGGGCAATATGCTGACCTTGTAAACCACTTAGAGAGGACTGTAAAGCACTGTGAAGCAATATATAAGTCTAAGTACTACTACTAAGTACTATTAAGAAAAAGTCCTGAAATGTTTTTATTTGATATTCAGAAAGCATTCAATTTTAAGTAATTATAACATTCATTATTGTTTTATTGAATTTCATATTTTCTACTCTCATAAACATAGCAGTAAAACTATCTGACATCTTATCACCAAAACATTGATATGATATGCTTGGAAGCAAACTTGCAAATTAAAAACAAATCAGTTTCCAATAAGTTAAAACACTCCATGGGGAATTCAGGAGATTCAGGCAGTTTAAATGAGTATAAAGATTTATTGCAAGCTTAACCTCTCTACAAGAATCTGAAGTATTAATGGTCAAGGGAAATTAGTGGGAGTTAAGAAGGAATTCAAGATAGGCTGGATTAGATCTCTTGTGGCTGCGAAGGGAGTCATGACAAATAATGTATTTGACCTCTCCCTCGGGCTCAGCCTGGTCATTTCTACATCCATCTTTGTTTAGAAATGGAATAAAAAGGGATTACATAATCATAACACTGAAAACATTGTTTGGATGAAAGCATAGCCATGCTAAAAAAAAAAGGAAAAGTATACTTTTAAAATTTAAGTATGTTTTAGTTTGTTATGGCCAAGTCTTTCCAATGTGCAAATATTTTAATCTGGATTCCCAAAATTAGAATAGGGATAATTGTAGCTTACAATGTAGATGATTTTTCAGGTTCAAATATTTCCTTTCATTTTGTGTTGTCCGGTCTTCTAAAATGTAAGAGGCTTTTTTTAAAAAAAATCATTAGCAAAAGAATCCATAGAAATTATTTTTGAAATACAGGAAATAAACATAGTTCACAACTTTACACTATACTGAGTGTGCCCTAAATCAGCCTCAAATATTGTCATCATATTGGCAGGTGTAATTTAAGTAGCAATAAGATAGAATCAGACACATAATATCAGTCCTCTGTTCACAAACTATACATTCCAGATCATTACTGTACATTAGAAAATTTAAAAAAATATAAGCATAGGAGATATAGAAGTAAGCTTGGGTTTTTGACTGTCACGTAATTAGATGTACATTTTTGGAAGGCAAAAGTATTGTAACTGTCATTATGACTGTTCTTTAAAAATCGCTACTATAATGTTCTCAAAAGAAGAATTTTTATGGTTTTTTTTCTTGTATTTGTTTGTGTGTATTTGTGTGCCGGGAATGGTTCTGGGATGATGATATGAACTGTTGTAAGATAAATTAATTTAAAAATATGGAATACTTTGTATATGAGAGAATACAAAAATAATTGCAGTTGATGAGGATGGAGATGTACAAAAATAGCTACAACCTGCCAGCATACTGTATGTTTTGTTTGTATGTTTGTTTAAAAATAATTTAAAAAATTGTTTAAAAAAATCGCTACTATAATGTTATTAATAGCACCAGATGGAAGATGATTGATAACTGGTATTGCTGAATGGAAGCCAGAGAGCATAAACCAATATGAACTGCACACAGCAACCCAAAGACTGTACTAGAAAACTGTACTAGAACATTTCCCCCCAATCTAATCGGCTCAAAGGTAGAACCAGGAGCTAAAGAATATGACATGGTGCTACATTCTGAGTTCAATAAGGGTGTTTGGTTATGTATTCAAAGAACATTGTCTAAATGAGTATAGCTTGAGGTACTTTTTCATGGCTAAGTGGACTTCAGTTCTTTAGAATGTATTTCTTCTGGGAACGCCTAAAAGTCTCAGGCCATAGCTGCAGGGTATATGCTTTGTGTGTGTAGCACTTATTTAAACATTAAAAAGTTTGACTCTTGAGATCCTTCAGCTTAGTATTGTGTCAATAATAACATTATTTATTTCCTCATTCCAACTAGTTAAGACTAAATATTGGAACAGAGAAAAATAGCAGAGTGAACCTAAGTGCTTTTGGCACTGTGGAGGCAAATAAGAAAATACTGTTGGAAAAGCCATTCAATAAAATCTAAAGAGTTTTATATTTTACAGTTTTAATACATGCTAGCGGGGATTTATGAGTTGTTGTATAATACTTCTGGGTTGGATTTATGAATCAGTTCTTGCCATGAATGAATGATTGAACAAGTGTATTTAAATGTCATAAATACAACACAACCAGCATTATGGGGCAGTAAATATAGTGGGTCTACAACCAAGCGGACTCAAGTTGATGTCTACCTTCAAGCATGGAAATTCATTGGATAAATGGGCCAGTCACTATTTTTCAACCCAACTGACTCACAGGATTGTTGTTTGTGAGAGAAAAAATGGATAAACTTCTATGTGCTCCTAGAGGAAAGGCAGGATATAAACATAATCTAATACATAATAAATGTCAGAAAATGGAACTTTCTGGTGTTGCTATGCAGTTTACAACTTGTGGGGATTTGGAGGCAAACCAAACCCACCAATGACAGGGTAACAGCAGATACCCTGATGTGGCATCATAAGCCACGCCCCTTGGTATATAAGGGGCAGCATCATCTCTCTCTGGAGATCTATCTGAGGAGAAGTTTCTGAAGAGAAACTTTCTACTGGGATCCATTGCTCTCCTTGCCTGCTCTTGCTGATATTGTTTTATGCTCAGCTTGAGTACCTCAGAAGCTTGAGGTGGAGGAACCTCTTGCCAGAAGAGAAAAGGAGACAGAGAGAGGGAAAAGCCTTGAAACAGTTTTAAGCTCTTTAAAGAGGTCTAAGTTTCTTTAGGGTTTATTCTTAATCTAAAGGACTGAGAAAACATAACTACATAGGTAGACAGAGAAACCAAGTAAGACCTGAGAGAAGAGAAAATTAAAGAAGGCACAAGAAACTGGTAGTCTTTCTGTAAAATTATTTGAATTAAGCTGCTTGTCCAATAAAAGATTTGATTTGAAGAACAAACTGGGCTCAGCATCTTTGTACAATTTAAATATATAGACAGATTAACAAGATCCTCTAAACATTAGCCAATCATAGGATTGACTTAAAAACATTTTTCAACAATAAATAAAACAAAAATGGATGCATATGGGTATTCAGAATCAACACTGTGCCCTTCTATCTTCTGTAACTAATAGTACACGACTTTGGTGAACCTTATTTAAGAGAAAATGAATGAGAGAAGACTGACAGTTCTTTCTGGAAATCATTCTTTGTAGTCAGAGGTAGATGGCGTATATAGCTCAGATAACCAGCTTTGGTCCACATGCTTGGAGTTCCTCTTTTTTGGACTCCTTCAGAGGGCCCACACCTCTGTTACCATAGAACAGAGGTGGGGAACCATGGCCTTTGTGACTTGTGGACTTCAACTCCCAGGATTCCTCATCCAGCATGACTGGTCTAGGAATTCTGGAAGTTGAAGTCCGCAAGTCATAAAATGGCCATCGTTCCCCACCCCTGCCATAGAAGGTTATATTATACATAGCATTTCTATGACATAAAGATTAGTGAGCCTGTGTGAAGAAAATTAGCACTGCTTCTGACCAGAAAAGAAAAAGACCAAACGGAACTGCTAGAGAGATAAGGATAACCCTGATTATATTGGAAACCAATTATAGTACAAGAAATATCGGAGACGGCATTGGTCGCACTGATGGATGATCTCTGGAGGGCGCGGGACAGGGGTTTTTCCTCTGTCCTGGTCCTGTTAGACCTCTCAGCGGCTTTCGATACCATCGACCATGGTATCCTTTTGCGACGCCTCGCGGGGTTGGGGGTGGGGGGCACTGTTTTTCGGTGGCTCTCCTCCTACCTCGCGGGGCGGTCGCAATCGGTGTTAACAGGGGGACAGAGATCGTCCCCGAGGGCACTCACTTGTGGGGTCCCTCAGGGGTCGGTCCTCTCTCCCCTTTTATTTAATATCTACATGAAACCGCTGGGTGAGATCATTCGTGGTTTTGGGGTGAGGTATCATCAATATGCTGATGATACACAGTTATATATCTCCACCCCAGGCCAGATCAGTGATGCCCTCTCCGTGATGACTCGCTGTCTGGATGCGGTACGGATCTGGATGGACGGAAATATGCTTCGACTCAACCCGGCCAAGACTGAGTGGCTGTACATACCGGCATTGCGGTCCAGTTTGGAATGTCCATCGTTGACCATAGGGGAGTGGTGCTGCCCCTGTGGATAGGGCTAGGAATCTGGGGTCCTCCTGGATGCACGGCTCGGTTGGAGGAGCAGGTGGGAGCCGTCACCAGGGGGGCCTTTGCCCAGATCCGGCTGGTTCGCCAGCTTCGCCCGTTTCTGGACCGCGATGCCCTGCGTACGGTCACTCATGCCCTTGTTACCAGCGACTCGACTACTGCAACGCTCTCTACTTAGGACTGCCCTTGCACACCATCCGGAGATTGCAGCTGGTGCAGAATGCGGCGGCGCGGGTGGTGATGGGAATTCCCCGGTTCTCCCATGTTGCCGCCCTCCTGCGTGGCCTGCATTGGTTGCGGTTGCGCTCGGGTGAGGTTCAAGGTTCTAACTTTAACATACAAAGTCCTTCACGACATGGGTCCCTATTATTTAAGGGAGCGACTGCTGCCGACATCGAACACCAACCGCCCTGTACGATCTCACAGACAGGGGCTCCTTGGGGTCCCGTCAGCCGGACAGTGCCGGCTGGCGGTCCCCGACGACGGCCTACTCTGTTGCGGCCCCGGACCTCTGGAATCAACTTCCCCTGGAGCTTCGCCTGGCCCCTGACCTCCGCACTTTCCGTCGCGACCTGAAGACCTGGTTGTTTAACCAATCCGGGCTGTGACCCTGGGGTGGGGTGGTTTTTTTAGAGTTTTAATTTTGTAATTTTAGTGTTAATTCGGCTTGATTGTTTAATTTGGTTTTATCTAATTTATTGTTCTGTGATTTTATTTTGTAAGCCGCCCCGAGTCCTTTTGGAGAGGGGGCGGCATATAAGTCGAATTAATAAATAAATAAATAAATATCAAGAAGAAAAAACAGCAGAGATAATTATTACTCCTAGGAAAGACACCTGAAGGTGACACCTGATTTCTCGATATATGCCACTTTCCAGAATTGAACCTATTCCCAGAATTGGGGAAAATGCCATTAGTAAGACAATAGCATATAATATTCATCTCATAGACAAGATTTATGAATGAATGGATGAATTCCTCAGGATTCCAGAAATGCTTTTCACAGAAACAAAGGAAAAAAGATAGCTTAAGAAGTAAAGAAGAACCCTGAGACAGCTTGCATGCAACCTCATCTTTTGAGACACTCATGCAAACAAACAAAAAATGATAGAAAGTTATTCTATGCAAGTTTGCCATTGCATTTTTCCTGAGCACATTTAGAGATTATATTTATTTAGCTGAAGAATTATAGATATTATGCTGTAGCTGCCATTGGTTATCTTTGTCTCATTTCTTCCTTTCCCCATTTTCCTATTTATTTATATCTCTTTATTATTTTTATAAATAACTCAAGTAATGAACATACCTAATAGTGATGATTCTTCCTATTTTCTTCACAACAGCCCTTTGAGTTGGTTGGTCTGAGGGATAATGACTGGCCCAAAGTTACCCAATCAGCTTTCATATCTATGATCCACACCAAGCCTATAATGCCTGTCTTTAAACTGTGCCCCTTCTTTTGCCAGAGAGATGATTGGTAGAGAAATGGCAACCTAAGACGCAGCAGGTGTAAGTGGGATCAGAAATCTATATATAATATAATATAGATCTGCACCTCTATAACTGTCTGGTTTGGTTCTGCAACCCAACAGGACAGACACAGACTTCAGAGGATAATTAGGACTGCAGAAAAAACAATTACTACCAACCTGCCTTCAACCGAGGACCTGTATACTGCATGAGTCAAAAAGAGGGCTGTGAAAATATTTACAGATCCCTCACATCCCAGACATAAACTGTTTCAACCTACCCTCAAAATGACGCTATAGCACACTGCACACCAGAACTAGACACAAGAACAGTTTTTTCCTGAAAGCCATCACTCTGCTAAACAAATAATTCCCTCAACACTGTTCAACTATTACAAAGTCTGCACTACTATTACTGTTAATCTTCTCATCACTCTATCACCCATCCCTCCCACTTGTGATTGTAGGACTGTAACTTTGTCACTTGTATCCTTATGATTTATATTGACTGTTTCCTAGTATGATTTGATTGTACCCTATCACTATCATTAAGAGTTGTACGTTATGATTCTTGATTCTTAACGATTGTATCTTTTCTTTTATGTATACTGAGAGTATTTATACCAAGACAAATTCCTTGTGTGTCCAATCACACTTGGCCAATAAAGTATTCCATTCTACTCTACTCTACTCTACTCTACTCTACTCTACTCTATTCTATTCTATTCTATTCTATTCTAAAAGAGATATCTGTAGAATGGACTGGCTGCAGTACTTGGAAAAAAACAGACCAAAATCCATCCAGAAAAGTTTGACCAAAGTGCTGGAATTCCAGATGGTTCAGGCAAGAGTTATTTTGCCTCCTTTTCCTTCTTTAAACTAAGAACAACCCTAAAAGTGAAAGTAACTGTCTAATATCCTGAGCTTTCCAATGTAGTAATAATGAACACCTGTGCTGCCATGTCCCACCCCTAATCACTCCTTTGTGGTTTAAATAGACTTTATAACATCTTCCATGGACAGCCAGCCACCTGCTTTTGCACGATCAAAGTTTCCCAGCACTTTAGACCTGATCTGTATGCTAACAAGAGGCTATTTTACACTAATTTTCAAAATATCCAACTGTTTCATGTTGTTAACTCTAACAATTAGTAACTTTCATATGGGCAACTTTCCCAACCTTACCTGAAAACCTGGAAATTAAATATATGATCCTGCCTGAGAAATGTAACTTGAACATACATAGTAGTGATATGACTACATACATTTAAAGTAATAATTCCTAAACAAATTAAGATTGTTCCAATTATGGATATATCACATACCGGTATTTATTCTGATTTGGAATTTGAAACCTAAAATGAATTCTTTTTCTATTATCTATTGTATTTTTGGACATAGGCATGATTTAGAAAAACATACAATGTTCTCTTATGCAAATATACTTGCTCCTATGTTCTAATAATGTTTTTTTTTTTTAAATTACATTTATATGCTGCCCTTCTCCGAAGACTCAGGGCGGCTTACAATTTTTGGAGCGTAACCCAATGCGCTCAGCAATAGCCTTCATTCCATTGTATATGCCTGCTTATTACTAAGCGGCATTTTTACAAAGTCAGCTAATTGCCCCCAACAATCTTGGGTCCTCAATTTACCTACCCCAAGAGGATGGAAGGCTGAGTCAACCTTGAGCCTGGTGGGATTCGAGCCTACAGTAATTGTAGACAGCTGGATCTTAAGAGCAGGCATTTAACAGCCTGAGCCACCAAAGCTCTTTATGTATCTTTCATGTAGCACGCAGAATCAAGCAAATTGGAGAGAGACAAAGGGAGTAGATAATGTTTCCGGTTAATGGTATAATGGTATATCTTGTAATACTTCTGATCCTTTTACTCCATGGGGCAACAAAAAGCAAGCGGTCCAAATGATGAAGAAACAGATTTATTAATATAAAAAAAATTAATTGTGCTATGATAGGTTAACTGCTGATAATGTTAGAGACAGAAAAAGTTTACTTCATCAGAAGCATGAAAAAAGCTACACTATATACTGGGTAGTGTAGAAAAGATTGGGAATCCATATTTAAGATGCCATTAGATAACAAATAATTTGTTCTTTAATTTTGTATGTTAATGAAATAGATGTTATTATAAACCTTTCAATATTCTGGTATATTTCCAATGCTCCAATGTAGTTCTTATTGGACAAACAGCTTTATGCAAAGGGAAGGACAGAGAAATTCAAAAACCTTCTTTGTTTCATAAACTAACTTACTACCAGTCTTCTATAATTAAACTGCATACAAAAATTAATTAGAAGTTAAATAGTGTATACATTTTGCTCTGAAAAGTACTCAAGTTTAACACTGTATTAAATACTTTTTATACTGCATTCATCCTTTTGTAAAGATAATACCTTTTATAAATAATGACTCTCTTTTAAATTGTTTCCTTTTATTAACTTTTCATAAATCCTGTACATGTCATGTACTAATATTAAATGTTCACACAGCATTTCCTATACAAGCACTGACTCCAGTTATCACATTGTTGCTTATAATTCTACATTTTATCCCCACACTAGAAGCCAGTTAAAAGCCCACAAGGATACCAGCACAAACTATCTTTCCATTTAAGTTTCTCAGCAATTCATGTCAAGAGAAACACCTGGTGAAAGAATTTAATCCCAGAGTGATTGTGCCCACACAAAACAAAATTCCAGACTTTTTGTTTTATTTTTTTTGAAATCTATTGTTAATGCCTTGTAAGTATTTCTCTGACATGGACACTTTACAGTACAACTCCTCACAGATAAAAATGTCATTCAATTTTATTTTAAAGTTACAACCTAATATCTGTAGCTCAGGGTGGAACTGTGTAATCCTTGGTGCTCTTTGAGTTGGTTGTTTGCGTTACCTTAGTTAGGTAATGTTTCATTACCCAACTAAGTAACATCATTAGTGTTGTTATATGCAGTAGCTTTCCTTGTCAGTTTTCATAGGGTTGTGGGTTTCTCCTTGGGGTTTCCTTTATTATTGTTTTCTGTCTGGTTGTTTGGTGTTGATCCCTGTTTATCTGGGTGTTGGTCTCTGTAAAGGATGAGTTCTTATCTTTTTGTTTTTCTTCTCAGTTTTTTTGTCTCTTTTGAATGGTGTTTATCTCTATGCCTATTAAAGACTGATTTGTCTGCCACTTCCAGGAATTTCCTAGCATTTTTTGAATTTGGCTTGGCCTAAGATGTGAACAGTTTTCCTGATGAAATTGTGGTGAGTCTCTTCATATATTGTGAAATGAAAGATACATTTTGCTATTTCAGGACTAGTGAATTTTCCTTTGCATTGGGCTCTCCCCACCTCTTCATTTGAGTCAAACAGATGCCCATAACAACATTCATTCAATTTGGGAAAAAGGGGGAAGATGTGTGACAGCAAGTCTAGACTATGAAGCAGATATGATAAGATGGTGAGCACAACTTTGCTATTGCCTATTTACTCTCTACAATGTCTCAGTGAATTGCCTGAGCTGTTTACAGATATTTTGTTTTCAAGAACTTAAGAATGTTTCAGCTTTCTTTCATATTTCTGTCAAGATTATCACCCTTACTGTTTATATTGCAGGTTTCCATTTTGCAAAAAATAACATCACAACCTTTTCTTGCCAATTGAAGTTAAAAAAAACAAATGTAAGAGCTCTTCGTTCATCTGTACTGGTCACACAATATTGGAGCCATTACTTTTCATTGAATCCTTGCATTCATGTTATTAAAAAACTAAAATGGACATTTTGGGGTCAGTTTAAAGGAACCCATTTTGCCCATAAGCATCCTTAAAACCACCCCAAATGCATGATAATCCAAAATGCTTGTCTCTATTTATTCTGGGAGGCTTTGGAAACATAAATGGGATGCTAAGGACTGTATCTGATCCTTAAATATTCAGACCATTCAAGAAAATACTAATTATACTGGTATCTTGGTAGTCATCATTAATTGGTTCTGGGAGGCATGATGAGTACCAAAAACAATGAGTACCAAACAAATTTTTCCCATAAGAAATAATGTAGTGAATCGCAATGCAGCCAACACTGACTAGTTCTACTTTGTGTATTGAGTACCAAACAAACAATTAGTACCAAGACTAAATTTTCATGTCAAAATGCATATCAAATTCAATGAGTTTCAAAGCAGTTGACTACCAAGGCACCACTGCAGATTGTGAAAACTATTTGGGATAGGTGAGGAGGGCAAGAAGACAAAGATTAAACTTAAGTACAGAGAATACTTTTTAAAACATTACACTAAATTCCTCAGAATCCACATCATGTGCAACAGAAAATGTGTTTTTTAAAAGATAATCTGCGGTGAATATCAGCTATGGCAAAAAAAATTGAGGAAAACTGGCCTGGTATGTCCTCAGAAGACAAGTCCAGCAGATCAGAAAAGCATTTGAGATGAGTTACATTTCAATAGTGAAATGAACATGTCTATTTATTTATTTATTTTAATTACATTTATATGCCGCCCTTCTCCGGAGACTCAGGGCGGCTTACGATTTTTGGGATACAACCCAGTGTGCTTAGCAATAGCCTTCATTCCATTGTATATGCCTGCTTATTACTAAGCGGCATTTTTACAAGGTCAGCTAATTGCCCCCAACAATCTTGGGTCCTCAATTTACTTACCCCGAGAGGATGGAAGGCTGAGTTAACCTTGAGCCTGGTGGGATTCGAGCCTACAGCAGTTGTAGGCAGCTGGAACTTAAGTGCAGGCAATTAACAGCCTGAGCCACCAAGGCCCTTTTAGATAGAAGCTGAAGATTTGCTCATTTTCCAAATTGACTTGGACAAGTTTCCAGCCACAGGTGTTTCAGAATCCTTTGTAGAGGAATTAATGAGAAGATATTATTTGAAGAACATTCTTAAAACTGCTTCTCAACATCAACATCATGATGGGGGAGACTGAAGAAAGAAATCAAAATAATTTGCTACTGAGTGTCATCTGGCTTTGTAGGTGTTCCAGGCAGCAAAATGAAATCACAACTTAAATTCAGTACCACTTCCAAATCCATATGGCTTTTTATAACTCCCAGCTGACTGATACATTACTATGTGATATGATGTTTTTAATGTACATGGAAAATAACTCCCTATAAAAGAAACCTTATTAAAATTTAGAGGGACTTCTTCCTTTTAACTGCAATGAATGAGAAAAATCTAGTATGCGTTATATGTATACCAGAATTCTTGCATATATAGTAGATACTAGATTTAGTAGATATGAGTGTATTTCAAATGGAATAGGCTTTCTTGCTTTAATGTACTATTTCAGCAGTAACGTACTATTTCAGCAGTAATTAAAGTGAATCATCTAAGCATGGTAATAAATATGGATAAAATGTTTTTCTGATATTTTACTGATGCTCTGTAACTGACGTCCCCTCTCTTCTCATTTTATGAAAGAACATAGGGGACCTTTCTTAGGTGAACTATTAAAAGTGACTAGTATGGGCAGTATAAATGCAATTTATTTATATTTAATTAGACTGTGACCTTTTTCTGTCTGTGAAGAAATGGCATTAAGGTGGGAACAAGATAGAGAAGGGGGAACCCATAATATTAAAGCAAAGGACAAACTATTTCATTGGTGAAGGTGTCCCCAGCAATATGAGATTTGTTATTTCCATTCTGTATAGAATTATATATAAAGTCATTTATCACAGTACTACCGGACCACAATATTTTAATATGACTAATATTAATAATATTTTAATATTACTCTGAGAGAAACTGCAAATAATGAAAACAAGTGACTGAATTTTGGGGAGAAGTGTAGTTACTGCCTCACTTCCAGAAGGATGAGGTGTACACTAGGCTTGCTCCCATCATGGGCAAAAGATTAATATTTGTTATGGAGAAATTGTCAGCCTATAAGACTTTCAGGGATTCCTTCTTGTTCTGCAGTGCTTGTCCACTGCCTCTTTTTCTCCTTTTTAGAATTGTCCGTTCACTTTCTGAGGAAGTAAAATATCACAGTTCTGAAATTGACTTGCCTATCCAGGATTTAAAGTTGAAAACGAATTGAGAGTGTATTTGAATTCACTTGAATTTGAAATTTAAATTTGAATTAACTGAAAGTGAAATTGGAAGGGCTCAATTAATAGGAAAGGCTCCTCTACACTCCTTGCATGGTAAGACATTTTCTTTCCTGTGTTTTCTGCTTCCAATGAAACCCTGGATCCTTTGTTCCTTTCCTAATCTAAAATTATTAGGATAGAGTTTTTTTCCAAATTCAGTTTGTAGTCAATAACAAAATAATACAAAAATAAATAAAAATATGCCTTATAACCATAGTATAAAAATCAGTCAAACAAAATTCTTATCTAGGAAGAAATAGTATATGTTGCTGGGTCAGAATTTAACTTCTGATCTTGAATGAAGCATAAAAGAATTTCACTACTGTCAAGGATGCTAAGACTTACTAATTAGCCAATAGTAGAAGAATGTAAGTGTAAAATAAATCTTAAAAAAATTTGTTTTTAGAGGCACAGTGTACTTATTCCTAATAAAAGAGGCAATATAATAAAACATAACCTAAAGATTACATTACTTTTGATATGCAAAGACATAATTGATCCTTAAAAGGAAGTGTTTTGAATTTTCTTCCTAGACAGGAGTAAGCAAGATGTCACAATGATCTGGAAAGAAGGATTTTATAAACAACTAAATTGTTCTAGGTCTCAGATCGCTTGTTGATTTCCACATAGGAGCTGACAAATACTAGGATAGGGATGCAGAATTATTTATCCATTCTAAGTCTAAAATAAGGGAATTTATCAACCTAACTTAGCATACAGAAGAAAGAAGAGAAAAGCCGGTTTGGTCTAGGGTTCAGGCATCAGACTAGAAACCAGGAGACTGTGAGTTCTAGTCTTACCTTAGGCATGAAAGCTGGCTGGATGGCTTTGGGCCAATTAATCTCTCTTACCTCACAGGGTTGCTCTTGTGGCCCAAATAAGGAGGAGGAAGGAGTATTAGATATATGATTGCCACCTTGAGTTATTTATAAAAATAATAAAAGCAGCAAATAAAGAAACAATAAAGGTAGGACATGAATCTAGTTTACACTAACATTACTTAGTATACTCCTACATATTTTTTTGTCTTTCAAAATTATTCTTCCTTGACTACTATTCTTGCGTTTAGCACATCCATACATTGATTTAATTTTTTTTTCATTCTTGAAACATCTCACTGGTCTTTCTTATCAACTACATCAAACTATTACTTGTTTTGTCTTTCTTTCAATGTACACATTTAGATCATATATTTGGGGAAGATGAGTAACAATCTTTGATAGAATTTCCATTCAGGAAATTCAATAAAACAAACAGAATCTTAAGAAAGAAAAAAACCAGTCTGGTATTAGGGATGGTCCTGCCTAGTTTACATTTTCAAATGAGATTTTATTTTAAAAATAACATCTGATGAGAACATCAGTATATTATTTAAGGAATGGTATTTTCCATTAGTTTTGTTCTTTTCAGGTTGCTTACATATCTTTACAATTCTGCTGACCTATTAAACCAACTGCCAAAATGAAGATATATCTGAAGCAAGTGTTAACACTGAATGCAGTCCATCCCCCAAAGTAATCACTTTTGCTGCTGGAGAAGAAGGTGGAAAAACATTTCAGGTCAATAAGAGCCACAACATGACAATCACTTCTAATAGATGAACAGTACTTGGCATCTTCTTAAGTTCCCATTCAAATTCAAAACAGGGACAGAAAGCAGTGGTGTCAATGACACAAATAAAAATAGCCAAGGCAATTTTGTCTTTTCTTGATTTAGGACAGAGAAAGTATAACACATACTCATATTTATAAGTGTCATTCTAGCTGAGGTGAGGATTTTAGAAAGGCCAGATTCTACTGGTTTTGTCTCATAAAATGATAAACAGTTTTTCTCATAAAATGAGAAGCAGCCTTCTTTGTTATATCACACATGAGACAACAGCACTGCAAAACTTGAGAGCATAACAAATATTTCTTTCAAGATGCATACTTTATTTTAATGAGGCTATATGAAAGCTACTTTCATATTGGCTGTAAGCTCCACCTTTGCATCTTGGAATATGGTCTAAATGTCTTAAATTAGAAATGTAAATATTGGGTGGTGTGCCAGAAGCTGCATTTCAAAAAATGAACAAAAATCCACTATTTTAAGTGTAATTAATATTTAAAGTTATTCCATTCTTAATAGTGTGTCTTCTCGCAGACTATTAATAGTATTCACAGGTACTCTGTGAGGTTCTTAGACTGAAAATCAGTTTTCACTCTGGATTTTCATGTAAGATAGAAGTATTGATGTTTTTATATCAGAAATATAGCAGTGAGAGGACAAAGAAATCTATGTAACTGCACTATTTTGAAATTTAGGTCACCAACAGGCCTAAATAAGGCATTCTGCATTTTTTAAAAAACATCCCACATGTCTTTGTAGGAAAGGATAAATTCACAACTTAAATTCTGCAGAGCTGTTGCCAAGAAGTTAGATGAGACAATGGATGGACAGTCTCCTGCATTTACAAGCCTTTAAAATGTGATGCTTTCCAATAGCCATGCTTTCTGTTAATAATAAGAATTGATTTACAACATATCTAACACTAAATTGGACAACAACTATTAGTACCTCTGCTGTAAGGACTTGTCACACATGGGAGTTTGCTACTTTAGAAGGTTTCCATTTGTCCCCAAGTAATTTGAATGGGTGGGCAGCTGAGAGCCCATTAAACCTATTTTTGCTGCTTCCACAACCCTGAGGATTCACACTACAGATCCTGGTTGACAAAGTAGCAGATTTTTATCTTTACAATGTAATATTTAAATATATTACACTTACTTACTAAGAGTTTTTTAAATCAAATCTTACAGCCAAATATGAGACTGGAATTTGTGGCTTATTTTCCAGTCTCATTCACATCCCCTGGACTCCATGGTATTCTCTCATCTAATTACTAACAATGTCCAACCCGATTAGCTTTTGGAAATAAGTCAAAATAAAATAATAAAATAGAGGCAGAAATCCTGCTCCATATCAACCGGGACATAGTAATATTATTATAAAACTAGAGGGGGGCTGTGAAGGCCAACACTAACAATGTTTTTAGAAGTGCAGACCCTGCTATAGTTGATGGGAAGGGATAGGAACACTGGTGTGAATTGAATTCAAAACTCATTATTTTTATATTATTATAAGATAGGATGCAAAACATTATATAATAAAATGTTTGAATTAATGAATCTAATTTCATTCAGAAAAAGAGGTATCAGTAAATGTTTCATTATTATAATGTACACAACACACACACACACATTAGCATCATTATATTCACATATTATTAGTCACTCTGTTGTGATTTAAAGCCACATCACTTTTCCATTTTCACTAGTTCAAAATGTAGCATGCGTTAATTTGCAACTTGGCTAGTAAAGTTTATGAAAGGAAATCTAATTTCAATACTTGTAATTATGGATTGATTCATTTGAACTCTTTCCCCTAAAACTATATTAATTAAAGCAGTCCAATCTGTATGGCCTCAATGGAATGTAAAACTGCAGTATGCATTCATTTTCAACTGAGCACATGCCAATAAATGAAAAATGAAACTTTAATATAAATAAAAGGGCTTTAATATAAAGATCTCTGCGGTTTTACAAGTTATTTGTTCTATATTTTTTTCTAGATGCAGTAAATGCAGAATGACAGGTCAACATTAAAGTTTACACAGAACATCCTATTTGTGGAAAACTTTTGTCACCAATTATGATTAGCACTAATCAGCAAAAGAAATAAAAAAAACTGTTATGCTGCATCTGAGTCACAATTTAGCAAGTAGTGCAATACAAGAATTATGTCATCAAACCAACATGAGAAGTTTAATTGAAGCCTAATAGCCTTCCAAACATTAACAGAACTAATCAAGCAAAAGTCTTCAGAAACAAGTATTAAATAAAAATATTACATAATTTAATACTGGTTGAAGTAAAACCATTGGGAACACTAATAATGAAGCTAAACTTAAACATTTTGGTCTCATAATGTGAAGTCAAAAGATATATGAGAGAACATCCATACCAAAAGGTCATTCAAAAAGAGACTCCTAGACCATTTGATGACAAGGTACTCTCATTGGTTCTCAAAGCAAAAGCCTCCGTGAACCCAAGAAAGCAATTACTTACCAGACAGTCAAAAATACCTCCATGGCTAAGAAGATTCAGAAGTCAGCAAACAATTCGGCAATAACAGGGCTGACAAATAAAACAACATTTCTCTAAAGGAACATCATGACCTTATGTACAAGATCTTTATGTGAAACATTAAGATCCCTAGTAGAAGAACCTGCTGTTGTTTTAAAAAGTTATGGGAAAGGTTTTTCCATCAAGCTTTGGGTCAGTGTGATGTGTGAACCTGCATTAGATATGTAATATGTTAACTGTATTTGTACAACCCTTACATGGTGTACTATGTTTTGTTATTGTTAGAATTGGGTGTTTTTATCAATTCAGTTTTACAATGAGCTATTAAATTTTTTAAAGTATCCCTGGGTTGCTTTTGGACTATAAATCACATCTCATCATTTGAAATCAAATGGCATATATTGAGACCTGGCTGGACAAAAAGAGGTGCTCCCCCCACTGAGATCTATCCAGCTGGGTTTCATGTCTTGAATTAATCCCAACCTTGGGGCAGAAGAGATGACATGGCAATTGGATGCCGGAAAGAACCTTCCTGTTGTGGGGAATGCTGTCTTGCAGGTCAGCTGTGATGTCTTACTGATCCAAAGGACAAACTAGACATGCTGCTCTTGCACCATTCTTTCAGCTGCAAGGCTGTATCCTGAATCTAGATGCTCATGTTTCATTGCCCAGAGGGTTGTAGATTTGCCCAGGGGTGAAAACATGATTCTTCTGGAAGGCCTTTGAGTTTAGCCTGATTATCAACCCCACATCTAACAATTTTATCATGTTCCCCTTGTATTTCTGTTAATAAATTTTAGCTGCTTAGAATGTCATGTCAGGCTCTGATTACATCAGATCACACTATCTTACCCCAAAATATTATTGCACAGAAGCACAAGCATCAAGTTGTATTGTCAACTTTTTGCTGGCATGCTCAACTTCCATTTCTATATTGTGGATTCAGACATTGTCAAGAGGCTCCCAGATTACAAACCATCAGAGTACCAAATATTTGTGCAGTCCAACATTCACTGGCATTAAATCAGTTACTGTAGTTTCCTCAACATTTCTAGAACTTGGAGAACTCACTGGGGTAGACAACAGGAAGCTGTCTCTCCAGTTAGAAGATGAATATCAGCAGCAATGCTTATAATGAAGGAACCTAAAAGAGGTAAATTCTGAGGAACAATTTATTTTATAACAAGGTGCAATACATTGTCACTGCTCTTCAGACACCATTCTAAGAGTCCAAGAGTACGACCAATTGCACACCTAAGCATAGTAAGGAAAGTGAAGCAGGAAACAATCTTGAATAGTTCCAAATGGATTCTGATAGCTGACTCTGTCTTCTGTTAGAGGTGGGTATTTGTTGTATCATACTTTTTAACATTTTTTTTCTCAGCAGCTGAATGCTACACAAAGCAATTCAGTGACCTAATAAAATCACCCATGAAAACTGGAACAGGATTTCAAATCCACATCTTCATTTCTTGGGGCCTACATGCAAGCTTTTTCAAATGATTGGTGTAACTAATAATCAGTTCTTCTCAGATGAGTTGTTAACAGCCCTTCCTTGATTCTGCATTCTTAAACTTCTTTGAAGGTGGGAAGATGAGGACCCAAGATTGTTGGGGGCAATAAGCTGACTTTGTAAAAATGCAGCTTAGTAATAAGCAGGCATATACAATGGAATGAAGGCTATTGCTGAGCGCATTGGGTTATATCCCAAAAATTGTAAGCCACCCTGAGTCTTCGGAGAAGGGCGGCATATAAATGTAATTAAAAAAAATATGACTATGAAAGTGGTGGCCTCCATCAGAGAGGAGGAGCTTGAAAAAATGGGTTTCACCCAAAATTTCTCATATAAGCCTCCTGGCTCATATAAGCCTATCTGACCAAATTGTTGTTGAAATCAGACTGTGCTGATCAGTTGGTTGGAGTCTTTACAAGGATTTTCAATCGGTCTTTATCCCAGTCCACTATTCCATCTTGTTTGAAGGCTTCCACCATTGTTCCGTTGCCAAAGAAGTTCCCTATCAATAACCTCAACGATTACAGACCAGTGGCACTCACTCCTATCATCATGAAGTGCTTTGAGAAATTGGCCTGCCAGCACATCATTTCTAGTCTTCCGCATACATTTGATAAACAGCAGTTTGCATACAGAAGAAATAGACCTACAGAGGATGCTATAGCCATCACTCTTCACACTGCTCTGACTCATCTAGAACAGCAGGGGGCTATGTGAGGATGCTTTTTGTAGATTTTAGTTCTGCATTTAACACAATTCTGCCACATAGACTAGTGTCTAAACTTCTGAATCTTGGACTTTCTTATTCAATCTGCCTTTGGATTATGGATTTCCTGCCTGCTGCCCACAGACCATCAGATTAGGTAATCATACCTCTTCAGCTCTTATTCTTAACACTGGTACACCACAGGGTTGTGTGTTTAGTCCCTTACTCTATACTCTTTATGTGCATGGCTATATTCCCATTCACGCTAGTAATGCTATTACTAAATTTGCAGGTGATACAACATTGATGGGGCTCATCTTCGGGAGGATGGGTCTGTCTATTGAAATGAGGTGAACCAGTTGCTTTCATGGTGTGGAGACAATAACTTGGTCCTCAACACCAATAAGACCAAGGACCTTATAGTGGACTATAGAAGGAACAGACATCCAGCCCTTGCTTATCAATGGAGAGCAAGTGGCCAGTTTTAAGTTTCTGGGTGTTACCATAAAAGAGGACCTGACCTGGGGTGCTCACATTGCAGACCTGGTCAAAAGGGCTCAACAGATATTATACTACCTGAGACTTCTCAGGAAACAACAACTAAATGAAAAACTGCTGGTGACCTTCTACCGCTGCACCATAGAGAGTATCTTAACTTAGTGCACCTCTGTATGGTTTGCCAATTGCACAGTGGCAGATAGGACAGCACTCCAGATGGTTAACGTCATTGCCCAGATCATTGGTTGCCCTCTCCCCTCTTTGGAAGAGCTTTATAGCTCCCGCTGCCTTAAGAAAGTTCAAAACATTCTCAAAGATCCATCTCATCCTGGGAACCCTTTTTTTTGAACTATTACCATCTGGCAGATGGTACAGAATAATAAAAACAAGGATAAATAAGCTGAAAAACAGCTTCTATCCCAGGGCACTGGTTCTGTTGAATTCTACTGTATAGTGCAGTGTTGGTGTGGTGTTGGGGGTTTTCAGTTCAATGTGTGGGGTGTAAAGGATGTGAGTTTGTGTTTATTTTCATGGTCATGATGTGCACTGAAGATGGTGTTTGATTTCATTGTACGAAGTGCAATGACAATAAACTAAACTAAACTAAACTAAATCTACTATCTCAGTAATCTACTAGTTGTGATTAATAATGCAAAAGAAGCAATTGCAATTTCCTATAAAATTCGAGTCAAAATTTCTATTTCAGATGTATTTGTGCAATGATAGGAATCTGCAACCGGGGAGATGGGCGGAGCTGATGTCGCCGTGAGACGGAGGTGATCTTGACTCCTGAGATCACCCCTGATACTGCCACTTCGGGACGGTCCCCCAGGATCTAAACCGACTCGTAGGGTTGGTGAAAGTTGGGGGCGCTTTCTGTTGATCCCAGGGATGTCGCAAAGTCCCTGGTTGATCCAGGACAGCCCCTTTACCCGAAACGCGCTGAGGCAGCCATTGGGCTGAAGAAGCTGTGACAGCTCCGGAGGAATGAGATTGGAAGAAGTTTGTCGGTCAGTGAGATCATTTTGTTGTTAACCCTTTGGGAACACCCTAGTAATTCTAATGGTGTGAAATTGAGTGTGAGATGGATTAGGTGGCAGAAGAGAATCGGGCTTGAAAGTAAAGAGTTTTGTTTCTTCTTTCTTTTTATGGCTTTAAAGACTTTCCCCTCCACTTTTTCTTCTTGGGAGTTTTTGAATACCTTTTATATTTTTTGAACTTTGTCTCCTTTCTCTTTTTCTTTTTTTGGCACTGGGGGCTCTAATGTAATTTGGCTATTTTGACTTGGTTACTTTTCATTTTTTGCATATAAGAAATGGCTGCTGAGGCTTTTTTTTTTTTTTTCTTGTTTTGAATGAGACAGGAAGTGATATATTTTGGGAGCCATCCGGCAAGGAAGTGAAAGTTGGCTGAGAGATATAATATTGCTACCTAGAGGCTCGCTATCTTATACAACCATATACATTTGCAAGGACTGTATCCAAGGTTCTGTTGATTAGAAAGTGCTGGACAGGTGCTCTTGGAATATCTTTGAGCCTGCAGTTTGGAATCGAAGAGTAAAGTGACCTTGGAGAGTTTTAAAATAAAAGAACTGGATTTCTTCGGGAGGCAAAAACAGAGGAGCTGCTATCTTTCCTCTTTCACTTGTTAAGCTCTGGATTTTGTATAGTGGCAATGGAATAAAGAGTGATATTGCTTCCTGCCAAGGCTTTTTATTGTTTGGAATTTAATTTTTCATAATTGGAGCCCCTAAAAATATATTTTGTTATTCTTAAAGGATATTTTACTACTTTACTATTTTTCATTTTTTTTAATTGATATCTTCCTATTTTTCAATTTTCAGCCTTTTTTCTTTTGAGAGTTGGTTTTTCACTTTGTACATTGGAAACAAGACGGTCAATTATTGGACCCTTTCTTTTTTCTTTCCCTTTTTTTCCTTTTTAAATTCAAGTTTTTTATTTATACATTCTTTTCTTAGTTTTCAAATTTTTACTTTTTTTCAAATTATTGATATATTATGGATATGTAATTGAATTTCTCTTTTTTCTTCCTCTTACTATTTCTTTCCCTTTTTTCTTGTCAAACAGGATTATTCCTCTCCCTTTTTATAACACTATTTTTTTTATTATTGGCCTTCATTCCTTTTTTTCCCCCCTCCTTTTTGGAATTGGTGCTGACAATTTCCGCAACAATGAGTAGAAGATCTTCAATTCCACAAGTAACGGTTTCCACAACAGAAGAGGCAATACAGAAGATTCTACAAGCAGTAGGTGAGATTGGAAAGAAGTTAGATAAGACAGATGAAAATATAAGGGCTTTACAGCAAACAATGGAGAAATATGGCGAGAGGATGAAGAAAGTTGAAGAGCAGCAAGAACAGAGAGACAAGGAAATGAAGAGTTTCAACACCAGATTAAGGGAAATTGAGAGTGACCATAATGAATCTCTGCAAAGCGAAATTGATAGATCGGAATTCTATTTGAGATTCCAAAATGTCGAGGAAGAGAAGGGTGAAAATTTATTGGAGAAAATGACACAGATTCTGGCAGAACTGCTAGAAATAATGGAAGAGAGGTTGAGGGATGGAATAGATGAAACATTTCGTGTCTTTACAAGATATGCAACGAGGAATAAACTTCCAAGAGAAATTCATATTAGATTCACTAAGAAGAGTTTCAAATCACAAATATTGCAAGCAGTCAGAGATAAGACATTGAAGCACAACAATAAAGATGTCATGGTACTGAAACAGATACCAAGAATAAGAGAGAATAAGAGAGAGGAGAGGAGAATAAGAGAGAGGAGAGGAGAATATGCGTTTTTATCCAGAGAACTACTGAAGAGAGGAATAAATTATAGATGGCTAATACCAGAAGGCCTCTTGTTTGTGTGGTGGGAACAAAGACATAGAATTGACACAGTGGAGAAGGCAGAATCATTCTATGACGGCTACTTCAGAGGAAAAGAGGGAAATGGAGGACATGAAGAATTGATTGTGGAACTTCCAAAAGAAGGTGCAATGATAAGTATAGAAGAAGAACAACTTGGAGCAGTAGGCGGTTTACCTAGAGAACAAAAAGAAGTTAGAACAACTAGAGCAAAACAACCTATATATAAGACTTAAAATGGAAGGGAAAAATTGATTTCAATGAATATAAATGGACTCAATTCAATTGCCAAAAGAAGGAAAATATTTCATAAATTAGAGAAATTAAAATTTGATATAATTTGTCTGCAAAGGTCCATATTAAAAAGCAATATGAATATGTATTAAGGCAAAGAAAGTTAGGAAAGCTATTTACATCACTGGCTCAATATAAAAAGAGGAGTGGCTCTATATATTAAAGATACAATTATTGCAGAATTGATTTATACAGATGAAGATGGGAGGATTTTAATGGTGGAGATAATGGATAACAATACTAAAATGCTTTTGATAGCAATATACGCACCAAGTGAGAATCAAGAAGAATTTTATAAGAAATTATATCAAAAGTGATTGAATTAGACTATGCAAATATCTTTCTGATGGGAGATTTTAATGGGATAATTAATGATCAACTTGACTACAAATCTGAAAGAACTAAAAAGAAAATTAGAAGAAAGCTACCCAAGTCCTTCTTTCAAATGATAGAAGAAATGAATATTAAAGATATATGGAGAGAGAGAAATATTGGAAATAAAGAATTTACTTTTTATTCAAATAGACATGAATCATGGTCAAGAATAGATATGGTATGGGCATCTGCAGATATGCTCTCCGATATACAGAAAATTCAAATCGAAGTGGGACCTGGGCGGATCACAATCCACTGATAGTTGCCTGGAGAGGACAGAGGAGAAGATCTTAAATAACATGATTTTGAAAGAAGAAGAATTTAAAAAGAGAATTGAGACAGAACTTATCTTTTTCTTCAAGGAAAACAGAAGATACATCACTACAAACTCGCTGGGATGCGATGAAGGCTTATACAAGAGGTCAGATAATTGACTACATAAGGAAAAGAAATATTAAACGGAATAAGACACTTAAAATATTGGAAGATGATTTCATGAAATTGGAAAAAGAACTACAACAATCACCGCAAGGGAAAGATATTAAAAGGAAAATGAATGTGATTAAACATAAAATGGCTTTAATGGACAAGGAAGAAGTCGCTCAAAGGATTAAAGGCGCTAAACAAAATTACTTTGAAAATGCTAATAAGCCAGGAAAATGGTTAGCGTATAAAATTAGAAAGGAAAGAGAAACAAAGAAAATTAGCCAATTAATAGATGGAAAAGGGAATATACAGCATGGGAATGACGAAAAGAAAAAAATTATTCGAGACTACTATGAAAAACTGTACTCTCAAGAAGATATTCTAGAAGAAAAAATTGAACAGTATCTACAAAAGACAAGACTACCACAGATACCTAAAGACATTGAAACAATGCTAGAAGGGAACATAACCATGATGGAATTGACAGAAGCCTTGAAGAAACAAAATACAGGAAAAGCACCAGGCTCAGACGGCTTACCGGCGGAATTTTACAAGACCTTCCAGGAAATGTTAAGCGCTCCCCTTCTAGAAGTGATGAATGAAGTGCTAAAAAAGAGAATACCTGAGACATGGTTGGAAGCTTATATTACCCTTATACCTAAAGAAGAAATGAACCTACAACAAGTTAAAAATTATAGACCTATCTCATTGTTGAATTCAGATTATAAAATCTTTGCTTCAATTCTGGCAGAAAGAATGAAAAGATACTTAAATTAATTTATTCACACGGATCAAAATGGATTTTTGCCAAAACGACAAATCAAGCAAAATGTGAGAACAATTTTAGATACTTTGGAGTATTATGAAGCACACCCTGAAAAACAGATGGCACTGATGTTTTAGATGCTCAAAAAGCATTTGACAATGTGAACTGGCGGTTTTTGATATTGCAAATGATGCAAATGGGCTTTGGAAAAACTTTATACAGGCTATTGAGACAATATATAATAATCAAACAGCGAAGATATTGGTAAACGGAGAGTTGACAGAATCTATAGGGATAAGAAAAGGAACTAGACAAGGTTGCCTCTGTCGCCCCTGCTGTTTGTTTTAACACTAGAAGTACTGAATAGAGCTATCAGAGAAGATGAAGAAATAAAAGGAATGAAAATTAAAAAGAAGAATATAAACTACAGGCATTTGCAGATGATTTGGTATTCATACTAGAGGATCCACTTAAATCAGCACCTAAGTTGATAGAACAAATAGAAGAATATGGAATGGTGGCAGGTCTAAAAATTAATAAAGACAAAACAAAGATCCTAACAAAGAATATGTTAGCAAAACGCAAGAAAGATTTAGAAGATTTATTAGAGATACAGATTGCAAATAAAGTTAAATATTTGGGAATATATATAATGTCAAGATGCAGTACTTTGAAAGAAGACAATTATATAAAACTCAAACAGCAGATAGCGACAGATCTTGAAAGATGGGAAAATATACAACTATCCCTTATTGGCAGAATATCGACAGTTAAGATGAATGTATTACCTAGAATTCTATATTTATTTCAGACAATCCCAATTAGACTTGGGAAAGAGTACTTTGAAGATTTAAATAAAATCACATCAAAATTTATATGGCAGGGCAAAAAGCCAAGAATTAAATTTAAGCTATTACAAGATGCAAGGTCAAGAGGGGGATTTGCACTACCAAATTGGGAATTGTATTATCAAGCTGCAAGTTTGATGTGGGTGAAAGAATGGATAACATTGAGAAATAATAGATTGTTAACTTTAGAGGGTCATGATTTATTACTAGGATGGCATGCTTTCTTATGGTATAAGGGAACTAAAAAACAAGGATATTTTAGAAGACACTATGTTCGAGAAGCTTTATTTTTAAATTGGGAAAAGACTAGAAAACAACATTATATACAAATTCCATTTTGGGTATCTACTATTGAAGCTTTCTCATATTCAATAATATGTAAGAAGGAACAAACAGTTAGATATGGAGAGATTTTAAATGAAAAGGGGGAACTCAAATCGATGCAAACACTACAAGAACAAGGTATAAAAATGAATTGGTTTTCATATTTGCAAATACAATCTAGATATGATGAGGATGTTAGGACTGAAGGTATTTATAAAACCAACTGAACTAGATAAAATTTTGATGGGTACTAATGAAAAATGATTAAAAACTCTATGGTCATTTATTAGAAGTTAGAATGGAAGAGGAGCAGGTTAAGGAAACAATGATTGCTTGGGGGAAAATTTTTGGTTATGGGATAGATCTAGAGAGATGGCAAACACTGTGGGATCAGAATTATAAAATGACAATGTCAACTGCATATAAAGAAAATTTGTATAAGATGTTTTACAGGTGGCACCTATCCCCGAGAAGGATTGCAAGAATGTTCAGGGACAAATCGGATAAGTGTTGGAAATGTCATCAGATACCTGGCTCCTACTATCACATGTGGTGGACTTGCGTTGATGCTAAAAGATATTGGACTAAAATCCACATGTGGTTGGAAAAAATGACACAACAACATATAGACTTGAAACCTGAGATATTCCTGTTGGGAATTGTACCAGAGGCACTTAACAAAGAACTGAAATATTTGATTATTAATGTACTGACAGCTGCCAGAATTGTATTTGCTAAAAACTGGAGAAATGATAAGACACCTACGCAGGAGGAAGTGATTAAGAAGATTTTGGACTGTGCCGAAATGAGTAGATTAACATTTGAAATTAGGGATCAAGAAGAAAAGCAGTTTTATAAGATATGGAATATGTTCTATCAATGGTTAGATAAAAAAGTTTGGTAATATATTTTTGGGAATATAAAGATAGATAGAACTGTTGAAACAATATAGAGATCATAATATAATAGAGGATTAATAATAATGATTATAGTTTTTCCTGTTTGTAATATTGAGTATGAATAATGAGAGGAAGGCACTGTGATTTTTGACCGACCGACATACGTGAAATTGATATGGATTTATGTGTTGTATGTTTGTTTGTTACGTTTGTTTTTTGGAAAAATAAAACCTTTATTATAAAAAAAAAGGAATCTGCAACCATACACTTAATTTTTCTAAAGATTGGCAAGCCACATTTTTCTATCAAAAGGTACATGTCTTTGTGTCAATTAGAAATACTTATATTGAGGCTATTTGCACAATAACCCTGCCTCCCTGGAATTCTACTAACTACCATTAAAAAAAGCTTTTAGGAAGGAGAGTATCTTTAAAATCAATAAATCAGAAAAGCTGTGTAAATGGGCAGTTGCTATTGGAAAGATTGGCTAATGAAAACATTTGCATTTTTTTTATTTTTCCAAAATTTTGTGATACAAACAGCAAAACAAGCCAACCCTTTACTAATCCATACAAGTGGAAGCCACTGAGATTCCCTGGATGACACTAGAAGCTAGCAGCACACTGCAGCCTGGTGGAGGGGGCCTCTTTTGCTACCCCATGATCTCATCCACTATCTGTTGGGTTGGAAAGTCCCTGATTTTCCAGGTATATAGGTGATCTCATTTACTAACATCACCACTAACCTTAAGGATTGGTTGAGGGGTTATACCAATGTGATTGAGGGGTTTCACCCATGTGGGATCTATTCTCCAATCCCAATGCTGTATCTATGCTGCTCTTTTCTGCTTGTAAAAATGGTATAAAAATAATAAACGCCACATATGTGGTCAGACATCTTTGGACACTGAAATGACTGGTTACTGAATCCCCACACATACATCCCTAAATAAGATGGGAATTTAACCATAATTGAGAAAATGCTGTATTTTTGGCGGAAATATCATTTTTCTAGGATATAGAAATATAGAACATAGTTTTGCAGTTTACTTTATATTATCAATTCTTTTTACCTGCTCTTGTATGGGAGAAGGTACAACTTTTCTTTCTTGATCACAAAAAACATATTCATTTCTCCTTAAACATTCAGATATGGCTAGTGGCACAGAGGCAAATCAAGTCTTTCTGTTGTTCATTCACTTGATCAGACTTCACTTTGTAGGATTATGTATCAGTAGTTGTTACTTTGGTATCAAAAATGAAGCCCATGTGGACCACATGGCCTCTGGCGGAGCATATTTCCTTATCAAAACATCAGAGGAATATCATCCCATTTTAGCAATTCACAAATGTCACTCATATCTAGGAAGCGAGATAATGAAGCAAATGAATAACTCTTTATCCATTCTGGTTTTGTTTAACATCTCTGAAATACCGATAAATGTTGTATCAACAGCTGAGGAGCTAAGAAAAAAATGTATCATGACCAAATGTTTTTTCCTCTCAACAGCAACAACAAAAATTAAGCTAAACTTTCTGAAAGTATTTCATTTGACCCCAATAGATAGAAATTATCCTCTTTTTTATGGTCCTTTTTTGGTGCTGTTCTGACATAGCTGCTGCGTGGTGGCACAATGGACATATCAACAGGATTATCTGCTAGTAATTGCTTTCAATGAGTTGCTGTAACCTTATACCTGGGTCAACAGGGTAGAATCCAGCCACTTTGTCTTTTTATCAGGCTCTTTCCGACCGTTCTTGTCTTCTGCTCTAGTCTAGAGTAAATAGCTTGAAAACTGCTTCTCAATGGTTTTTAACATCATCACCCTTTCTTGGAGTCCATCCATATCACCTTCTGAATAAAACGTTTGAAGTACAATTATCTCATGATAAAACAGCTGTCAAAAGCTACTTTAGAATGGAAGGTTTGAAACATAATGGAAATATAAAATATACTGCTTAGAATCCATAGGCCAAAGCTATTCAGGCATGGTAATCTGTCATTTGAGTGTATGTGCTTAATGTATGAATGGCTTCCAAGCCATAAACTTTTTTTTCTTCCTAAGCAATAAATAACAAGCCATAAATGCCTAAATAAAAAATTGGAACATGTATTTTATCTCTAGGTTTGGGAACAATAATCAGATGATATACAATGAAATGTATGTAGTATTCCTTTGACATTGATAAATTGCTTTTTGTCTTTTGCTTGTTTATTGTTGCAATTATAGAGTGATATGCACGTCTGCACAGGTTTTAGACTTCTGCACAGAATAGATTATCCACCATAGGCAGAGTAAGTGCTCCACCGCCTGTCCAAACAGCCTTACTGGTATGTGCAACAGTCTCTGAGGCGCAAAACATCCTCTCTCTCTTCGTTCATCATAGGTTTCTATAGGACAATAGTGCCCTCTAATGGTCCAGGTATAAACTGCATAGATTTATATGTCACGTTTCATGCTAAGTAACAGGAGGAAAATGCGGACTGAACAGATGGGATTTAGCAATATGTGCCTGTAAAATGGTAGTTATCATGGCAAGAACAAGCTCCTAAAATTAAATTGATATTTATCAAATGTTCTGCTTTGCAGTGGGGTGAACTTTTCCATTTTCTTTGAAAAGTTAAAAAAAATCCACAAGCTTTGACATTATAGCTGTCATCCAGTTTTTAGAATCTTTTTTGCTAATGGTTTCTCTTATTTGTCACATGAATATTCATCTAAACTATGTGCTTAAGAAAAAAGGGGAGGGGAGATCTGACACATTAAAAGAAGTGAAATGTTGAGACCAGATCAAAGTTGAAACAGATGAGGAGAATTAAATCAAGACACCGATGATTCTTATG
Source organism: Naja naja (assembly GCA_009733165.1). Classification (NCBI taxonomy): domain Eukaryota; kingdom Metazoa; phylum Chordata; class Lepidosauria; order Squamata; family Elapidae; genus Naja; species Naja naja. The sequence continues at coordinate 15,903,256 of CM019153.1, read as the reverse complement.
ATTCAGAAAACAAAATTCTAGGTCATTTCCCTTATTTGCATTTTGTATTTAATGATTAAGGTCATTTTCTTTCTTACTATCTCATCTAACCTACATTTAAAATCTAGGATAGGCTGATTTACATTTATTAAATGAAGGGAAATCTCATGGAATGGCAAAACCGGTTGAAGATTCATTTGATCCCATGCTCTAGACACTGAAAAGACCCTATTTAAAGAGTTTTTAAAAACTAGGTTTTTTTTCTCATTAGAGTTACACAATTGAGAGAATGCATCTTCCTGTTTGTCTCTGGTGGTTTGAATAACAGGAATTTGCCTCCTTCGAAGCACAGCTATTTTAACAAATGTAGTCCTGAACCACCTATAACTCACATGCATTCATAATCATTTGTCAGTCTTAACTGTTATGTGACAGACTCTGTAAACATTTAAAGCCACGAATGCTGCATACAGATTTGTTTAGCCCAATTGGTAACAAGGACTCTTTAAGCAGGCCTAAGTCTGACCTGGGTTGCAATATTTAAGCCTGTCATCTAATAATTACAGCTATCGTGTCATTACATAAATGTGTAAAACAGCTATCACTTGTTTTTACACTTCAGGACATTCTATAAGAGTGTAAAGAAACAGGTAAGATAATTGTGATGCAAACTGGATCTTGTCACTTTAACAATATTTTTATTGTTAAAACTATTAACAATACTTCATACTTTCCTTCAAGAGATTTCTTTCAAGAACTGGGCAACTCTTACTTTTCACTGAGACCCTATGTCTCCGGTTAATATTCAGAAATTAGTACACCATAGAGCTATCCTGTATCCTTATGCCCCTTTTTTCTTTATAGTTGTTCTAAATCAGGGCTGTCAAACTCATGGCCTATGGGCCGGATTTGTCACATGCTGGTCAGAGGTGGTATTCAGCAGCTTCTGACCAGTTCTGGAGAACCGATAACAGAAATTTTGAGTAGTTCTGAGAACCGGCAAATACCACCTCTGACTGGAGATTTTACAGTATCCTTCCCCTGCCATGCCCACCAAGCCATGCCCACAGAACCGGTAGTAAATTTTTTTGAATCCCACCACTGATGCTGGCTCTGCCCCCACCCAGTTTAGCCAAGGGGGAAAAGTCCCGATACGTCACGTGATGCCACCATGACAACGCAAGTTCGACACCCCTGTTCTAAATGATACGCACTTGAGAGCAAGTTCATATTTTAAAATAAATGTCTATGTAAATGTCTATGTCTATGTAACAGTTCCCAATATTTTTCATATGAATAATTTAAGTTCATACTAGAAAATGAAATTGGAATATCTGTGTAGACTTTATTTTTAATTGTATGGACTTTAATATTTTCAGTTCTGAACATGCTAACATAGAGAGTTGGTAGCACTATTTGTTCGAAACTGCTTCATTCACATGCCTTTAAATTTAGATGTTTATAACTGTTCACCTATAGCAAAGATTCTCGCCTTCCTTGGTTTTCATTTTTTAAAAATAATAATAGTAATCTTAGTGAATTTTATATATATACATGTTAGATAATGGAACTTATGATAAGCATATCTATAAGCAAGAGGAGAGCAAACTGAAACAGTAAGAATGCAGGGACACCTAAATTAAGTTTATGCAATCTTACAAAGAAATCAATGCACGTTGAACATTGGAAAAAGAGTACAAGTTTTAATGTCAAGCACTCAAATCTCCTTGAGGCTAATGGACAGTTTCACAGAAAAATGAATATTCTTAAGGGATGTCATTATGAAAAAATGGTCATGGACTGTGTCTGATAGCAAGTTACTGTTAATATATTTTTCGTATTGACAGGTGTAGATGTACCTATTAAGCCACCATACCTTGGTGAAAGATATAATGGAGAATAGGTTCTTGCAGGATTCAAAGTTACAGAGATGAGGCATAGTTCATGGGCCAATTTGTCATAAATGTGACTCAAGCGGCATCTTCCAGAATCCTGATTCCCTTCACAAGTAGTTCAGTGAGTAGTTTCCAGATGAATGTATACAGAGGGCTACAGCCTTAGTGAAGAATAAGCATTTGGGGTTCATTCCAGAATATATACTTTCAGTGCAATTGTCAGCTCTTTTTTCAGAAATAATTCCAGCTTAAAGATGCCTATGCTTCTACCATGAATGGGAATTTATTCCCTCTCAGAACAATACTCTTAGTTCTTTGGACAAAAAGTTACTCAACTGTCAGAGCACTCAGTGCTTGAGGACATGATGAGCCTTTTTTCCACCCAAAGAAGTGACTACTTCCATGCTAACAGAGGTGATGTTTTGCTCTCCTTTCCTCCAGTTACACCAATTCAGAGCACCTCCTATCTTCTAACTGGTACTGTAGGTTGCCCCAATTCTGACTGAACATACATTGTCTACTTACAGGTAAGTTTTCTGAGATTTCAGTGATGGCTCTTCCCGAAGCCTTTGGAAATGACAGGGACCTTCTGTTTCTAAGGATGTATTCGACTAAGCTATAGCTCCTGGGACAGGAAGTCTTTTCATGTAATGAAATCAATTCAGATACTGACCATTTTGTGTATATTTATAGAGTTTCACAGAGACATGTAAGCCTTAAGCAGTAAGACATGCTTTAAGTAAATAAGGAGGTCACGGGTAGCAAATTAACTATTGCAGAGTAACATATCACAAAACATATGACTCTGCAGTAGCTGACTTCATCAAACATACAAGGTTTGAAATATGTGAACCACACTATAATTTGCTTAGCAGAAGTAACCAGGACAAAAAGAAAAGTGGGGACTAAAATGTGTCTCAGGTTCCCATACCTCCTGTGAACTGAGAGTTACAAAGGATTATTATACAAAGATGAACAGTTGGGAGATGCAAAGAGGGCCAAAAGAAGAGCTATGCCAGGATTATACATCCCACTGTTGCTTTCTCTAGGAAGTCTGCCAAACCAGCTTACTTTGTTTTCTAAGGCTGAGATCATAGCATATGACCATAGCAAGAAATGCATTCATCTACACCCCATTCCATCCTTTGAAAACAGGTTTGGTTATTAGACAATGCAACAATATTTTTAAGAAAAAGACTTTGCTGTTCAATGCAAAATTACACTTCAAACTGAGATCTATCCAGAGACAAAGAGCTGGGATTATAAGAAACTGAGGGATCTTCTGGCTAACAGAACCTCCATGATCCCAAAGGAAGGGTGATCCAGGAAGTCCTGTACTAAAGGGATGATGATGTAGTGTTGTTGGTATAGTAGGGGGCCTGTGTCTTACACTCTCTCTCTGACCTAGAAGAAACAGAACTATGGCTGCTGCACTTCTGAAGAAAGTGTGTCCAGATTTGTTTGAATTTGGAAATTTACATCCAGAATGTTGACTGAAGTGCAACTGGAATGACAGAATACTGCTACAAATATTTCCTTAGAACTAAATTGTAAGTATTTATTTAAAAGTAATTTACACCAAATTCCAGTGTAACATACATTCGTGGAGTTTCATCTCCCTCAACTACTTGGGAATGATAAGCTGTTATCATTTCACTAACCATTCCTTCTGCCCAAGACAATCCACCAATCTATCTGATCAACAATCTGCTGGGGATAATCATTATCCCTCTGACAGCACAATCTTGTTATGACACGCACACATACACACACCTCAAATAGCGAACAGGCTAAATCGTGTGAGGACGTAAGAAAGGGCGAGCGTTCTAATTTCCTATAGTATTTCTCTTATCCACACCTATCGGTCGACAGGCTCCGGCTTCTTAAAAACCACACTTCAGTTCTGTCAACCTGGGTGTATACCCTAACTGAAGAATCCCAAACAAAGGGTGCACAAACTACCCTCCGCCTTCGGAATCCTCCGTCCTCGAAACAATAGCACTTCGGGAGCGCTTGGCTAAGCAGCTTTTTACGTAGGTAAAAATAGGGGCGCAGCAATTAATATGAACTATTTTTGCTCCTCTTGCAGCGGCCTCTGTCGGCGCCGCGCCGCGCGGCAGCCGTTCTTCTGCCAGTCCAGGAATAGCCATGTGGAGAGTACGAGGGAAAGGCTAGCGGGGATCGGGGAAGATCCGAGGCGTAGGAAAAGGAGCGGAGGAATCGCCGGGAGCCCTGGAAAATGGGAGGCCGCTCGCATCAAAGCAATTAACGCCCTTCCCGGGATTTCTTCGGGGAGGGGGGAGGCCTGGGGGGAACGAAGATGTTTTGTCACCGGTAATAGTAGCAGCTTCGAATTCACCGGCGGCAGCCCTAGCGGAAAAGCGATTGCGGAGAGAGGCGCAATTCGCGCGGCCAATTGGTAAGTCGACCCATTTTTTTTACCCCGGGTGATGAATTGGCAGGAGCGTTTGCGCTATTCTGTCGGGGGTGGTGGTGGCGGCGGGCCACGAAAGGAGGGGAGATGCGGAGTCGGACAGCGCCGGCGACTGGCAGACCTTCCTCCGGCCCCGAAGGCAAGGGGCGCGCGGCAAGAGACCAGCTCCGCGTATCTGGGGGCAAATCCGGTTCCTCCAAGGGCCCGTCTTGGTTTCGAAGGGGCCACTCCCTCCCGCCAGCTGGGGAATCTCTTCGACGCTCCGGATGGTGAGGAAGGGCAGGGAGAGTTTGGTCGGGGTGAATGAGGAAAAGCGACTCTCTTCGCTTTGCAGAAAGGGGGAGCGCAGCCGGGCAGCCCTCGGGGATGGCGGCGACCCTCCTCGAGTTGCACTTCTGCAGGAGTTTGTAGGAGTTGGGAGCGCCCGCGGGGGGCCAAGGGAGGTTGGCGGGCAGGAAGAGTGAGCCGTCCGAGCGGTTTCATTGCAGCGCTGGGCGCTGAGGTGCAGCAGCAATAGCAACAGCAACAGCAGGTGCAACCGCAGGATACCCAAAAGCCACCAACCGGACGGTGCGACTGGATCTGGCCGCGGGCCCAGCCCGTTCCCGGTCGGTCCGAGGAGGTGCGTTCTTATTGGGGGTGGGGGTGGGGGTTGGGTTGGGGAGATTTTGAGCGCATAACCTGAGGAGTGGGATCAGCCAGGGCTCTGGCGGGAGGCGGGTAAGTGAATTTTAGGACGCGGGAAGGGCTAGGAAAGAAGCCTAGGAAGGCTGCGGTTCTGCAAAGCTCTCTTTCTCTGACCGAGGGAGGGGGGGATGAAGGTGCCCACGGAGCAGAGCGCGGGTGTGTATGTGTGGGTGTGTGTATGAAGGCGCCTATCCACGATTCCAGAGTGTGAAGGCGGCAGAGAACTGGAGATCGTTTCTAAGCGAGGCAACGTCGCGGACAAGTAAACCTGATCGGAAACACGTTTTGTTTTAATTTTAAAAGAGGCCGAGTCCTTCCATCAATCTCTGTTGTCACTTGACGATTTCCAGAGATTGATGGCTGCCACATCACTTTAAAACAACAACAACAACAAAAAACCCTTCGCACACACATCCCTGGCATTCAGTGCATAGTATCTCCAGCAAACTATGACAATTCTGGAGCCATTAAGATGTTTCTGAGCAACCCAGTTACAATTAGCCTGCCCCTTATGGATCAAACAAGTACAGAAGCAATGCCACTCAATTTGGGGCTCAGGTATTGTCTTTTTCTCCTTTCTCCGCCCTTCCTGTGTACACTGCTAAAGCAAATACCAGTATGGCCTTTGTTTTATTTAAAACAGCGCTGTATGTTGGCATCCTGAATTTCAGGGCAGATGAGCTACCTTTCTAAAACTGACAAAATAAGTAAGCCAAAAGAATGATTTTTATGTAGTGTGTGTACACACACAGCATCCATATAGAAATAAAGAGACAAGGGATGGATTAAACAGCCATTTTGTAGAAATAGACGTTCCAATCAGAAAAGGGTGTATTTCTTATTTATCTGATCGATGTGAATAAGAAATAAGTTTTATATTGTATGTCTGGATAGTCATCTAGGTAGAGTAACACACTGTAGCTCCAAAGATCCAATTGTACGTGTGATTCAGGCGGGCTAGGTGATTTAATTAATATATGGATCTTTCAAATAGGATGAGACTTACATCATCTTACACTTGTTTGGTCATCCAGATATCTTGAATAGACCCTTGATTGATTGACCAAATACTGTAGTATGTATTGCTTGAAATCTAGCGTATTAATTGCATTGAACTAAGCATTTACAGTGTGGCACTCTTATTTCATGCAGCTCCAGAACAAAGGTGATAAAGGCACACTACAACAAAGTCAGCCAATTCTATTAACAATTTCATTGGGAATGGACAATGGGATGCTTCCTGATTTTATCATGATCAAAAACTGCTTTCTTCTTTGTATTTCCATGGATTTAGTCAGTCATTTTGGGTAAGTATTCACTAAATAACTTTCTAAAAGAATAGTTTAGTAAATCTTTGCCAAACTGCAGGATTTCAAAGTTTTGTTTTTTAATGTATATAAAAACCACGGCTTCTTTAAAAATAAAAAAAGACCTAAGGGAAATATTCTAATACATTTTATGGCCCTCAATGGCAGAGTGTTATATTTGGGACAAACTGTTCACAATTTTTCTCAACTGTAAAACAGTAATAAGATGGGCATATTCTAAAAGCAAGTCAGATGTAATTCATAAAACTGTGATATCAAATAAAATACATACTAGTATTTCTACTCCAACATTGTTTGATGTATCTAGCTCATGGTAGTTTTTAGAAAGAGAAAGTTAATTAGTAGGTAGTCTGTATTTTGAAAGTTATAGCAACCAGAATAGTATGTCTTGCTCATCTGCTTTCTCTCCAACTTCCCTCCTGTTCAGAAAGGAAATGGACACATTACCAAAAGATGCTGAATATATGTATCACATTTTTATTTTTATTCATTTAAAATATTTATATGGCCACTCTACTTATTCAGCAAATTGTTACAAGTTTTGTTAGTAGATGTTTAATAGCTTATCCTTCACTTGTTGCCTACTAGTGACAGTTGCTTATAAATGCACTTTCTGTTCTTCTGGTGGTAAACTCTGGTAGTTTCCAAGTTTTCGATGCAGTTATCCAGTTTCTGTCTGTTCTGTTCTCTCACAATGTATTACTGTAATGTTTATGAAAACAGTATGGGGCAGAGATAGAATAAATCACTATAATGAGGATATCAAAGAAATACCAATGGAACAACTTCCTTTTGTGTTCATTCTTTCTATTGGGGGCATTTCTATCCACTTCTCCATAATCAGGATTATTTCCTCGGGGTAGGACAAAGACTGGCTAGCTGGCATGGAAATTGCAAGAAGAGACAGATTTAATGACTATAAGAATTAGTGTTATATATATATATAACAGTTAATTTTGTTGAGTTTTGCCTAGGACAGGGGCATACTGTACATGAATGATTTATGGGATAGTAAGATATTCACTGATTTCTGGTTAAGACATCTTAGGTATGTATTCTAGTATTTTACTGCATTGGGATTACAAAAGTCAGTGGTACCGTGTAAATCATATGGATAGAAAAGTGTTGCCAAATGTCAAGCTTTAGACTGAGGAACGGAAATTGTGATGTTGTGCAGTGATCACTAATTTTTCTTTTCTTTTCTTTTCTTTTCTTTTCTTTTCTTTTCTTTTCTTTTCTTTTCTTTTTTGTTCAATCATTTCCGATTCTCGGAGATTGCCTGGATAAGTCTCTGCAGTTTTCTTGGCAAAGTTTTCCCGAAGTGATTTACCATTGCCTTTCTCAATAATTAAAAGAAATAAGCCTTAAGCAAATGATGTTGGTAGATCTCAATACATGTAGTCCTCAACTTACAATTCATTTCGTGACTGTTTGAGGTTACAGCAGCACTAAAAAAGTCACTTTTGACCATTTTTCACACTTATGGCCATTGCAGCATCCCCCTGGTCATGTGATTTATATTTGGATGCTTGACATCTGACTCCTATTTATGATGGTTGCAATATCCTGGGGTCATGTGATCAGCCTTTGCAACCTTCTGAGCAGCAAAGTCAATTTGGAAACCAGGTTCACTTAACTGTGTTTCTAATTTAACAACTGCAGTGATTCAGTGACAAAAAAGTCATAAAACGGAGCAAAACTCACAAATTTCTCACTTAGCAGCATAACATTTTGGGCTCAGTTGTGGTTGTAAGTCAAGGTCTACCTGTACACACTTAAATTCTGAAGTCACATTGGTCTACCTAAAAGGAAATGTTGCAAAAAAATTCTAATAATGTGTTGTAGTTCTAATTAGATACGTATGGGACTCTTCTATAAGATAACATGAAATGTTCTAAGTTAAGGGTAGACAGGGGGACACTTGAGAAACTGGGATTGTTGTGGAGAGCCAAAACAGTAGGACCAATACATTACAGTGAAGATGTGTAAGTGTGTACATACGTGAATTGGGAAAAAAGTAGCAGTCGCCTTCAAAATAAAAGCAGTGCAGTTGTATTGCGTACATGGTGTATTCCTGTTTACACTGATTTATAATCTCTGATTAACCTCCTGTGGGCTGGACGGTGCTGGATGTGGCCTGGGAACTGTGAAATAACCAAGTGTGTTCTAATTGCTTTAAACAATCTCCGCTTTCCCCTCCATGTCTCCTTTCCTTTCAGGTACTTTTCATTTTTCTTTACATTGATGCTTGTCACAAACCCCTTAGAGAATACTTTAATTGTGTGTAGAAAAGAAAATGACAATCTTTAAAGCATTCCTACTTTTGCTGTTGTTGTTTTTTTAGCAGGAGGATCTTGAGTGGGTTTTATAATCTGAAGAATTTTAGTAGGAATTTAGGTTTTAATGAGAAATATATTGAAAAGCTTTTAATTTTAAAATAAATAAACCTTTTTTCCCCACTAGTTAGTGGAAATCATAGTTGAAAAGAATAGTGTTATAATAAAGATCACTTGATAAGTTCTAGATAATTTGAAAAGGTAATATATATTTTCATTGCGCTTGGCTTGTCCTGTGACTTTTCAGCTGGTGGTATTACATGTCCCAATTGAAAGTAGATAGAATGAAAGTCAAATGGTTGAGCACTATTGTCTCAGTGGAAGCCTACTAGAAAGCTCCCGTTTGAGAGTTAGTGAAAGGAGTCATTGTGGGATCAAACAACAGTTTCTATTGTTACTTCACCTAGGTGTGATGTCCTTATTCAACTGTCATCACTGGTCCCAGCTGAATATAGTTTATTGGCCTAGTTCAAAGGTCTCCAAACTTGGCAACTTTAAGACTTGTGGACTTTCAACTCCCAACTTCTTAAAGTTGCCAAATTTGGGGACCCCTGGCCTAGTTGTTTGGTTGTATTCTTGCAAGGAGAGGCATATTCCATTTTTTCAGGGACTGGGAAAGGATACATGTAATAAAACATAGGCTTAAAAGAAATACAGTAACTGGATCATTCTCCTGGTTCTCAAGAGAAAAAGTATCAATGAAAAAGCAGAATGAATGAAGTCCAGGAAGAGTGGTCTGAGGTGAGCAATAGTCCAGAGACAATAATATGTTTAGTTCCCCAAAAGGGAAAGAGAAATGAACCACATCCTGTTCATACTACTGGCATTATGTGATTACAAAAATGTGTTGATTTAATAGTCATTTTACCTAACCTGAAACTGAAGGTTAGAAGTGTCTATCTAGTGTTCATTGAAGCCCCTCCAAACTGCTTTTACTAAGATACGTTATAAGAAGTCATAACTTTCAGTTCTGTACTGATTTTAATTGTTAGCTGCTGTGACCATTAAAAAGGCAAAATAAGTACGGAAAGGAGATTTTGATTTTTCTTCCACTTCACTATTTGAATACCTTTTTTATTTTAAATTTGAGTACATTTATAATTTTTTTAATCAATTGGAGTGTTGAACAACTTGTTCTTATAAGCGTACTTAGTCAAAAGGAATTAAAAATAGAGGACATTTGTGTATGGTTGACAAATTTCAAGAGGAAATCTTAAAAACTAGAATAAGAATGGTTATTGACAATAGTTGCTCAAGGCTGGACAAGGAGCAGTTAATTTTAAATTGTTGAACAATAAATATAGTTACATATTTTTTGCTGAAGCTGTCCAGTAAACCATTTTAATAGAAGCAAACATTTTCTAGGTGATGTTAAAATCTGGTTCTGCTCTGGAGTACGTAGCACTGTTAATATGATAACAAATATGGTTATTCATAATAAGAAATGTAATAAATTATTCCTAATTCCCTCTAAGAATACTGAGAGTCAGTTTGGTGTAGTGGTAAAGGCATCAGGATAGAAACCAGGAGACTGAATTCTAGTTCAGCCTTAGGCACAAAGCAAACTAGGTGACCTTGGGTAGTCACTTTCTCTTACACTAGGAAGCAGGCAGTGTCACTTCTGAAAATTGAAAGAGCCTTGTCCAGGAAGTCACCAGGACTTAAGACTGATTCCTAAATAAATGAGTTAAAAGCGTCCTTGTGTAAGTTTTGATAAACCTTGTTTCAAAGAACAGTAAAAGGAAGTGAGGCTTTTCAGTATTTTATCAGCTTGGCAGAGATAGGCAATTGTAGTCTGTGTTATTTGTCCTTAAAAGTTTTTAGCAAAATCATTTTAAATGGATAACATTTGCCAAACAGTTCCTCTTAATCCACTCCAGGAGTGAAATTCTCTATGCACTGCATTGTTGGCTATAGACTATTCTGATGCGCAATTGAGCAATGCAGGAGTTTGTGAAAGTTTGCGTAACTGAGCCAAAGAATTTGGTTCTCTTTTTAGCTGCAGTTTAGTAACTACCTTGAGAAATATTTGGGGATTCCGTAGAAAAGCCATATAGATCTTCATAAGGGTTGCTCTTATAAATTGAAGCAGCATTTTCAATACACCAGTTGACACCAATTGTGTCCATTTATCACATGCTGACATTTCAGTAATTACTTTTTGTTTTATGGTGTATTTTGTAAAAGTAGTAAACAGAAAACCAATATATTGTAAGCAATGCAATATATGATTTTTTTGTTTTCTTTTATAGTAAGTGGAAATGCCTTCTTTGTTTTAAATGAATGTGTAAGCTGTAGAATACTCTATTTTAACAATTAAGATAGAAAAGTAGGAATGTACAAGTTCTGGAAATAAACAAATACTTTGGAAAAAGTAATCAGAGTATGTTATAGATTTGAAACATATATCCTAACTATTAATTTTATGAACACTGATTTCTTAACATTAGAAAAAATTATCCCCGTATTAATTTTAGCTAAGTTTAATATTATAGCAATTAAAATAAAAGTTATTAATCTACTTTGATTTATCGTGAAGGCTTTAGCGCCTAGTTTGTGCTGGGTGATTTTGGAAGCTAAGCAGGGTTGATCTTGGTTAGTACCTGAATGGGGCAATCTTAGAAAACTTATATCTGTTAGCTCACCTATTGAGTGTTTCAACATTTCCTGGAAGAAGACAATGATAAGTTATTTTTATAATGCAGCCAAAAAGCTGAATGGATGTAATATCCATGTGGTATGCTTGTATCTAGGGTCTCTCTACATTAGTTATCATGCAAAACCAAAACACAATAATTACACCTAACAGCAATCTTGTCAGGACTCGGACATAAGAATATTACCATGTTCAGTGCTGTTGAGCCCCCATATTTGATAACCTGCCAACTCACACTGACAGTAGCAAGCAAGAACCAAAATAGTCCTTTTAGATTTTTGTTGTTTGGTGGTTTGAATAGTTTTCTTTTTTTTCCTTAACCTTGCATTGATTTAAGTAGGAGGGCAATAAAATACCATTTTCAGGCTGATGTAGTTGAAAATATTGTTGAAGATTCAGAGCTGCTTCTCTATGGCTTTCCAAATGCCTTGTTTTGGAGGCACCACAAACACTAGCAAAATTATCTGTGGTGTATCTATAAAGTAAAACCTTCAAGTTGATGCTTGGAGACTTTGTGGAGATAATCATGCACACCTTTCTAAGACCTCCTTTGGTGAGTGGATAGAATATATAGTTACTTGACAGTGCCACAGAAATATTGATGAAGGATTGAAAGTTGAATTCCTTGCTGCCAAGATTTTCCTATTTGGAACCAGCATGAGCAGAAAAAGATTTCCAGGGTCTATATCTATACCTATATCTAAACATGGGTCCTGTGATGACCCAGAGTATATCAGAAATATAACAAAACCCAAAACATAACTGAAATTCCTTTAATGCCTTCACTGTTTAATTGTTCACAGTGGAGGAGTAAACTATTTTCAAAATAACATTTCAAAGGAAAGAAACACAGTTCAAATTCAAAGAGCTGATAATGAAGCAAAAAGCAAAACCAAACTGCACTGAATAAAGTTCCATGACAGACCAGGATAGATAATTGCCAACTTCAGGAAGATAACCAGGTACAGTCCATTGGAAGAATTCCAACCAAGATAAACCTTCTTTAGGAACAAAACACTAATTTGTGTCCAGCGTCTGTTAGCACGCAGGTCCAAACGCTTATGCAGATCTCACACCTGCAACTCATGAAGAGGATCATGACCCTCTCCTCCCGAGTAGTCCACATTTTACCCTGATCCTCCCCTCCTGAGTAGACCATGTTTTACCTTGATCCTCTCCTCCCTGCGTGCCCTAGGATGGATAAGGGATGGGCCTGGGTCCTCCTCTGACTGCTCAGAGTCAGTCTCCACCAAGGTCATGACAGGTCCTACATTTATACCTGAGCAGCTATCTGTGGAAGTACACCTGTGAGCTTTGTGTTAGGCATGTCTCCACATTAAAAAAGCATCCCTCCTTATCCTAAACTCCTATGTCTGTGGAACTGGAGGTTGGGAACATTTTTATGGCCTTAGTTTTGAGGATCTAGCCCTGAAGTTTCCAGCTAATTAATTACTTAATCTATTTTTCCTCTCCACCATACAAGAAAATGTACCTCAGTCAATACTGGTAGGTTTTGATTATGTTTTCAGGGCTGGGCATCCACACACAAATTCATTTGGAACAAGAATGGTATCTTTCTTGACAATTAAGGGACGAGGCAAAATAATGCCCAGCAATATTTTCTCATCCCTACTTAGAAAGGTTGGTGGTTAGACAGTGAATAATATATAAATAACACTCAAATGTCTGTCTGTCTCTCTATCTCACAAAACCAATTTCCAGAATGCTTCACTTACAAGGAGTGGGCAGAAAATGACAGAGAAGAAAAAGAGTATAATGAAAAGAAGAGATTAAAAATGCATTGTGTGAATATGTAACAAAAAGACTTTCAAATTGTAATTATATTTCCCATAAAAAATTACAACCCAAGGCAGTCTTTGAAGGTTTTCTGGTGTCCATAGCTAAGATGTTGCGAGCAAGCTTATTTGGCCCTGTTATACTGATGATTAACAGAATAATTGCAAACTATGTTGACTAGCCTTCAATGTGTCAAATATATTTTGTTGTCCCTGTTATAATCAACCTACACAATTACCCCTATGTAATTTATCTTTCTGTCTGTGGAAAAATTAGAAACATAAACATGCACCAATCTAACTATCCACTTTTCCACGCCATAGAGATATTTCATGCATAAAACAGATGTTCCCTGGGTGTTTATGAAGCAAGAGCAAACTAAAGCTTCTGCCTTAAGGTGACTTAGAATTCTGTTGATTTTAGAGGAGAAATAAATCCGATGAAGGTTATGAGGATAGATCTGCTTTTCTAGATCTGTATGTGTAAGATTTTGTCATAAAGAAGATATCAGAATAGTGATGTAATACAAATAGACCTTTCTTCTTGGAAAGATCTCCCACGACTTAATTCTGAGGCATATCCAGATCATTTTGCACTTGGATCCTTTTCTTTTAATTTATGAGAAATAGTCAATATGACAATCATGAATTGGATATGAAATAGTATTATCAAACAGAAAAATACACAGTAATGTGTGAGTTGCTATTTTTTTAGCAATTTTGTGTGTATGTATGTATGTATGTATATATGTATGTGTGTGTGTATATATATATATATATATTTTCGTAGATTTTCACGGGTAAAGATATGTAGGTCTTGGTGTATTGGTCTTGTCCGTGTAAGATTGAGAATACCTTGGCGACGTTTCGACGAGATCCCACTCGCCATCTTCAGGCTGGTGTCTTCGGCTTCGTGCTTCTGCCAGCAAAACATGATCTGAGCTGCCTTCTCTCTATAAATACTGGAGGGGAGGTGTGGTGTGCTGGCTCTGCTGTAAGCGGGTTGGTTGGCTGTGTTTTTGGCTGTGTTGTCGCTTCTTGATTGGTTGATGGAATTGACCTTCTGAGTTTTATTGTTGTGACATCCTGGGTCTTGTGCTGTTATCTCCTGGGTCGTTGTCTGTGTTGCAACCTCCTGAGGTTTTGTGTTGTAATCTCCTGAGTTCCATAATGTAGTATCCTGGGTGGAAGGCTGTGATGTGACATTCCGGGCCTTGGTTTGGCTCTGAGTTTGAGGTCTGGCTATGTGTTTATAGCGTGTGTCAGTTTGCTTAGTTTGGGGGTCGGAGCGGGGTGTAGCAGCTGGAGTTGCAGCTATGGTCTGGTTTCTGGACGGTGGTTGCCTTTTGTCTGTGGGGTGGGTTTGGGTTTGAGTCTGGTGAGGGAGATTGGTGGTGGCATCATGTGTTATTTTGGGTCCGGTGTTGGTTTTCGTGGCTGGGACTTGTTTGTTGATTAGGGCTAGTTTCCAGATGTCTGGTAGGCGACCCAAGAGAATAATAAAATAATAATAAAACTCAGAAGGTCATCACACAGCCCACTACCCAGGTAGCTAAAACACAAAAGGCTGAAGGACACACAGCCACTACCTCAGCCACACAGGCTCTTACAAAAAAGCCAACCAATCAGCAAACACCAATTCCATCAACCAATCAAGAAGCGACAACACAGCCAAAAACACAGCCAACCAACCCGCTTACAGCAGAGCCAGCACACCACACCTCCCCTCCAGTATTTATAGAGAGAAGGCAGCTCAGATCATGTTTTGCTGGCAGAAGCACGAAGCCGAAGACACCAGCCTGAAGATGGCGAGTGGGATCTGTTGAAACGTCGCCAAGGTATTCTCAATCTTACACGGGACAAGACCCGAATACACCATACCTTTACCCGTGAAAATCTACGAATAAATATATATATATATATATATATATATATATATATATATATATATATATATATATATCTGCAAAGGACTAGCACAGTTACCTGTGCTAGTCCTTTGCAGCAAAGCAAAACATCAGAGGAAGCTTTAATTTTAATTTTCATGATAGAAAGAAAGAAATGGAAAGAAGTGGTTCAAAAAGCAAGACACCTTTCTTTCTTTATCCCAGTAGTCCTTCACCCATTGCTGGGTTGAAGTGCTCTTGAATTGGCATAAATCTCTATTGGTAGGAAATCTGCTGTCTGTCCTGCCTCTGTTGCCTTTCTTCAAAGCAGTGGGTGACAAAGCCTAACTGATTTTACCCACCTTTGGGTGTTGTCAGAATAAGAGAGAAAAAGAGATAATTTAACTGGTAGAGCCAAGCTACCCATTAGCCCATGAAATATAGAGCACATCTCTCATTTCCACAAAATAAAACAAAAACATTTGTTTATCTTGGAGAATTTCCTTCTATTTTTTTCTTTACTTCAATCCTGTAGCATGTTCAGATTAAAAATACTGATTAATCAGTGAATTTCAAAGCAGAATGGACATTTTTGAGTTTTCATAATGAATTATTATACCCTACATAACCTTGAATTAGAAAGTTTTCAATTTTTAAAAAATTGTTTTAAAACCTGCAAACTATATTTGACGAAAACCAATAATCAAGTTCTGCATACAGTTTTTCCTCACTGTGGGTAAACAATGCTTGGTGGAAGTTACTTTCTTCTTTCCTAAAAATGCTAGACTGCTTCAGGCTATTAAAAAAAAACCCAGTATCTTAGGTGATGTCAACTCCTGGTGGCTACCCAAACATTCCATGTAATTTTCTTGGTAGCAACATGGAAGTAGCTTGTCATGGCCTTTTTCTCAGTATATATGGGTTTTTTTTCACTTCCTAGTAAGCTTTTAGTTCTGGATCTGAGCCCAGCCATGACTTACCCTTTCTTAGTTTTTTTTCAAGGCCAATCAAACTGGCTCATGGGTTATATACGTATCTCTAAAATACATACTTTAAAAGGTAAACTCTGCTATTTATTTTACTTCAGCTCAAATTTATGTTAAGAACAAAGTCATTAAAAGCAAAACTTTTCCAATAATTTTCCCAATGCCTCTTCTTTGGTAAGAGAGGTTCCTGAGACAATTGCAGAAATGTGTTCTCTATAGTAAACATTTTCCCTGTTTCCATATTGCTGGAGAAGCATCTATAATAAAGAGAATTTACTCAGAACCAACATTTATCTTGAAGTTTAAAGCAACTGATTAATTTTAGTTGCATTTATGAAAGAAGCCCATTAGGAGAAGCCTCTGAAGGCAGCACAGTTAGTCCTCAACTTACAACCATTTGTTTAGTTACTGTTCAAAGATACAACAGCGCTGAAAAATGTTACTTACAACTGCTCCTTGCACTTATAACCATTGCAGGATCCCCAAGGGTATGTGATCAAAATTTGGGTGCTTGACAGCCAGCATGTATTTATGAAGGTTTGCAATCTCATGGAGTTACATGATCACCATTTGCGATCTTCAAAGTCAAGGGGGAAGATAGATTTACTTAACCATGTGATTGATTTAACAATTGCACAAAAACAGCTTTAAAATTGGATGTATCTCAGTTAACAATCACCTTGCTTAGCAATGGAAATTCTGTGGTTGTAAATTGAGAATTACCTGTAGATGTTTAAAACACATGGTGGTGTTTTAAACATTTAAACGACAAATCTGCATCTAAAAGCTCCAAGATATTTTATATGATCTGAGCAAACTGTTTTCTGTTTTAAATGAACCCATTCAACAAAACTTTACAAAATTCACTTATCTCATTGTAGCTAACTATTATGGCAAAATAATGCAACAGGAATACATCTCTTTGGGCTCCAGACTCATCTTCTGTTTTTGGTCCCTGTTGGTAGCCAGTTCAATCCCCATGAGCAGACTTGGACATTTTATACGACCGTCAGGCAGTCGCAACTGGGCCAGTGGCATTGGCAGCATTGGTGGGGCAGTGTGGGGTAGCAGCATTGGGGGGGCATAGGGGTAGGGGAAGAGCAGAGTGGTGGTAGCATTGGGGATGGGGCATGGTGGGCCTCCATAGCATTCCTGGTTTCTCACGTGGCCCTTTAGGAAAATTAATTGCCCACCCCTGGTCATGAGTTTGCTGTGGAGATAACAGAGATACATGTCTTCCTTGACAGTCTTACTGTTTAGCATTCCTATACTGGGTCAAAGACAAGTGAGATTTTGGGAAGCAGGTATAGCATAGCAGTAAAATGGAACAATAAAATGGAATTTATAAGAAATATTTGTTATGATGTTTGAACCTTATCCTTGGGTTTTCCATCCAGAATTTACTTGAGAACAGTGCAGTCTTTGCTCAGGGAAACAGTTCTGATTAAGGAACATTTTGCAGGATTCTCAATTTTATGTCCAAGCTGCTGGAGAATACATTGATCATCTACTTTTCATTAAAATGAAACAAGTAGTCTCTGTTTGAGTTGATTAGTTTGTGAAAGGTTAGGCATCTCCTTGAGACATATGGCGTAGCCACCATAGGTAAAATTTGAGCAGTGATTTAAAGAGTGATTTATTACTTCATTATATTTTGAAGTGAGGGTTAGCTGCTGACATGAATCTGTGACTAATAACATCAAACAACATTAGGTTAGTCAGACATCCAATGGTTGTCTGAATTCAGTTTGTCTCACCTTTCATTGACAACTATGCTTGTGTACATTTCACTTAACATATAAAGAATATGCTGTACTAAAAACTTTGCCATTGTAGAAATTTTAGCTGGTGAATTATGTGCATGCCCCCTTGCACGCATTCTGTATGTGTCATTCCACAATAATTCGGTTCAATTGACATGTTCACATATTAAATTCAATATCTGAAGGAGCTTTTTCTCTTTGTAAGTTTGTCTGCAAATAAGTGAATAACTGAAATCATATATGGGGACATAATAGTTGTCTGTGGTGGGATAAGATTCATATATACCAAATGCTTCCATGTGTTTTGTTTTTGTTTTACCAGCACAATGTTATATTTACCCTAAAACCTTTTCATCAATTAATCATGGTAGTTGGTAAATAAAAATCATACTGCTTTAGAATTCAGTTACTTTTTCTATGGTAAATAACCTTTAAAAAAAGTGTTAACATATTTTGCATGGATATGTGCTAGATCAAACAAAGGTATATTCTCGTAAGTGTTATTTCATTAAATTGATCAAAACTAAAAAGCTGAATTAAGCACTGGAAATCATTAAAGCATTCTAGGTCATACCTCCTCTTCCTGTTTTGTTTTTGTTCTTTTGTTTTCTAATTGTTTCTTATACGAAGCTAAAAATAGAATTAAAATTACAAGGAAACTCTGCAAAGCATTAGTTGTTTAAGTAATAAAGGATTTCATCAGAAAGTGTCAGCAGTTCAGGTGAGAAATGGAACCATTGCAATTTTTCTTTTCTCACTAACTTGGATTTTTTATCTTTCGATAATTCTACCATCTATGTTTCCAGAAAAAAAAGAACATAATAGTGTGTGTAGAATAAAGACACATGAGATTTTAACAGTCTTAATATTTCTTCAAAGAAAAGTATATTTCCTCCCCCCCCCTATTTTGAAAAACAATGTTTTAGGGCTTCCTTTTCCTGCATTGAGAGAAGTGACATTGCACAGAGGGTTTAAGTCCTCCCCATGCTTCAACCAGACTAGCAAAACCATAATTACATTCACTGCTTTTGTGCGTGGTCTGCATTTGCCAGTGTGCTATTTTTAACTTCTAAAGAAATGTCCAAGTTTAACCATTTCAAACAGATAAAATGATCAAAAGGGATTTTTTTAGCCTGTACTTAACGTTTAAATTGTTAAAATCACCATAAAATCACGATTTTCATACATGCTCAGATAGGGCAGAGAATTGAGATCAATATGAAATTGAGGAGTTTTTGAGGAAATTGATTTGATTGCCTGCCTCAATACAGATTTGTAAGATTTTAAAAGCCACTTATATAAAATTTACAGATACAAATAGGTCTTTGAGAAATGGTATGCTACTTCTCACTATCACTGTGTTATACCTGCAGCTTCTGTCTCTACCAACTCAAGTTCTTCAGCTTAAAGAAGTAGCTAGGATTTGTGAAAGGTCAATTAAAACAGAAAAGGTTTTGAAAAGGCCAGAAGGGGTGGGTTATAAGAAGAAAGGAGAAAAAGAAAGGAAAACAAGTAAATTTATACCTGGTCAGTAGCTGCAGAAATGACGAAGTCCTACTTGGCCACTGCTCTTGGCTAAACTTGGCAGAAAAATTGGGAATACAATTTGGCAGTGTTTTTCTCACATTCTTGATGGCAGATAAGAATGAAATAAAACACAATAATTTGAATGCCCATTGCAGTATGAAGAGTCCCCAATGTAAATTCTAGTCTGCTTCATCCCATGCTGTAGAAATTAGTGGTTATTTGGTGGATTACTTGGTGGCCTTGGGAAGCTGAGACATGTGTAGAAAACAGCTTTCTTTTAATCTAAGGCCAGAATTGTTAGACTCTTTAGCAACTGCCTAAAACTAAAAATTGACCAAGCAAGATTCTTTAAGATATATTTAATAATATTTATTGAAAGAGGGATGCAGTTAGAATTCCGGCAGCTGAACTTTTTTTCAGTTTAGAACTAATCTATCCTGATGTATCAATACCTTTTATCTTCCTTCTAATAATCTTCCTGTAAAAGAAAAACTTGCATCTGACTTTTTACATAATGGTCTGCAGAACCATTGCCAACCTGAGAAGCTATTTTTTGCAGGCTCCTGTAATCATCACGTTTTTTTGGTTTGAAAGTGTTGAATATTTTTTAAAGCAGGTGTACAGAATCTGAGCTCCTGAGCTACATGTGGCTCCCTAAAGCTTTGAGAAGATTTTCAGAAGTTTTTCTTTTAAAAAGATACCACCAAATAGTATTTTTACATGTATTATAAAGTGATAAATAATTGATTACATAACAGTGGAATAATCCAATTCACTTGAGTTAATTTAAACTAAGTAGAGCTATATAACCAAATTTAAATTTTGTTTGGCCCTATTGACAACTTTTTGAATGTAAATTTTAAAGTATCTTTCAAAAAACAAGTACAACAGACCTAGAAAAAAATGGGTGCTTCTATTGTACTCCCACTTATGCATTACATATTTCTAAATTTATTTAGAGTAATTGTATGATAAATCAATTATGGCCCAAGATGGCTCTCAGAAATACAAAAGTACAGTGTAAAACGAAAGTTAATGCATTATTAAAACAGCAAGATGATTATAGAAATATAAGCTATCAAAAGAGAGTTAAAACAGTTAAAGCCTCAGTAAAAGCTTTTATCTGTTTGAGTCCCTTTTCTAAAGTCTAGTGAGATGTAATAAGAAAAGGGTTTGTTTCAACTCCAATGGCACTTTGTTCCATAACTTGAATCTGAACAAGAAAAAAAGAAACATAAATAACTGTACAATTATTTAATTTTTACTGGACAAATATGCTGCCGCAGTCACAGCTAATTCTTGTGTCAAATGTAACTATTGGAGCTGCAGTGATCTAATCATGCAAGACAGACTCTGTGGGATTAGGCAATCCTGCAAGATCCTTTATCTAAAGCTGTGTAAGGCTTTATACATCATTAGAAACATTTTTAATTGGCCTCAAAAAGCAACCAGCAACCATTGAAGTTGTGTCAAATGGATGTTGTCAAATCCCAATAGATAATCACACTACCCATGCTACTGGGTATTCTAGGCCAGCTGCAAGCTTTAGACTGTCTTTCGGGCTATTCACAGAGCATAATTTCAAATACAATAATTCAAACTGGAGGCTACCAGCGTGTGAGTCACCAAAGCTATTGGTAAGTTTCTCCTCTGATTGGGGATGCAGCTGGTTTAACAGTTTAACAGTAGAAGTTAACTGTTGTCCTGGCCACTTGCTCCATGATTGTCCAGTGTCAATGGTAGATCCAAATTGGGAAACTGATCTACAGGGAGAAGTCAATCAATTATTGTCTGCACTTTGTATTTATCCATTGCACGTAATCAAGACTGTTTAGGGTAATGGCCATTCAGCATGGGACATGAAGCTTTAAATTAACAGTGTACCTAACAAGTCTAGGGTCCTGCTCTTCTGGGATTTTTATAGAGGTTCTAATGGTATCAACTGTTCAACATTAATACAGATTACTTCAAAAAATCATTGCAAACTGCTCTTGTTATTCATGAGTCTCAACCATGCATCACATTTCCTGAATTTGCAGGGATTGATGATTCCTGAGGCTCTTTCCAGCACAGTGATTTCTGCTGATAACGGAAAATATATGCAGAGGTGTGTGTGTGTTTGTTTACAGGATATAAATGAAGAACAAATGCACAATGGTGGAATATAATGGCAGAAAGCTTTTATAAAATGGTTAAGTTTTCTATAAAACTGTTAAGTAAACCACCAGGAAATGTTGATAGCCAGCAATAAACCAATCTAAATAATTAAATGAAATTGAAATATAAGGCAACCTCTAGCCAAGGTTGATTATATTTATGTTCTTCCTACACTCTCCCTTTTTAACAGCTTCTCACAGATGCCAACAGCTTCAGGGAAACATGACACCAATGATAACATTACCATATTCACTCGGATCCTTGATGGCCTATTGGATGGATATGATAACAGGCTTCGCCCAGGTCTGGGAGGTATGATAAATAATACAATAATTTTTATTTTATTTTTTATTTATTTATATCTCATCTTTATTATTTTTACAGATAGCTTAAGGCAGCTATGATATCCTTTCTACTTTTATTTCTCCACAACAACAACACTGTGATTTGACGTAGGCTAGGAGTGAATGACTGGTCCAAGGTCATTCAGCTGCTTTCATGATTAAGACAGGAGCAGAAATCACGAACTTTGTGGTTTCTTGCTTGACGCCTTAACCACTAGACCAAGTTGACTCTCAATACACCATACTGAAAGTTTAGTATGTAATAAAGAAAACACTTCTTTGGTATGGCTCCTTGGTTATGATACTTATTTATTTTAAACAACAGCAACGTTCCTGCTGTCTTTCTCACAATAAGTTCAATGTTTCCTCCCCAGAAATAATTTCAGAAATGCTTTTGTTTGCTTTATGCCCTTGGTTGGTTCATGTTATCATTCAAGGTATGTTTTTGTTGTTACCTTTTAATGTAGATATTATAACCATTCACTGCCCTTTGAATAAAAGACAGTATACCAGTGTTTTAAATATAAAGATAATTGTAGGGAGCAACATGGCAAGACAAGGGATTAGTCAAAATACGTGCTGAGAACATATTACAACCTTCCCAAAGGGCAGTTTCCTTTATTTTTTTTTATCTTAAAGATTGTTTTATGTCTTCCAGTCAGAATTCATGCTTGTCATCTTGAGAACAATCACGGTCTCCGCTTTCATGTTTCATGGGGATAGAGAGGAGAAAGATTGTATTTAAAAGCAAGCTGTAGGGTCTGTGCTGCCAGACTATATGAAAATCACCTGCAGTCGCATTTAATATGGGGGCAATGGGGATTAAACAACTGGTAAGAAATGTCCCCATTTTGGAAATTTTGGAATTAAGAGATCATAAACGTATTTCAGCATGTCCCCAGCACAGTCCCCTTTCCACCTTTCCTGCTATAAGAGGACGATCTGTTTTGTGGAAATGGCACTGGAAGGATCTTCTAAGGATGGATCACTTTTTCTCTACACATCTGCTTGTTCGCATGCTCTCGGGAGGTTTGCACGGCCTCCTGAGTTTAATACCAACATTTCATAAAAACAGACACAGAGATGAAGTTAACTAATAAAACCTCTGGTACTTAAATGCCACTGAATTTCTAGTAAACAAGATTCCATAAATGACCAAATATTTTAGACTTCAGTAAATAAACCAATGGCTTCTTTACTGAGTAAATCAAGAAAGCCAGTTTGGTGTAGGGTGTCAAACTCAAGGCCTGTGGGCTGGATTCGGCCTGCAGGGCAGGCCTGAAGACAGCAAATGAACGGAACCCACAGTGCCTCTGCCACCAAAAATGGAGCTCAGGAGGGCCCGACCTCCATTTTCGCTGGCAGAGGGCTGCAGGAAGCAGTTGTGGCTGAAAACAGGGTGCAGGGGATGACTCATGGTCTCCCCAAGCTTCATTTTTGCTGGCAGAGGGCTGCAGGAGGCTGTCGTAGCTGAAAATGGGGTGGCTCCCCGGGCTCCATTTTCACTGGAAGAGGGCTATCAAAACAAACTAAAAGCAAACCAAAAAGAGAAATGTTTCCCTTTTTGCATTTGAGCATGCAGGAAGGGACAGGAAAAGAGAAAGGGAAAAAGAAAAAGAAGGAAAGATGGGAAGAGAGCAAGGAAGGAAAAATAAGAAAAAAGGGGAAGAAAGAGGGAAGGAAAAAGAAGAGAAGGGAAGGAAGGAGATTATAATGAGAGTAAGGAAAGATCTCAGGGAAGTCCTGCCTTAGCACTTGGCCACCACAGGTGCCCCAAACACGAGTAACATCCAGCTGGCCAGGCCCACCTCTGGCCCTCCGAGGTCAAACACAAACTTCATTTCATTGCGGCCCTCAATGAAATCGAGTTTGACACCCTGGTGTGGTGATCGAAATTGGATATTCTAGTCCTGCCTTAGGCATAAAACCAGCTAGATGACTTGGGACAATAATCCTCTCTTAGCCCTAAGGAGGAGGCAATGGCATGCACTTTTGAAAAACATTGCCAAGAAAACAAGAGACTAATTCAAACACTGAAAAGGAATAAAAAACTGACTTGAAGATATACACACACACACCCAAACACACCCAAACACGGGGAGAGAAAGGGAGAGATTGAAGTAAATAAAACATGTCAGAAAACTAGGCAGAAATCATTATTCTATTTTCTAGAATAATAAGAGTAAATTTTTTGATGTGTGAAATCATGTGCAGATGTGATTTGAAGGAGACTATCATTTGGGAAGAGAGGAAAATGTAATATAACTCAAATATAACCTATATTTACTGAAACTGGTTCTCTCTCTTGTGTAGGTATTTGTTTTGCTTTTTTTTAAAAGAACCTCACTAGTATGGATGTGTGAATTTCCTTGTTTCTGTTTTGTATATGTGTGATTTTCTTCAAAATCTCTCTCCCAATCTTCACACATTTATACTAGAATAAGATAAAACTGGAAAGTCAGTTGCATGATTTTGGAGGAAACAACACCATGTGCATCCTGACTCTTGCATTTCTTTTATATTTTACTGGCAACAGTGTGGGAGGACAACTTTATGGTATTACTTATGAAAGAGATTTGAGGGGGAAAATACTTCTAGAAATAGGCAGAAAAAGACTTCCATGAATCTGACACAAATCTCAAGCACTTGCCTAACGACCCCAATTACACATTCTAAAATAACAGGCCTTATAAGACAGTTTAAATCTGGCATAGTCCCAGGTAATTACTTCAAGAGTAATAAAGGTTTATGCAATAATTTGGAATGGTGAATCCCTGTACTTGCTTTTCTCTTGACCTATGTCTATCACTGTGGGCAAACACCAAAGCATTATAGTGACATCTGTCTGTAAAACAATGGCCAGCAGTTGCCTACTAACCATCAGCCTTTTAAACAGAATAATTACTGTAAGTTCTCTGTTACATAATAAATTGCCTGATTAGGTCAGTCTATTTTGGCAGATGAGCAAACATGTTTTAGAGTTGGACATTCTATATCCTTGACCATGCCCTCATTCAGCAACATCTGGCTGAAAAATATTAATCAGAGCCAGGCTTTGCATTATATAATCACATTTATTCATCATGTTTAGGGGTGCACTTCATCTTACTTCCAGGATAAGGTTGTGGCATAAACTCATAAATCTACGGGTAGAAGCTACTAATGCTAATGCATAAACTTGATGAGAATTCTAGAATTCTAGAATAAAAGTTCTGTTGCTGTATGCAAGGTCATTGCACTAAAGAGTAAAAGTTGGGAAATGGGGATATATTTTCCCCCCGGTTGTTTAATTTGTATATTAACCTTCTTCTGTCCCAGATAACTAATTTAGAGCACCCTCAAAATGAGGCAATAAACATGAGGCACTGTCTTTATACAATAAGCCATATTGTATATAGACAGTGTAGTGTTTATATAACAAACCATTTGTTGGGTTTTCATTAAAACTAGTGGCCTAGCCAATTGCCCTTGAGATCAACTCCTCTAAAACCAAGATCTTAATTTTTGAAAAGCAACCTGAAGTACATGCCTAGTGGTTAAAAGGCCAGTTTATACACCAGACATTTTACCTCCTCAAATAATAGCAACGTTAAAACTTCATTTGGTCAAAACACATATGCAGCTACTATGGCCCTAGATGCAGGCTTGATCAAAATTGAGGCAGCTGAATGGATTTGCATGTATGTATAGTGGTTGAATTTAATGTTCTTTTCAGAAGGTCTGATTCTCTCCTTAATGGGACAGTTGTGAATCTATAGGGAACAAGACAATTCTGCAAAAATGGCAATGTCTTGTTACATTGCATTTTTATAAGAATGCAAGGGTTCACCTTATAACTCTATTTAAAAAGTATCCATGCAGTTCTCTTTGTTCTATGTTTGCTTCTATTATAAAACCAATGGCAGTTTCTTTGAACATGGCCAAATTTTGCTATCGTATTTATAAAACAGGCATTTTTGATTGCATGGACAATCCTGCCATAAACTATGTTGTTTTATTTTGTTTTCTCTGCTGTTAATTTGTTGAATTCCAGTCATTGGTCATTAAAAAGTTACAAAGAAAAACATGCATCATGAGATGCACCCAAATTATATCACCTATCTATCATGATGTGTGTGCTTTTGTCATGACTTATAGCAGATTCCTTTGACAATGTATATTTAAAATTATAGTTTTCCTCAGAATTAAGTTTGTTTCTAATCCAGAAATAAAATAGTAGGAGATTTTCCTTTTAATGTTAGGGTGGGAAAAAATAGAACACATCAATCTGTTTATAGTTAACATTGTGTATGTGTGCCTTTCAGTCATTATTTGATTCCTGGTGACCGACTGGACAGATCCCTGCAGTTTTCTAGGCAAGATTTTGGAAGTGGTTGCCTGCTTCTTCCTAGGACTAAGAGGGTGTGATTGGTCCAAGGTTAATCAGTAGTCTTCATGGCTAAGGCAGAATGAGAACTCACCATCTCCTGGTTTCTAGCTTGAATCCTTAACCACTGCAACAAACGGACTCCTAATTAATTAAAATACTTTTATTTCAAATTAGGAGTCTCTAAAATTGAAAAATGATATATCAGTTAACTATATATGATTGTGGCAACTATCAAAATACTAGGTATTTAAAAAAAGATTGGTAAAATACTATAAATCTTTCAACATTAAAAATAATATAAACATTTTCAAAGTTTCAAAAGTTGTAATTTTTTTTTCATCTTATGAAAATTATGGGAATCAATAATTGTCAGGAATCAAAAATTGACTTGAAAGTACAAAATCAATCAGTCAAGTCTCCTAAGCCATATTTGAATAGTAAGTACATTCTGCTTTCTCTTAAATAATGGGGGCATTTGGAGGCTGG
This sequence comes from Naja naja, assembly GCA_009733165.1. Taxonomy (NCBI): domain Eukaryota; kingdom Metazoa; phylum Chordata; class Lepidosauria; order Squamata; family Elapidae; genus Naja; species Naja naja. Next base: position 15,876,627 of record CM019153.1, on the reverse strand, counting down.
GACGGGTCCAAAAAAGGCAAGATGGCAATCGCGCAGTTGAAGCATCTTAAGGTAACGAAGATTTAATAGCTGACCAGCTGCTGTAAGCCAAGATGAGTCAGCAGGGTACTGCCGCTTTAAGAAGGGAGGCCATGAGAGGGTGTCTCTTTTTCCTTGTGTTCTGTCTCCAGTGTAGTTCTCCGTGTAGAGTTGAAAATTGATTGCTTGCCTGGTATTTGCCTAACACGTGTATGTATATATATAGCGTCTTGTATATAAACCACTGTTAAAAGACAAAGCCTCTGTGTTTTGCTCCTGGGTTGTCTCACAATAGCAGTCATGTTGTAAACACTCTGACAAAGCCCTTCTGCCCTTTTTTAAAGCATACGTATTATTGAAGACTATTTGTATTACATGCATGATGCACATGAAAAGGAATGTGGCCATGGTTACCTATTTGTGCCAACCATCTTGTCTATTTTTGATAACCACTCTGCAGAAGTCCTATTAATCAGCTCATATTATCAAACTGAGATTTTCTGAAAGAATAAAGGAGGTTAACTTTACGTTGTGCTGAAAAATAAATCTACTTCATTAGTTAGACGATCAGATTGGTTTTTGGCAAAACCATACATGCTGTGGCAAATGCAGCTACCTTGTACAGTTACAGATATTTAGCATTCATACCTTGAAGGCCAAGCTAAGTCTTGTAACAGATGTAAGCTATATTACTTATCCCCAGTGATTTGTTATGAAATTGGAGCATCTAATGTCTTCCCCTGGAAATTTGCCCCTTTGTTTTATTTTTCTTTGTATATTTGCATATATTATTGTATATTTACCATAATGCTGCATGTATCCAGGAGCTGTGGTAGTACAGTGGTTAAAATGCAGTATTACAGGGTAACTGCCCACAGCCAGGAGTTCGATCCCGACCCGCTCAAGGTTGACTCAGACTTCCATCTTTCCAAAGTTGGTAAAATGAGGACCCAGATTGTTGGGGGCAATACACTGACTCTATAAACTGCTCAGAGAGTGGTATAAAGCACTGTGGGCAGGATATAAGCTTAAGTATTATTGTTATGTAACACTGTATGTGAATCCCAACAGGCAGCACATTGCTCTATTAATTGAAATAATTTAGATTCCTGGATGTAACTTTTGCTTGGATCCAATCTTGCACCCATTTTATATACACATTTCTACTTGTGGTCAGAACTTTTTCCCTTGGGTTCATCTACTGTAATATACATAACACTGACAAAGATTTTGTGGTATACTTTATGTAGTGATGAGTGATTATTGTATTTCTCAGAACTAAGATAGGCAACATTTTTCAGTTTTTTTAGTTCAATATGCCTACCAAAATTAAAATTGCTAAAATCTATTGGTGTTTTGAGTGAGATTGTTGAAATACAATTTTCCCACGTAAGATGTGTGTCAACCCTGAAGTTGGCTGAGCTGTGGCCATTTTCTTTTGTAGCTTTTCTCTAGGGAGTTTTCTTCTCACAGCTTGAAGGCTGACACAGCCTGGAGCGAAGGGGCCGGGGAGGTGGGTTGTAGAGATAGCTGGGATGTTGTAGCCAAAATAAAATGCTTTCCCCTGGGAATCATGGATGTTGGTGCAGGTGTTTGAAAGGAGGAGACTGAGGTCACCCAGCAACTGGACTAGGTGCTGATTGGACTATGTGACAGATGACTCTGGGGGGAAGTAACAAACTTTTACTTTTAATTGGGTGTAAAACCAGCAGGAACCTAGAACCAGTTTTCCACCAAGAAAATGCCAATTTGATATATTCCAATAAAATGTTCTTTGAGGAATATGCCTGCCTCGGAGTTCTTATTGAATGGAACATATTACTTGCAACCTTGAACAATATGTTTTCATTTGCTGTTTATTTTAAATGTTTTAAATTATTTTGGGGACATTAGTGATGCTTTTTAGAGATGTGCCAGGCATATTGCCACTTTTTGGTCCAGGATTTGAACAGTATTTTGCACTCATATTACTGTCAAATGGTTTGATATGGAAGTCAGGGAGATGAAAGCTCTTTCCTGTTTTGAGTCCCAGGGAATACTCTGCAGAAGTTCTATTATCAAGAACAAAGCCAGCTCTCTCACTCACCCGCTAATACAGCAGCTGTTGATTTTTTATCACATACTTTTCTTTTCCAATAGAGAGAATAACGGAGGTGAAAACAGACATCTATGTCACCAGTTTCGGTCCAGTTTCTGACACTGAAATGGTAGGTAGGACTGCACAGATTCTAAGCTTCTCCTGTGATTGTTGCTTGGATAATTTGACAAGTGGATCCTTGTGAGTGCTTATGCAATTCTCTCTTTTTTTATACCAGGAATATACAATTGATGTTTTTTTCCGTCAAAGCTGGAAAGATGAAAGGCTTCGATTTAAAGGCCCAATGCAGCGTCTCCCTCTTAACAATCTCCTGGCCAGTAAGATCTGGACCCCGGATACCTTTTTCCACAATGGCAAAAAATCCATCGCTCATAACATGACCACTCCCAACAAGCTGCTACGCCTTGAGGATGATGGAACCTTGCTATACACAATGAGGTGAGCCTTATGACAGCTGATGTACTTTGAATCTCATTCTACGTTCTTCATAAAAGCAGGGAAAACCCTCACACCTACATAGGAGAATGTCCAAAATCAGTGGAAATCACCATCACACTTTTCGGTTAGCAACTAATGTACAATGTTGAACAAAACAATATTTAATGAAACCCCTCCCTTTCCCCAGAATATTAACCACTGATCTTAAGCTAGAGAGTTTAATTTGCTCCTGCTTTTGCACATTTTTTGTTAGTTGAAATAATCAAAGTTTAGGATGATTCAAATACATTTAATTAATTAATACACACGAAGAGGAAGATGAGGATAAATGAGTATTTGAAGAGATATATTTTTCAGATCCTGGTGGTTCTGAATTTTATTAAATATTAAAAACTGTCAAAAGTTCTATTTTTTAATAGTAAAAGGTAAAGGTTTCCCTGTCAGTCACGTCTGACTGTAGGGCATGGTGCTCATTTCTGTTACTTGGCCAAGGGAGACAGCGTTGTCCAAAGACAATTTCCATGGTCTTGTGGCCAATATGGCTATACACCAAAGGCTCAGAAAACACTCTTACCTTCCCACTAAAGTGGTACCTATTAATCTACATGCATTTGCATGCTTTCAAACTGCTAGGCGGGCAGGAGCTGGGGCAAGTAATAGGAATTACTGAGGACTCAAACATGGACATAATAGTAATGTAATACTATTAGTAAGTGAAATTGGAAAAAATAAAATGAAAAAAGTAGGTACAGAAAAGAAAGGGGAAAAGGGAAAAAAATTAGAAAAATGGAAAAGAAAAAAACATACAAATGTAAAGAAAAAGAAAAATATGTAAAAAAGGACTTATAATCTTTATCACACGTATGAATAATTTTAGTAATGTATTACACAACAAAGTACAACAAAGGATTTCTTCCTATATCTCATCTCTTATCTATAAACAGATCCTTAAAGCCTCCTCATTTCAGCAAAAGTCCATTACTAGTGATAACACCACATCTATTTCAACCATTATCAAATAAACTTGATTTTACTTCTCACCATCTTCTGACTATCAAATAATATCCTAGAACTTAATTTCTTTTCATATATTCTAGTCCCTTCTTACAAAATTCTTCTCAGCTTTAACAAGATTCTTTAGTAAATCCAATATGGGAAAATTATCCCAGTCACTGTCTTGTCTTAATAATTAAAAAGTATATACAAACAACAAAAATGTGTGTCCAATCTAACATCTTCTATCTCATTATTCTTGTCGCCCATCATTTTTAAATTCAGTCTTTATAATTTGTATTAAAATAATGTAATAATTTTATATTGTAAGATTAATTTAATTAATTTATAATTGAATAATAACACAGGCACACATTTAAATATGACTTGACTTTGTCAACAGGTAGAATGTGCTCCTCTTCCATAGTATATTTTAGACATAATCTATAAAGGCAAACACTATTAAAATTAATTTCTGGGTTCATTGTTCAAAAATAGCATTCAATATTACCAATGTTAACATATTTTATTTCAATCTGTATTTGTAAGTCTAGTTTGAGTGCTATTCCCTTTAATAGTAAACTTTAGTTCTCTTCAGTTCCCTCTAGTGTCAAATTTTTAAAGTGTTATCTTATTATTTAAAAAAAAGTAAATAAAAACAATAGCATTTTCCTATTTGAGAGATTTTGAATTAATTCCAAAATCTTATTACAAATTTACCTGTACTCTTACTCCATTTACAGCTTTCTAAAATCAAAGTTTAATTACTCTTTTTCAGTGTATTAGTTTTTTTTAAAAGTTCTTAAACGAGTAGTTAAAACTTCTTTTGCTATGGATTGAAGGAAACTTATCCAATGCTTTAAAACTTTCCCCTTGGGAAGAATCTTAATCAAACCTTTTAAAATTTATATTCTGAGTTACTTGGAATGTACTCACCTATTTCTTATGCTTAGAATTAGGACTAGTCTGACTACATTGTGTTTTTCAACCTTAGTTGGCTTTTTGGGAAACACTAGGAGTTGAAGCCCATACATCTTAAAGTTTCTGAAATGGAAAAACGTGGTTCTAGAGGCTTACAAGAATGCAGTATTTGACTTGCTTGACTTTTCAAGAGAAAAAAGGGCATCAAATTTCTGCTTGATATTATGGGCTTTCAACCTATTTGTTCTGTTAAGCTTTGGAGAAGCCACTTTTAAACTGTGGATCAGCAGATCTTTTATCTCCATATTTTATTAAATTAGATAGTTTGAACAGTTATTCCAGATAATTATTTAACCAACATGTTTGATGTACTGGAAAAAATTTTGTAAGCAAGATTTAATACTTTTCTTTCTTTCTTTCTTTTTCTTTCTTTCTTTCTTTCTTTCTTTCTTTCTTTCTTTCTTCCTTCCTTCCTTCCTTCCTTCCTTCCTTCCTTCCTTCTTCTTTCTTTCTTTCTTTCCCTCCCTCCCTCCCTCCCTCCCTCCCTCCCTCTCTCTCTGTATGTAAGTATGTATGTATGTATGTATATATGTATGTATGAATGTATGTATGTATGTATGTATCACAATTAGAAATCTCACAGAGCGACCCCATATTAGCAGAAGTGAGATGTACTGCACAGTCTTCCAGTATTGCTAAACTAGGGACTATTGAGTTGGTTTGTTCTGATTGTCCTGTCCATTTTATATAGCTTGGCACTGAGTCTTAATTATCCTCCTGCTGTTAAATTGTTGTGGCTGGCCCATTGTGGAGAAAATTTGTCTCCTATTAGCCCATGTGTCTGCAGAAATATCTAGAAAGATAGTTAAGTTTTATGCTGTTGATATTGCTATCCCAAGTGGGCAGCTGTTATGCCTTCCCAGTTATTAAATATTGAAACGCCTCTCATGCTAATTTATTTAATATTATGCCTTAGACCATCATGTTTTCTTATATCCTTTTGGGTTTTTAAATTCTATTTCTAAATTCTTAAGTGTGTTCACAATTTTTCTACTGTTTGTTACTCTTTGTTTTCTTATTTTTTGGGATAAGTATCCTTTGAACATTGGTCTATGATTGTTAATAAAGCTGAACTTTAAAAAAAGTGGATGAAATGGTTTGGATTTAGGGCATTAACAGCAAGAGAGCCAGCTGCCTTATCACACTAAGCTTGTGGCTAGCAAAAAAGAAGCAGCAGCAGCACATTGCAGTAGCTCAGTGATCCACACTCCTTTGAAAGTGGGGGCCATTAGTTTAAACGTTCACATGTGCCACTGTCCACTACCACTACTATGCCATTATCTATGTTACAAGTAATCCTTGACTTACGGTCACAATTGAGCCCAAAATTTTTGTTGCTAAGAGAGACATTTGTGGAGTGAGTTTTGCCTCCTTTTATGAGCTTCCTTGCCATCATTGTTAAGTGAATCACTGCAATTATTAAGTTAGTAACATGGCTGTTAAGTAAGTCTGGTTTCCTCATTGACTTTGCTTGTCAGAGGTCACAAAATGAACACAGGGACATGGCCACTGTCATAAATATGAGTCAGTTGTCAAGCACCTGAATTTTGATCCCATGACCATTGGGATGCTGCAACGGTTGTAAGTGTGAAAAATGGTCATAAGTTTTTTTTATTGGCATTGTAACTGAGTGCTCACTAAAGGAACTGTTGTAAGTTGAGGATTACCTGTATTACACCACTGGAAGTTTCCCTCACCCCCCACTGTAGGTTGGAGCCTCAGTTTGCAAATGTGCTGCCTTCTGCACCAATCCTGCTCACTTCTTGCCATGGTAGATTCTATTATGCATATTATACTCAAGATAGACTTTTAATTTGCTTTGTTTTTTTGAATGTAGATAGGAAATACAAACGTAAGGTGTAAATCCATAACCATTCCCAAAGCCCTTCAATTCCAAGGTTGCTGTAGGACTGAGCAATAAATCACAAGAATTAAATCCTTAAGAAAGCATCATTGTTGAAAGGACAGGACAGTTCAACGTATGATGTAGGGCATAAAAAGTGAGCTTTGGTGAACAACATCATTTCTACAGGAAACTTCAATTCTGAGATTGTAAACACTGGTTTTCTTTAAGGGGAAATGTTTCTGTGGGATATGGTACAAGCCTAATTAAGTTGCATAAATGACCTAGTACTTATATTGAATAAAAATGATAAGCTAATCATGCTGTAAGTAATGATGTAATTACATTATTATTAATTAAGAGCAGTAGCAATTATAATTGATTGTAGTATGAATTTAAGATGATTTCTTTGCTCTTGCTAGAAGCGAACTTTGTCTAAATTTGAAAAAAAGCAGTTTTCACAAGGGGTAAAATCCATATCTGAGCAGTGTAGGATAAAGAATTGTATAGATTTGTATATAAGGGGAAAAAAAAACAAGTCATGCCTTGCTTGTGTGAAACTTTTTGGCCATAAGATATAAAAATGAATTCTTTCCTATAGGTTAAAATATTACGTGCCCAGATATGTTACGTTGCATTAGATTTTCAACAACTCTCTTAGATATTATAAATATCTAAGGCGCAGGTTGTGATGGGGGTGTCCCGATACTCCCATATTACACCCCTCCTGCGCGACCTGCATTGGTTGCCAGTTACCCTCCATGTGAGATTCAAGGTGTTGGTAACAACTTATAAAGTCCTACATGGCTTGGGTCCGGGGTACTTGCGGGAGCGTCTCCTGCCGGCATCGTGCTCCGATCGCCCTGTACGCTCACACAGACAGGGCCTCCTTGGGATACCATCGGCCATACATTGTTGGTTGACGGTGCCCAGGGGTAGGGCCTTCTCTGTGGGAGCGCCCACCTTGTGGAACCAACTTTCCTTGAGCCTTTGTCTGGCCCCCGATCTCCGCTCCTTCTGCCGTGACCTTAAGACCTGGCTCTTTGAACAGGCCGGTCTGGACTAGCCAAGGGGAAGGGTGGGTTTGTTTTAGAGGGTTTTAAATTTTAATTGAATTTTAACGTTTAGGCTTGTATTTGGTTTAATTTCTTTTTATTGTAAATTTGTATGAGTTTTATACTGTTAGCCACCCAGAGTCCTTAGGGAGAGAGGGCGGCATACAAGTCTAAATAAAATAAATAAATAAATAAATTCCTCAGATTGCTTAATGGCAAATCTCTCTCTGTCTCTGTCTCTCTGTCTCTCTTTCCCTCTGCCCTACCCCTCCTTCCCTCCTTCCTCTCTCACTGTTTTTGAATTTATAGTCTGTAAATAGCAAGTACCTCCAACTTACCACCAGAATTATATTATAAAAATCAGTTTTTATCAGTGTGCTTACTCCACCCTGTTTTAAATGTACATCCTTTTTCTGCAGATTCTCTTTTCAGTATGTAAACATTAAAAAGAGCCCTGCTTTTTGGCTCTCTCAATAAGGCAAATGACTGTCTTATTGGCACAATATGTTGAAATCTTTATGGGATAAAATTTTTAAAAGTATGCTAAAATATCTTGCATATCCTAAATGTAATACGGAGATGTTCAACAATCTTAGTGTGGAGAATAAGGAACACATTTACAAAATGCTGAAGAAACAGAATATTTTTTACAGTAGTGAGCTTTTACAAAATTGAATAAAATTATCTTATCCTTATTTTTCCATATATAGAAGCATGGTGCACCTGTGTTAACCCTGATTTTGCAAGTCATCATGTACACCATAGTACTAGTGTGAAGTTTCTGACAGGTTCAATCTATTTGTTAAAAATGACATGCAGTACCTGTAACTTCCACTGAGCGGTGGCATATCCTCACCTTTAGTTACAATAACTTAACTGAAAATCTGTGCTTATTAATAGAGAAAAACATTGAACACTTCCTTTGCTTTGATCATGAATATAAATCCATACAGTGAATCTGGTGGCCTTTGATTTTGTGTTCCATAATATACTTAATAAAAAAGGCACTATAATTGCATTAAGTATTAAAATTAATTAGTATAAAATGAAAGAGTTCTTTTTTATTATCCCTGTAGAAGAGGCTGGGTTATTCTCTCTTAAAAAGAAAAAAAAGCTTGCTTTAATTATAAATCTGGCAGATTCCTGCAGAGAGAAGCTAGTGTGCCAGATGTTGTGTAATGTCTACACAGCTGTGTGTAATGTCATCTAAGGCATAAAAATGACTTGCTAAGCTGCATCTGAAAAAAACTCACACCTTCTACAAAAGCCCATTTATTTAATTAGCAGGAGTTTGTTTTGCTTTAGCTTTAATATTAGTGGTTTAATTATACCTGATATAATTACTGAGAAAGATAACAAGAAAGCTCAAGATACACTAAAAAAAAGTATGAGATAAGGAAGTAATGTTAACCTATATTATATGCCAGATCCATCTTGGAGATGATGGTTAGACTTTAGAAGAAGGCAGATTTTATCATACCAGAAGTTGTAAGACATGATAGAAGAAAGTTGTTGATCTCTTTTGATAAAGTATTTGTATTTTGGAGATTATTATTTACTTCCATGGAAACAAAGGTCCAAAATGCTATGTTAAAATACAGTACAGCAGTGTTTTTATGCCCCAAGTATAAAGCTTCCAGCAGTGGGAGCCTACCTGTTCCACTACTGGTTCGGTGATGGTGCGTGCGTGCGTGCACACTTAACGCATGTGTGCAGCTTTCCCCACACCAGCTGAGGCCTGCAGTGCCAATCAGCTGAGAGGATAAAGAAGAGAAAAGCACTTTTCTCTTCTTTGTCCTCTCATTGTCCTTTTTTCCCCTCCTCTCAGCTGATCCTCAGAGGCTTTTTTTACTACAGGTTCAGCCTAACCAGTCTGAACCGGTAGTATACCACCACTGGACGAAAAGTCCAAAGTATCTTAAATAAGTACCTGCCACTTTGTATTTGCCACTTTGTCTTATAATCCAGTACTTTTGTCCCAGTGGCAGAAATAGTATTGTGTCTGCCCCTTTGGCAGGGGTGGGATTCTACCAGTTCGCACCTATTTGCTGGAACCGGTTGTTAACATTCTAAGCAGTTCAGAGAACCGGTTGTTAGAAGAAATTACTGGTCTAATCCTGTAAGGAAGGCAGGAAGGAAACATTCTGGTGTTGCTTACAGAAACTGCCTCTCCGTTAACCCTTATTACATTCTTGGCAGGACTAGATTTCCTGTCTCTGGAACTTCTCTTGAGTTTTTCCCCCTCCTTTGCTGGTACTTTGCTTGTGTGGAGTGACCATTCAAAGTTACAATGGCACTGAAAAAAGTGACTTATGACCATTTTTCACACTTACGACTGTTGCAGCATCCCCACAGTCATGAGAGGCCAGGCAAGGAGTTGTGTGCCTCGATGTGAGTGATATTGAGTTGGCCACGCCCAGCCAATAACTTGACCACCAAGCCATGTCCACCCAGTCACATGACCACCAAACCACACCCACCACCTAAGCCACGCCCACAGAACCGGTTGTTAAAAATTTGAATCCCACCCCTGCCCTTTGGTACATGCATACACTGTTACAACAGGCATACAAATGGGTCAAGATGCCTGCACAATACAACTTTTGTCATATGCCCCTCCATCCTCTCTCATAGATGCCTCTTAGGAAACCCACACACACAGATACACATGTGCATCTTTTCATAAATCACTTCCCTTGGCAGCAATCACTTCTCTACTAAGTTATCTTACAACCACCACACAGTTTTAATTTTCTTGGGAATACCTGTAAACATTTTAAAGCGATTTGAAGCTTTCAGTACATTGGTTTAATTTCTAAGGATAGAAAAAAAAAAAACCAGGCCAGAGGAAACTTTGAACGTTAATTTCAGAATGCTCTTGAAGCTACAAAGTCCTATCAAGGAGAAGAAGCTGAAATCAATAAGCTGCCTTTGATCTCATTACAGTGAGCAGGGGAAAAATGAAAATAAATGTCCTTCATCACTCACAGTGGGAGAACCAGAACTGGTATACTTGTAGCTTTAGCTGGTGATTTTGTCTTAGGAACAGAAAAACTTTAGATTTTTCAAGTCATAGCTGCTGAGATGTCATCCTAAAGTTTCCTTTGACTATAATTCTGACCTTCCAGCAGAACCAGAAAGAATGCTCATATTGTACAGTCACACCTCTTCCAAGAGAGTGATAGATGAGAGACAGACAGACAGACACACACACACACACACACACACACACACACACACACACCTTAATCATCCTCTGTATACAATTCTGGCAGAGATTTAGCAGCTGTTTTCTTCATAAGAGGCCAAAGGAAAACGAGGGTGTGCTCCATAGATCTCACAACCCATCATATGGTTGAGGAAATACATGCTCAAGTATAGTTATATATAGGTTCTTAACACCATCCAAATTGTTATAGTTCATTAAAATCATATGGTTCTGCATTAGGTCTGAGAAAGATCTGAATTCCTTTTGGGGACAACTTGCAGGCTAGGTGGATATATTTCTTTTGGGAACTACAGGAAGGTGTTGCTGGCAGATTGTGCCCTGAATGTATTAAATATATATACAAGTTTTCTCAGAACAGCCACCTTGAAAAAGTTATTTTAAACAATAAACCTGTACAGTGAGATATCACTTAACTAATTTTATGAGCCTCTGACATTTTTTATATTGATTTTTCCATGGAAAATGATAGCAGTGTAAAAATGTTCTACCCCATATTAGTGACCACATGTACCATTCACTATTGATAATAAAATGTTGCCTGACCTGCATATACAAGTTATAGCAGAACTTAAATGATAATATAAGTTTTTTCAGAAACTGACATCTTACAGCACTAGAGGCATTTTTGTATTGACAATCACAGGAATGGAGAACATCTGTCTCACCAGGTGTTTTTAAATCAACTTCCTGAAGCTAAAGCAGTTTTGGAAATTAGGATGTATGGGAATTATAGCCCAACCGAATCTTGAGGACAAATATTGCCAGTACCTGGACTTTTACTACTAATGATGGTATTGAATTCTTATTTTAAATTCAGAAATGAAGATCGAAAAATTTAAGAGTAAATAAAAATGCACCCATTTATATTAAGCTGGATTCAGAATGCAGAGCTGCAGAGACAGACTGATTTCCTGGATGCTTTAGAGTTGAGCAGAAGGCAGAAAGTAGGGCTTATCGTTCAATAGTTAATAGTAAAGGCAGGAAAAGGGGTAGTTTCAGAAGTCAGTAGGAGAGTAATACAATGATTCTGGTTTTCTGGCCATAACTCCTGTGGCATACCTACATAATTTCTAAAATTATTTCTGTTTTGGACCCTATTGTTATTATATTCATGGACTTTGGGTGGATCTTCCATAATAAAGCCTTGTATAATGGCAATGGTAAATGATCCCATCTCCCCCCCCCCAATCCAAGTGACCAAGGAATCTGCTGACAACCATGAGGATCATTCTTTGCCCTGCTCTTCCTTCTGCTATTGGAGGTGATGAAAGCATTTCCCAAAACAGCCCAGTAGCCTTATTACTGTACTGTGGCCCCAAAACAGTAAAAATGTTCTGGGCGCAAAGTTTGCATCTATCTATGAGCAGGAAATGAGTAGAAGTTAGGTGTCTGAATTCACAGTGTTGATGTGTTCCTGCTCATCCACAATAAAACTCTGCAGAGTTCAAGCATTAAATGCTGGAGAAAATCCACAAAGAGCTCACCAGAGTTGATAGAGCAGAAGTCACTAAAGGTTGAAAGCAGAAAAGGAAGAAATTGTGTTTTCCAATGTCAATCTTAAATGACATTTATAGAATAGTAAACTGAGTGACATTTGTGTAACAACAGACTGAGTCCATAGGTTGTTTGAGTTTACAAACTCTGTCCCAATTTGCTGCTTGGTTGCAGGGTGATCCTTTTACCTGGAATCCTCTCTCTTAATTCCAGAATACGGAGGAGAAAAGGATCTCATACCCTATACTACTACTGGCAAAGAGCAGAAGAAAAATAAATAAAAATGAAATAAAAAATATAGCATTCTATAATGTGTAACGTGTGAGTAGAGAAATCAGCACACGATACTTTAGCGACAGATCAATCTCACTGTCAATGATTAAAATTATTTTAAGCAAAAAGAGACAGAATGTAGACATTTGTTATGCTGCTTTAAGTGGTCAGGTGAAGAAACAAGGTTGGAAACAATAAACACGGAATGCTGCTGAAACCATGCACTTTTTAAAAGAAATTCCATAGAATGCTATGAAGGACAATGAAAGTTTGTGTCAGGTCTGCCATCTTCAAGCTTCCTCAGGTAAAGGTGGGACATGAGAATGGGAATGAAAAGGGGAGAGGTGACAAGCTGACAGAAACCAATCCTTTACTCTTAAAGTTAAGATTCTTCTCAAGTGAAATATAACAGCATTATTATAGATAATTAGAGGGGGGGAAAAGATCCTGTGGAAACAAGGAATACAAAACTACTGGATTTTTAAAGCCTATTTTATTTTCACGTCATACTGTAACTGTACATACAACAGGATATTTGCAGCAGAAAACTCAGGAATATTTTTCCTTACTGTGAGTAATGTCAGTGTAATTCTCTGTGAGAAGGTTCTTGAGAAATGGGGGGGGGAGGAGCCGCAGACAAAAAATGAGCCGTGGCGGCACAGTGGTTAGAATGCAGTATTGCAGGCTAACTCTGTTCACATTGCCAGTAGTTTGATTCAGTGGTGGGATTCAAATTTTTTTACTACTGGTTCTGTGGGCGTGGCAGGGGAAGGATACTGTAAAATCTCCAGTCAGAGGTGGTATTTGCTGGTTCTCCAAACTACTCAAAATTTCCGCTACCGGTTCTCCAGAACTGGTCAGAATCTGCTGAATACCACCTCTGGTTTGATTCCTTCAATCCTGACTGGTTCAATTTGACTCAGCCTTCCATTCTTCCGAGGTTGGTAAAATGAGGACCCAGATTGTTGTGGCCAATGTGCTGTAAACTGCTTAGAGATTGCTGTAAAGCACTATGGAGCAGTGTACAAGTCTAAATGCTATTGCTACTGCTAATGGTCAGACAAACAACAGTGGATCCCACAGAAGCAATGTGGGAGGCATGGCAAACATCTTATGAGGAAGTCTTCCTAATTTCTTGGACTGTAAAGATGAAGGGGAGAGATGTACTTTCAGACTTGCAAGATTTTGTTACTGTAACCTTATAGTAAAGGTAGTATTAATGCTCATGATTGATACTTCTTGTCTCAGCTACCTCACAGGGCTAATATTTGGTTTACAAAATCATGGCTGGATTTAGGAATTATAAAAACATTATATTATTACTGTATAATACTACTCATTTACTATATAATAATCCCTCCTGTTGCTTTAAATGGTGCGTCCATGTCAGGAGCTAATTTCTAATATTATTAAAAAGTCGCTGATCATAATGAAGCATCCTGAAAAGAGGAAATGGAGCCCTTCAGAAATTTTCTGCTAACAAATAGATTTTGGATTTATACACCTTAATGCACATCAACAGTTCTGAAGCCATTTGCTGTTTAGTCAACAAATAGTCAGTTCAGGCAACTAACTGATCTTGGGATTCATAAAAGAGCATTTACAGCTGGAAAGCAAAATGTTCTGGATCAGATGCTAGAAGCCCTTTAAACAGATATTCTTTTACTACTTGTCCAGTAAGAAGAAGATTGCTCTGCTCCTGACTTAACCTAAGACTTTCTGCTTTATGTTCACCCAAATTAAATTTTATATGATCACTTTCTAATTATATGTTTAATAATTTCTGTCAAAAAAACAGCTATTATTTGGTCATAACTTTTGAAGATCCCTAGAGTTTGTGTGATTTGCATGTACCTCAGAGACCTTAGAAGACCAAGTTGGATGGCCAATTATCTCTCCTCCCATCATTATCCAGCACTAATATGAATTGCAATTTCCTGTAGTCCGATGCAGTTTACCACTTTGAAACCTTCCTTAAGGAGCAATTATCTACCTGATGCTGGCCTCCAAGATAAAGATCATGGTCACTTGATTATTTGTTTGTGCTTGATGTAATATGGAAATCTTAAAGGAATCTCCGTGATCTTTGAAGTCCATTTGACATTTCCTACATTTTATGTGGGCCTGGCTCTGAAGTGAGATAGATATGAAAGATTGCCAGGACTACTGCATTTATTTAGATTAAAAAATTTAGTTCCTTCTTTGTCTGCCTAAGTTGTTAGCACTAACCATTAAAATTCAGTGAAACCTCAATTTAATTGATCACTTGAGATGAGAAGTTATCCATTAGAGCTGTGGTGATACAGTGGTTAGAATGCAGTACTGCAGGCTACTTCTGCTCACTGCCGGCTGCCAGCAGTTTGACAGTTCAAATTTCAAAGCTGACTCAGCCTTCCATCCTTCCGAGGTCAGTAAAATGAGGACCCAGATTGTTGGGGGCAATATGCTGGCTCTGTAAACCGCTTAGAGACAGCTGTAAAGCACTGTGAAGTGATATATAAGTCTAAGTGCTATTGCTATTATTCCCAATTATCCATTAAGTTGGAGAGAATATTATCCATGGCAGTGCTATTATGCAAATTATATAAAATACGATAAATTCTGGGCACAATGGCTCAGTGGTTAAAGACACTAAATTTGCTAGCTGGAAAGCTAACAGCTCTGGTTCAAGCCTTCAGCACTGCATAATGGGGTGAGTTCCCATTCTCTGCCCCAGTTTCTACCCATCTAGCAGTTCAAAAGCATGATAATGTGAGTAGATTAAGAGGTACCATTTAGGTGGGGAGGTAACAGCATTCCGTGCACCTTTGTGTATAGCTATGCTGGCCACATGACCATGGAAAATGTCTTTAGACAGCACTGGCTCTCTTGGTCAAGAAATAGAGATGACCACTGCACCCTAGAGTTGGACATGACTAGACAGGGAAATCTTTACCTTTACTTTAGTATAAATATATCAGATTTTTTTGGGGCTGTTAAGTCCAAAATCCATTTCATTGATATCTGCTGAATCAAGGTTTTTTTACAGCAAGAAAACTGTTAATTATACAGTCTGAGAAAATGTTGTCAATAAATGTTCAGTGCTTCTGTGCCCTGGAAGTCATTTAACTATCAAAATAAAAATTCAAAACAGCCTGACACTGCTCACTTGAAACAAAGATTTTCTGAATCAGAGGAAAAACTTGAATTCTGTCTCTCTTCCTGTTAGATTAACCATATCTGCGGAATGCCCCATGCAACTTGAAGACTTTCCCATGGATGCCCATGCTTGTCCATTAAAATTTGGAAGCTGTAAGTGCTTTATTCTCTTTAATGCGATTTCTAAATAATATTTTTATGGAACTGCTGTGTTTAGTAAGGGCAGCATAATTTAGTCAAGAATTTGACACCATATGTTTTCCAGCCTTATTCCTAGCATTGAGGATTTTCTATACTTACAAAGGCGTTCATACACATTTCCCGGGCTGAGATGTATCTTGACATACTGTTGTGTGTAGCTGATCACATATTGTCAAATATTGCAATGTGCTGCTTAGCTGACAACCTTTGAATTTAGAAATGTATATATTGAAAGAACATACTAGCACTTGGTAGAGGTGCAGTGAATATCCCAGATGCTAGGATGTTGATCTGTACAGTGATCAGAATAATGCAAGAAATGGTTTTTCCTATGAAGCAAAAGTTGACTTTTGAAAAAGCAGGAGAGAATTATTGAAGATTTTGAATTCTAGTGTTGGAGAAGACTCATCAGAATAGTAGGGATAGCTAAGAAACAAATGGATAATTGAATAAATCAACATACAATTCTCACTCAAAGTGCAAATGACTAGGTCAAATTATCATACTTCACACATACAGGGTAAGATTTAGCTCTTTTTACAAGTCTGTCACGCTGGCAAACATAAAAGGAAAGAGAAGAAGACGGAAGCAACAAGTTGCACGGAATGAAATACAGCAGTGATAGGTGGACATTGGAAGGCCTGTAAGATAAGGCTGGGGAAATCTGTCTACATGAGAGACTCAACACTGACTTAATGATAGATACATAATCTACCAAGCAATCATATTTTTGAATAAAAAGATTAATTATATCTCTTGAAATATGCATTTAAGTGCAGATTAAATTTAAATTATTTTTAAATTCAGTTTTCTTTAACAGCAGATGTTTTTAATAGTTAGAGATTAATATTAGAACCTAGATGAAATATAACGAAAAAAGACGATCTATTCCTGAAATGTTGGTAGTTGATTTCTGATCATCTTAGTGATAAATAGACATTCATTCTCTGCACTGGGATGATTTTGTAGCTAGCAGCCAGAAGGTTGAATGGCTCTTATCAGAAATGAAATGACTTAAACATAGTTTTGCTGTGAGCCACAAGTAAGGATACTTGAAGGTTATAGGCAGTACTATTTGGAATATTTTAAACAGAACAAAAAAGAGGCTAATAACCTATGTATTGTCAAGCTTTCTTATGAACCTTGTCAATGGAAGAAAGTGTATTTTGAAACTTTTCAGTGTACATGAAAGAAAAACTACATGATACACTTATTCATCAGAATTTGAAAGCAGAGGTCCTGGTATGATTGTAGTTCAGGGTTTTTATATTTCTAGGCAATGACAATCCCATTCATTCTCAAGAAACATTAGCACAAGTTTTTGTGTATGGTGTTGTTGAATGCTCTGTGCACTGCATAGTAGAGACATAGTATTTTTTTTTGCTCAGTGTGCTTTTTGACTTTCCTCAGGTAATACAGGGCAGGATTTATTATTCTTTGTACAGTTGCAGATATATTACATTTTGGCATGCCATAATTTGAGGTCCAGGTTCTCAGTTGTATAGCAGTCACCTGATGAATATATGTAAATAACCCAACACAGGTAAAACATGCCACTGCGTAGACGCAATGTGGAGAAAATGTATCATTCTTGAAAAATATATAGCAGCAACTACATGTGGTGACAATTGCACTGTCTCATCCTAAGATTCTATCACACGTTTCCTGCTTAAATAGCAAAGAATGGAGTGAGTATAAGAGAAGGTGATTGGAGCAGAGAATATCACAGATATGGAGGTAAAAAGAGGTTTTGCTTTTCGGTTTGGATTTAATATTGCTATGCATGATAAACTCTCTTCCCTTTTCAACTTTGAGAGTGGGGTTAAAGATGCTGCTAAGTGTTTATTCATTAAGAAGCATAATATAGTTAACATGGATCTTTTGGGAGAGCACAGTAGGGAAAAAAATGTTCAGTTTTTTTAGCTATAATTTTTCACTGAAAATCAGGGAGCGGGGTTGCTTCTCTGTTTTAGTGGAACAGTGTGGAAGTAATTTGTGGGCCATTGAAAGGGGACTCTTATTTCTGCCATACATTGCTTTGCTCTATTAATATGCAACAAGTGCTGAATGTGCTGCATGTGCTGGGCCTTTACTGTGACCCTCAGCTGCCTATGTATGGAGGTAGGCAGCATTATTCATACATATCTGCCTCTGTGAAGTAGAACTTCATGTGTGCAACATTCTTGTCAAGGCTTGATAGTGTACAAGTAATAGACAACTCAATCCATTTATTAATTTTATTCTGCTGCTGTCAGGAGGCGAACACTGAAAAGTACAGCAAGAAGCAAGATCACCCTTCTCTTGTTCTTCTATCTCTCTCTGTCTCCAGAATATTTAATTGATTAGTTAAGAATCTAAAGGAATTGTCTAATACCATACTGCATTAACTTTTTGAAGACCTGGCCCACCAACACAGCCACAGAAGTCCTTTCTGATTTGTTGGCATGTTGGTTAATCCAGTCTTAACATACACCCATTCAGCTATATCTGGCTAGGAAATGCTGTTTAAGTTTTTACCTTGTTCCTGGTATTCTGAATGTATAGTAGCACTTTTCTTGTCATGACATAACAGCCACAGTTATCTGCCATGTAATAATTTGCCAGCAATTTAATTCATAAATAAACAGGATCATGAGGAGGAAGAGAAGTTTGAATACAAAGCCCTTAATCAAAGTACTTGCCAGACTGGCTCCTTTTAGTTATGTAATCAAAACAGAATTTGTAGATGTTGTGTCATTCAAGTTCATGTTAGTAGTTTTCTAAATGTTTTATATCCTCAATGGTACCAATTTAAATATAACCATCTTACCAGACCTTAAAAAAACCCTGGCCATGCTAATTTTATACAAACCATACCAGCATTACGATTACAGTCATAACAAGTGGTAACAGAGGAGGCAGTGCATGCTTGTGCAGATATAAAACTTATGGCTCAGTTTAGAAGGGTTGCCAGGGGATATAGGAAAAAATAGGAAAATATGGGGCTTGGACAGATAGGAGAGGAAAGAGCAAGAGAACCAGACAGGGCAGAATAACTATCCCTTTTTCCCTTTTTAATTCCTGCTGCAGCCATTTTCTACTTCCTGACCTTTGCCAATTAATGCCTAAGTATTCTCCAGCTGAAGTCAAGAAAAAGGAAATGGCTGCAGCAGAGAAGTTAATGGGGAGGGGAGGAAGAGTGGGTGTTGTTAGTTATTTCTGTCTTTTTTCTTCCCCTGCCCACCAGGTCCACAATATTCTCCTCCTTTCATCTGGTCTGTTAATTAATGGTTATGGAGCTGGCTGGTTGGTTGGCTGGACTTGTAGGGAGGAGAGTGAACAGATGAGGATCAGCAGGCTCTGAAAGAATTTAGAGATGAAAAAAACCTGCTGTGAAAAAGCAGTCTCTAATTGTGTGTTTTTTAAAAAAGAATACTCTTCTCAAAACCAAAGATTCATCTTCATGCTTCTGAGAACCTCTTTTTAAATGTAAATGATCTGAAACTAATTTATTTTCTGATTAATTTATACATAAAACTAGCTAGATACACATGCTTCACTATGAAACTATGTGATCGGGCTTAGTTTTTGGGGAGGAAAATAAGGGGGGGGGAAATTCTACCTCTGCCTACCAAGATCCATTGGTATTCATCTAGCTAGCGTCCTGTCAGCGCGTGAGAGAGTTGAGGGCTGTTTGGAAACTGAAACAGTATTTGCTGTGTCAGCAAATAGAGACAGCAAGGAGCCTGGACATGGCTTAGCTCATCTGTTCTGTACTAAAGCTGGTTGCTGCTCTGAAACAGAAACTCCTCTCTTCTGCTTGTGTTTTGCATTTGGAACAGATTTATTTTCAGGTGAGGAGCGGGAGTAGAACTCCTTAGGATCAGACTGTGTTAATAATAATATACAAAATACTAATGCTCTGATGGCCTACTGATGCTTCTAATAATAATATACAAAATACTAATGCTCTAACCCTTTCTTAGTGAGCACCTAGAAGCCAAGAGGAACATACGGGTCAAATTTCAACTTTGTAGGCATTATGGTTCTGGAGATTTTGTGATGATGCATGACTGGTATTTCGCTTTTATATATATAGATTAAATGCAAATAACTAAGAGGGAAAATATTACATAGAGTTGCAAATAGGTTTGGGGAGAATCCTATCATAAAATCTCTTCTGAGGTTGAGAAACTAGTGCTGTATGTTTTTTAAAAAGGCACATGTTTTTTCATTTCATTTAATTGAAAATAGATTGCTTTCTAAACCTTTATTTTCTCAAAGCTTGGATAAAGTTCTCATATCTGGAGTTCTGAATGCTTACAAATACTTTAGTTTTGAACTGACCAAAGAGCATGTGAAGGGTGGGAGGCTGTATCCAGTGGTGGGATTCAAAAAATTTTTTACTACTGGTTCTGTGGTTGTGACTTGGAGGGTGTGGCTTAGTGGGCGTGGCAGGGGAAGAATACTGTAAAATCTCCATTCCCTCCCCACTCCTGCGGGAAGGTTACTACTGGTTCTCTGAACTATTCAAACTTTCCACTACCGGTTCTCCAGAACTGGCCAGAACCTACTGAATACCACCTCTGGACATATCATCTTTTCATATCTGTGAGTCTACTTTGACTGATAGGCAAATGGCAAGTGATGGGGGACAGGAACTTCACACACAATCCCTTCTTCTGCTTTGTTGTGAGTAAAATTAGTTCCTGTGTTTAAGAGACAAAGATATCTTCTGTTTGTATCTTTCTTGTGCTTCCCTCAGTTCAAGATGTAGTTTAGGTAGAAGTAGGTTATGTGTATCTGAATCTTTTTATTTCAAATACAATGTCTTTTAGCATTCATTGATACCTGAGCTAAGCCCATACCATACTCTTTTCAAAACAAATGAACTATAAATATTGGGTTTTTTTTCTTGAAGTTCTGAAAGTATTTGATATTGTTTCAGTGTTCTAGGCATGCTAAGGACCCATAGCCTCTAAAAAGGGCTCCCACTAAATTAAGATCTCCAATAGGAAAGGTCTTGCTTTTCGTTGTACAATCATTCCATCCAAGTGGCTATACCTCTCAGGTTCCTTGTGGGCCCTTTAATCCCCAAAGAAACTATCACAAGTAAATTTCTCTTAGGATACTTTGCCAGAGATAGCCCTAGTAGCTGCAGAATGTGATCAAACCAGGGGTGGGATGCTACTGGTTCTGCCCGGCTCTATAGAACCGGTAGCTCTGAAGAGCAGCAGACACCGAACCGGTTCTGTGTTTGCTGCTGTTTGGCCTGCCCACCCGGGCTCTTACCTGTCCTTTATTTCCTGCTATACCCTTTATTTCCTGTTTTTTCAACCTTAGCTGCTTTGCACGGCACAGCTGAGGTTGAAAAAGCAGGTGGAAAAAAAGCCTTTTCAAATGCTGCACACCCACGCGCAGCGCTTTTCAGCTGTCCGGATGGCACAGCTGATGTTTTTTTCACACACGCGCGCAGCACGCATGCACACGCAAAACATAGTTACCGAACCGGTAGTAACACCGATTGAATCCCACCCCTGAATCAAACTTGTGCAAGAAAGCAGCACCAATAACATGACTGATAACAGTACCCTGCCTCCATGATTTTTTAACAATACTTTTGCTAGACTTAAATCTCAGAAAAATATATTCTCCTCTGATCAGTGTTTTATCTTCCTTCCTGTCCCAAAGTTATTCTGTGGTATTGAATAGGAATTTCCAGCTGCTGAATAAAAGCAGGGGGTTGTGAGAGAATATATTTAAAGCAAAAAAGGTTAATTGGCTTTCTTTCAAGGGCATTCAAGCAAAACTGAGAAGGAAAATTTTATCCCATTTTCTTTGTCTGAACAAATAGATACCTAGTTAAACGAGACCCCTTGCTCAGGCAATTGGTGCACTTTCTAAACTACATTGTATATAGAGTGTTAAGGATGTTGCATTGAAGATGAATTTGTTAATGCTTGCCATTGTTTTAACTGTGATTGCTGTGATTGTAATCTTGCTGTGATTGAAACTTTTACATTCTTCTCATTCTTGATTTGAGATTTTTATAAATTTCCTAAATAAGGTGTTTGTGTGTAGGTATGTGTGTGAAAATCTTGTAATACTGACTTTCTGAAATATATAACCTGGATTTATTTTGGGGCCACCTTTTCCCCCAAGAACATAAATATTTGTTGTATCAGCTATAAGGAATACGTAAGATGCTTTATTATTAGAGGCCATTATCTTCTGTTTATGCAGTTTCTATGCACACTGAAGCATGACATTTTAGCTAACGATTTGCATCCTTCCAATTTGCTTCCTAGAAAAGATGATTATTTTGATTAGGTCTTTTTAAATCTATGCTTGAAATGTGTATTTATAAATACTACTAGATCACGGGTGTCAAACTCACGGCCCGCAGGCTGGATGCGTTACATGCTGGCTCCACCCCCGCCCGGTTTAGTGAAGGGGGAAAAAGCCCAGATATGTCACGTGACACTGCCGTACGATGTGAGTTTGGCACCCCAGTACTAGATAATAGCTACTGTAAATAGTCTCAAATGGTCAATCTCGCACACTTGTCTGACACCCTAACTATAGGCAGACACCTCAAAGTAGATTATATACAGCATATAAGTATGTATACTACTTAATCTTAATTTATCCATTACTTGTGTACTAAAATTCATCCTTACTGCTTAGAGAACTGGATTGAAATAGTTTTTGTTAAAGTTTAAAGTCACCAAGTGTGCTTTAACAGTGTTTTTTTAAATCAACACTCGTGCTTAACAATGTTTGTGTCAGTAGTAATGAATTTTTGAAATGGAGATAAGTATTTGGACAGTTGGAAAACTTTAGAAAACAATTATCTTTGGATGGGAATGGTTCAAAAGGATGTTGAAGAAATATCTAACAGAACTTGGCTTTAACAGACTTCAAAAAATGGCTTAAATAAGAGTGACAACCTGCTCCATATTAACCCCCAGAACCACCATCTGCAATGGGCAATTCCTTTTTTTTACATTGCTTGTTATAAAATCCATTTCAGTGTTAAACTAATTTGTGGCATTTCAAGATATTCCTGCTCCTTTCTGTTTTCATGACATTTAGATTATAAGTGATGAGGTTGTAAAGAGAATTGCTAATTGTCTCTTCAAAGACCTTAAAAATTGTGACTTACAAGGACTTATTCAGACTCTGGTAATCAACATAAACTATTGCATTGGAAAGATCCAATTGGTAAATGTTTCAGGCCTAGTACAGGTTAATGAGCGATGTTCTGTGCTTTTAGCATCAGTTAATTGAAAAAGGTTGAAAAAATGTGATTAGAAGTAGGTCATCCCATTTGCCATGAGACTTTTCCGTCTGTTCTGAAAATAAAAGGGAAAGATATTAAAATGAAAATATGAATCTTAAACAGAAAGAACAAAAATGGTCACTTAATTGAAACCATTGCCTAGATGAAACTCCTGGAGGCACTTAGTTGCCTAAATAGCATACCCAGAGCATTAAAGGAAAGTTATTGCTCATTCAAATAATGGGAAATATTTCCAATAAAATTTCTATTCCCTGAAAAGCATAACCACAATTTATTCCAACACAGGGTATCATACTAATAATGGAGTAATAATGAGACTTCAGTGGAATTTGTAGAGGAAAGTGTCTTATAAACTAAACTTATTCTGTGTTTGAATCTGGTATCTTGCTTGTGGAAATGATTCATATCTAATACCGTTTTTATAAGCAAGCTAGTTACAAGCCGGATGGCATGTTTATTAGGTAGATCCACACAATTAGCTTAACATTTTACTGAAGTTATGCTCATTAAATATTATTTATTATTACACTGGATATATTAAACAGGTTTGAATGTTATTGGTTTATTTGAACTGTTCTTGTAAAATGTCAAATGGTATTGGTTTAAATAGTGCGGGAAGAATCCCTGCACTCCCATTGGCTGGCAGCTACGGCTGCAGGCTATAAGAAGCAGCCGTAGCCAAGCCAGAACGGGTCTATTCGAGCTGTAGTCACTAATAAAGTCTTTTGCTGGGACTCCTCGCGTCTGACTCTTCATGCAAACTTAACACTGGCGACGAGGGTGGGATTTCCCTGAAGAGAAGACGACGCGACGAACAAGCAACTGAGCGAGATGGCTGCGCTGAACACCCCCAGCACCGTTCGATCCGGCGACAGAAGACTGGGAATCGTATGCGGATCGTTTCCACATGTTCCTGGAGGGAAACGATCTCACCGGCATCCCCGAGAGACGGAAGAGGGCAGTCTTTCTCACGCACTGCGGTCCGGCAGTCTTCAAAATGGCGAAGGCGTTGGTGGGAGCAGCAGAGCTGAAGGTAATGGAATGGCCCGAATTAGAAAGACTTTTGAGAGCCCATTACGCCCCACAAGTATCGTGCCTCATTAAGAGACATGAATTTTACCGTCGGGATCAAGGGGATAGCGAGAATGTTAATGACTTCGTGGCAAGTTTAAGGGACATTGGGGTGCTTGTGACTTTACCAACTTAGAAGAGGCCATCGTGATCGGTTTGTTTTAGGCCTTAAGGATAAGGTTTTACAAAGCAAACTATTAATGAAACCTAAGATCACGTTAAGAGGCCATCGAAGAAGCTGTTTCAGCGGAAGCCACCAAGTCCTCAGCAGCGCCATGAAAAAGATTAACAAGGCTTCAAGCCAGGCCTCAAGCCATTCTGATGGGGAATAAATCCACTTTTTTTTTTTTTTTTTTTAATTACATTTATATGCGCCTTCTCCGAAGACTCAGGGCTGGGAGCACAATCCAATGTGCTCAGCAATAACCTTCATTCCATTGTATATGCCTGCTTATTACTAGCGCATTTTACAAGTCAGCTAATTGCCCCCAACAATCTTGGCCTCAATTTACCTACCCGAGAGGATGAGGCTGAGTCAACCTTGAACCTGTGGGATTCGAGCCTACAGTAGTTGTAGACAGCTGGATCTTAAGAGCAGGCATTTACAGCCTGAGCCACCAAACTTCTACTCAATAGAACAAATAGACTCTGATTCTGATGGCAGTGAGGCAGAAGAGGGATTTTAAAACTCAGAATGGAAAAGAAAAGAAAAGACTCTGGGAAGAACAGGCAAGGGTCCTATTGCAGAGGCTGTGGGGGGCCACCCCCGCACTGATTGCAAGTTCTTTGACTCCATTTGCCTACGTTGTGAGAACGGGTCACATAGCCAGAGTTTGCAAAGCATCCAGAACTCCACCGCTAGGAAGAAATTCCTGATAGAGACTTTAAGCCCAACAATGTCATTGGAAAAATGGGGGAATTTAGAAGCAAATGGCAAGAGTGAAACACACCAAACAATCACTATTGGTCATTCTTCAACCTTAAAAAGCAGAAAAGTTCATGTGAAGGTGTTTATTGAAGGAAGACCTTGCCAAATGGAAGTGGACTCAGGTTCTTATTTATCTATGGTGTCATGGGACACCATCCACAGACTCTTTCCCAAAATTCAGAAAAGCATTTCCAGAAGCAAGCACTGACTCTCAAAGACTACCAAGGGAACAAGATTCCAGTAGTTGGGCGAGAGATTTCAGCGTGCAGTTTAAAGGCCACACCAAGCGTTTGCCCCTGACCATCGTGGACAAGGATAAGCCAAGTTTGCTGGGACTTGAGTGGTTCAAGCCACTTGGCATCGAGGTGACTGGCATCCATCCGTGAGCAGTTCTGACTGGGAAGAGTCCTTGAAGTCTGAGTTTCCAGAGGTCTTCAGCGAAGGACTGGGCAAGTATATGGGGACCCCTATTGCTTTCAGCCTAGACCCCAAGGTGCCCCAATTCGTTTAAAGCCCAGGAGGGTCCCATTTGCTTTAAAGGAAAAAATTGATGCACAATTAGATAAACTCATTGCTCAAGGGGTTTTAGAGCCTACTGACCACTCCAGATGGGAAACACCCATAGTCACACCAGTCAAGGCTGATGGGTCAGTGAGAATCTGTGGTGACTACAAGGGGACACTTAACCATGCGCTGCAGCAGAGGCATATCCTGTACCAGTTGTGCATCATCTGCTCCATTCCCTGGCAGGGGTACAGTATTTGCTAAACTGGATTTGGCTCAGGCATATCAACAATTAACAGTTGATGATGCTACTGCAGAGCACAAACAATTGTGACCCATAGAGGTGCCTTCAAATGTAAAACTACAATTTGGGTAAGCGTGGCACCTGGCATTTTCAGAGCCTTATGGAAAGAATGTTGCAGGAGACTGCCAGGGTAGTGCCTATTTTGATGATGTTTTAATCTCTGCTGAAAATGACACTCAGCTTCAAGAAGACTCAGAGAGTCCTTACCAGATTCAGAAAAGCGGGGTTAAATCAAGGAGACAAATGTACACTCAAAACAGACAGAGTTGAGTTCCTGGGGTATATGATTGACAAGCAGGCATCCATCCTACTGATGCCAAGGTTAAAAGCAATCAATGAAGCTAAACCTCGATGCAAGGCTGATTTGCAAGCTTTGGACTTGGCTTATTCACACATGTCACATGTTTCTACAAACAACCATTGCTGAGCCCTTACCGCCTACTTGATAAGAACGCTGTTTGGATCTGGGGGCGGAAGGAACAGTCAGCATTTAACAGTATTAAGAGACTAATCACGTCATGCTGTGTTGATACAATTCTCTGAGAATTTACCTGTTGTTCTGACTTGTGATGCATCCCCTTTGGAGTGGGGGGTTTGAGTCACAGGATTCCCAATGGACGGGAAGCCCCAATTGCATTTTACTCATGCGCTGTCCAAAGCAGAATTATAGCCAATTGGACAAGGAGGCTTTAGCAGTTGTTGCAGCTGTTAAAATTTCATGAATATCTGTTGGCAGGTCATTCACCATTGTTACAGATCACAAACCTTTTGCGGCATTGTGGCAGGAGATAAACCTACACCTAATATCCTGTCACCAGAAATGCTGGTGGACTGAATGCTAGGAACCTCTCTGACTTGGAACCTCTCGGTTT
>CM019153.1:15741356-15848905 GCA_009733165.1 Naja naja | reverse complement strand
TACTAATAATGGAGTAATAATGAGACTTCAGTGGAATTTGTAGAGGAAAGTGTCTTATAAACTAAACTTATTCTGTGTTTGAATCTGGTATCTTGCTTGTGGAAATGATTCATATCTAATACCGTTTTTATAAAGCAAGCTAGTTACAAGCCGGATGGCATGTTTATTAGGTAGATCCACACAATTAGCTTAACATTTGCTGAAGTTATGCTCATTAAATATTATTTATTATTACACTGGATATGTATGTAACAGGTTTGAATGTTATTGGTTTATTTGAACTGTTCTTGTAAAATGTCAAATGGTATTGGTTTAAATAGTGCGGGAAGAATCCTGCACTCCCATTGGCTGGCAGCTACGGCTGCAGGCTATAAGCAGCAGTAGCCAAGCCAGAGCGGGTCTATTCGAGCTGTAGTCACTAATAAAGTCTTTGCTGGAACTCCTCGCGTCTGACTCTTCATGCAAACTTAACACTGGCGGCGGTGGGATTTCCCTGAAGAGAAGACGACGCGGCAACAAGCAACTGGCGAGATGGCTGCGCTGAACACCCCAGCACCGTTCGATCCGGCGACGGAAGACTGGGAATCGTATGCGGATCGTTTCCACATGTTCCTGGAGGAAACGATCTCGCCGGCATCCCGAAGGCGGAAGAGGGCGGTCTTTCGCACTTGATCGGCAGTCTTCAAAATGGCGAAAGCGTTGGCGGGAGCAGCAGAGCTGAAGGTAATGGAATGGCCCGAATTAGAAAGACTTTTGAGAGCCCATTCGCCCCACAAGTATCGTGCCTCATTAAGAGACACGAATTTTACCGTCGGGATCAAGGGATAGCGAGAATGTTAATGACCGTTGGCAAGTTTAAGGGACATTGGGGTGCTTGTGACTTTACCAACTTAGAAGAGGCCATCGCGTATCGGTTTGTTTAGGCCTTAGGATAAGGTTTTACAAAGCAAACTATTAATGAAACCTAAGATCACGTTTAAAGAGGCCATTGAAGCTGTTTCAGCGGAAGCCACCAAGTCCTCAGCAGCGGCCATGAAAAAGATTAACAAGGCTTCAAGCCAGGCCTCAAGCCATTCTGATGGGGATAAATCCACATCTACCATAACAAATAGACTCTGATTCTGATGGCAGTGAGGCAGAAGAGGGATTTTTAAACTCAGAATGGAAAAGAAAAGAAAAGACTCTGGGAAGAACAGGCAAGGGTTCTATTGCAGAGGCTGTGGGGGGCCACCCCGCACTGATTGCAAGTTCTTTGACTCCATTTGCCTACGTTGTGAGAAACGGGTCACATAGCCAGAGTTTGCAAATCATCCAGAACTCCACCAGCTAGGAAGAAATTCCTGATAGAGACTTTAAGCCCAACAATGTCATTGAAAAATGGGGCGAAATTTAGAAGCAAATGGCAAGAGTGAAACACACCAAACAATCACTATTGGTCATTCTTCAACCTTAAAAGCAGAAAAGTTCATGTGAAGGTGTTTATTGAAGGAAGACCTTGCCAAATGGAAGTGGACTCAGGCTCTTATTTATCTATGGTGTCATGGGACACCATCCACAGACTCTTTCCCAAAATTCAGAAAAAGCATTTCCAGAAGCAAGCACTGACTCTCAAAGACTACCAAGGAACAAGATTCCAGTAGTTGGCGAGAGATTTCAACGTGCAGTTTAAAGGCCACACCAAACGCTTGCCCCTGACCATCGTGGACAAGGATCGCCCAAGTTTGCTGGGACTTGAGTGGTTCAAGCCACTTGGCATCGAGGTGACTGGCATCCATCACGTGAGCAGTTCTGACTGGGAAGAGTCCTTGAAGTCTGAGTTTCCAGAGGTCTTCAGCGAAGGACTGGGCAAGTATATGGGGACCCCTATTGCTTTCAGCCTAGACCCCAAGGTGCCCCCAATTCGTTTAAAGCCCAGGAGGGTCCCATTTGCTTTAAAGGAAAAAATTGATGCACAATTAGATAAACTCATTGCTCAAGGGGTTTTAGAGCCTACTGACCACTCCAGATGGGAAACACCCATAGTCACACCAGTCAAGGCTGATGGGTCAGTGAGAATCTGTGGTGACTACAAGGGGACACTTAACCATGCGCTGCAGCAGAGCGCATATCCTGTACCAGTTGTGCATCATCTGCTCCATTCCCTTGGCAGGGGTACAGTATTTGCTAAACTGGATTTGGCTCAGGCATATCAACAATTAACAGTTGATGATGCTACTGCAGAGGCACAAACAATTGTGACCCATAGAGGTGCCTTCAAATGTAAAGACTACAATTTGGAGTAAGGCGTGGCACCTGGCATTTTTCAGAGCCTTATGGAAAGAATGTTGCAAGGACTGCCAGGGGTAGTGCCCTATTTTGATGATGTTTTAATCTCTGCTGAAAATGACACTCAGCTTCAAGAGAGACTCAGAGAAGTCCTTACCAGATTCAGAAAAGCGGGGTTAAAAGTCAAGGAAGACAAATGTACACTCAAAACAGACAGAGTTGAGTTCCTGGGGTATATGATTGACAAGCAGGGCATCCATCCTACTGATGCCAAGGTTAAAGCAATCAATGAAGCCCCTAAACCTCGATGCAAGGCTGATTTGCAAGCCTTCCTTGGACTTATTAACTTTTATCACATGTTTCTACCTCACAAAGCATCTATTGCTGAGCCCTTACATCCTACTTGATAAGAATGCTGTTTGGATCTGGGGAAGGAACAGTCAGCATTTAACAGTATTAAGAGACTAATCACGTCTGATGCTGTGTTGATACAATTCTCTGAGAATTTACCTGTTGTTCTGACTTGTGATGCATCCCCTTTGGAGTGGGGGGGTTTGAGTCACAGGCTTCCCAATGGACGGAAGCCCCAATTGCATTTTACTCTGACGCTGTCCAAAGCAGAGAGAATTATAGCCAATTGGACAAGGAGGCTTTAGCAGTTGTTGCAGCTGTTAAGAAATTTCATGAATATCTGTATGGCAGGTCATTCACCATTGTTACAGATCACAAACCTTTACTTGGCATTGTGGCAGGAGATAAACCTACACCTAATATCCTGTCACCAAGAATGCTGAGGTGGACTGAATTTCTTGCAGCATATTCCTACAAACTGATTCACAGGCCTGGCAAGGACATTGGACATGCTGATGCACTGAGTCGTTGCCCACTACCTTGCCACAAGGAGGACTTTGAACTTGAAACTCACACCTTTTCCTGGAGACTGTTGCTAAGCTTCCAGTCCATGCTGCTGAGATTGCCAAAGAAACTGCCAAAGATGCTGTATTGGCACCTGTTATGGGCTGGATCAAGAAAGGTTGGCCTCTTCAAGATCTACCTCACCTTGCCCAACCTTTTAAGTCCAGGCAAACTGAATTATCTGTATTAAGAGGATGTATTTTGTGGGGTAACAGGGTGGTTATTCCTGCAAAACTGCAAAGGGAGGTTTTGGAAATGTTACATGAGGGTCATCCTGGGATTGTAAGGATGAAAGGTTTGGCCAGGAGTTATGTATGGTGGCCAGGTATTGACAAAATGGTTGAAAACTGGGTAGCCTCTTGTCCCAATTGCCAGGTAGTCAGACCTGCACCACCTCACGCCCCCACACAGGAATGGGAATGTCCTAGGGGCCCATGGTCTAGAATCCACATTGATTTTGCAGGCCCTACAAGAGGGCACACTTTTCTAGTGATAGTAGATGCATACTCCAAATGGCTAGAGGTAATTCCAATGACATCCACAACTACTGAGGCTGTTATCAAGCAGCTAAGAAAATTGTTTGTAACCCATGGGTTACCAGATATCCTTGTCTCTGACAATGGCCCTCAATTCACATCTAACATTTTTGAATCCTTTCTAGCTCAACAGGGCATCAGACATGCCCTCACTGCCCCTGGGCACCCTTCGCCAACGGCCGGGCTGAACGCATGGTACGCGTTTTACCAAAGAGAAGCTTCAGCAGCTAGGTCCTGGGGACATCACTGAGAAGCTTGAAAAGCTTCTTAGTGTTCAACACATCACTCCTAGTCCATCAACTAACTTGTCCCCAGCAGAGTTGTTGATGGGCAGGAAACTTAGGTCTTCCCTTGACCGCCCCATCCCACTTACGCAAACGCACCACTGGATTCCACTTCCAAAGTTCGTTCTTTTAGTGTGGGAGATTCTGTCTATGCTAGGAACCTTCTAGGTGACCCTTTGTGGATTCCTGCTGAAATAACTCACATCACAGGCCCTCTTCTTACAGGGTACAAACAGAGGATGGCCTTCTCTGGAGCAGGCACATTGACCAACTTAGATCCAGGGTCCTCAAGAACATCGCCCTGTCTCCCTCTAGGTCCCTCACCTGCTGTTTCTTCTAGGGGAAGGGGGAACAGGAGGAAAATCAGCAAACAGGAATCAACCCCATGTGTAACGAGCCATTGCGACAGGAACCATCCCAACCCTGTCACAAAGCCAAGATCCATCCTTAGAAGGGAAGATTGCACATCACTACCTGACTTGGGTGCTGACATTGGAATGGAGATGGGTTGGGAGGAGAGACCAGATTCTAACAATTCAACAGGGTCTCCTTTCACAGGAAGTCCCAACAGGAAATGTCAGCAGACACATTTCCTCTCACTGGGTGAGAACGTTAAAGCTTCTGAACCACGAAGGTCTCAACGCATTACGTAAGAGCCCCACCTATTTAAAGGAATACATTAGATAGGTTGGGGTTTGGTATGGACTGAACCTAGTGGGGAGGGGTGTTATGTATGTAGGTTTGAATGTTATTGGTTTATTTGAACTGTTCTTGTAAAATGTCAAATGGTATTGGTTTAAATAGTGCGGGAAGAATCCCTGCACTCCCATTGGCTGGCAGCTACGGCTGCAGGCTATAAGAAGACCAGAAGTCAGACAGCAGGCAAAACGTAATATTAGCTAGAAGAGAGGAGACCAAATGGGAAGGGGAATAAAATTAATATCAATGAATATTAATGGACTAAA
Source organism: Naja naja (assembly GCA_009733165.1). Classification (NCBI taxonomy): domain Eukaryota; kingdom Metazoa; phylum Chordata; class Lepidosauria; order Squamata; family Elapidae; genus Naja; species Naja naja. Next base: position 15,843,940 of record CM019153.1, on the reverse strand, counting down.
TAGTCCAAATAAAAGGAAAAAAATATTCGGTAGATTGGAAAGACAAAAATGGGATATAATATGTCTGCAAGAAGTCCACATAAAAGAACAGGACAAAAGGTATCTTGAGAATAGAAAACTTGGAAAAGCATTTATGGCTTTAGCAGTGGAAAGAAAAAGAGGAGTAGTACTATATATAAAAGAGGATTTGAATGCAAAATTGATATATAATGATACAGAGGGAAGAATATTAATGGTGGAAATAGAGATACATAATAAGAAAACCTTAGCTGTTGGAATCTATGCGCCAAACAAAAATCAAAAAGAATTTTATAAAAACTTATATGAGAAATTGATAGAAATTGGCAATCCAAGGATTTGTCTGATGGGGGATTACAACACAATAACTGATAATAGGCAAGATTATGAATCGGAATGCAAACAATATCAAAAGAAATCGCTACCAAAATATTTTTTGAAATGGTAGAGGAATTTGGATTGGAAGATATATGGAGAAAAAGGAATCCACAAATTATACAGTATACTTTCCACTCCAGCCCACACAAATCCTGGTCTAGAATAGACATGATTTGGATAAATAGTGAATTAAATAAAGAAATTTTTGATACAAAAATTTTAACAAATATATGGGCTGATCATAACCCAATGTCATTAATTTGGAAAGAAGGGGGAAGGAAAGAACGAAGATGGTCACTAAATTCTCAGATCCTGAAAGAAGAAAAATACTTGCAAAAAATTAGAGAGGAATTAACAAACTTTTATAATTTTAACAAAAAAGAAGATACATCCCTACAAAACATGTGGGATACAATAAAAGCTTATATTAGGGGAATATCAATCGATATTTGTCAAATAGAAACAGGAAAGATGGAAGAAACAAGATGAATTAATAAAAGAAATTGCAAAATTAGAGAGCAAACAAAAGAGAGGGCCAGATAGTGAGCAAACCAAAGATGCATTAACTAAAAAAAAACATGAACTTAATATACTTGAGCAAGAGGAACTCCTTAGAAAGTTACAATATACAAAACAAAACTACTTTGAATATGCAAACAAACCGGGGAGATGGCTAGCATACAAATTGAGAAAAGAGGAACAGAAAAGAACGATACAATATTTAGAGAATGAAAATGGAGATCTTGAGGTTGATTTGGAAAAAAAGAAAGAAATTGCAAGAAAATATTTTGAGGAATTATATAAACAAGAAAACGTAGAAGTGTCTAAAATAAAACAATATTTAGAGGAAGGAAATATACAGAAACTTACTGATGAAGAAAGAGATCTGTTAAACAAAGAGATAACAATAGATGAATTAAAGAAAGCAATTCAGAAGCAAAAAAATAATAAAACACCAGGTCCAGATGGATATCCAAGTGAATTCTATAAAAGATGGGGACATATTAAATAATACACTTTTAGAAGTATGTAATGAAGCACTGGGTAAAGCCAAAATCCCCAATACTTGGAAGGAGGCATACATAACACTCATACCTAAAGAAGATACAAATAGTAATCAAATCAAAAATTATAGACCAATATCGCTTTTAAATACTGACTATAAAATCTTCATGACAATTATGGCACAAAGATTAAAAGGAATTATTAGTGGGAAAATTAGCACAGATCAAAATGGATTTTTGCCGAGAAGACAGATTAGACATAATATAAGAATAATAATAAATATATTAGAATATTATGAAAGCCACCGAGCAATCAAATGGCCCTAATCTTTTAGATGCACAGAAGGCATTTGATAATTTGAATTGGGACTTTATGAAACAGCAATTTAATAAAATGAAATTTGGACAAAATTTTGAAGGAATGATAAATGCAATATATGACACCCAAAAAGCAAATATATTAGTAAATGGCGAGACCACTAAAATGTTTAAAATAGAAAAGGGGTCAGACAAGGTTGCCCACTATCACCACTACTATTTATTACAGTATTAGAAACACTATTAATTAGAATTAGGGGAAATGAAAATATAAAAGGAGCGAAAATCAGAAATCAAGAATACAAAACGAAGCATTTGCAGACGATATGGCCTTTATAATAGAAGAACCTTTAGAGACAGGCCCGATTTTAATGAAAGAAATAAATGATTTTGGGGAATTAGCAGGCTTAAAGGTAAATAGGGAAAAACCAAACTACTAGTTAAAATATGATAATCTCTAAACAAAAGAGGCTCAAGAGATTATGGGGTTACAAATAGTAAATAAAATAAGATATCTAGGAATTTGGATAAGGGCAAAACAATAATGTTGTGGGAAGATAATTATATAAAAAATTTAGAACAAATCAAAAGGATCTGGAAATCTGGAACAAATTGCAAATATCCTTCCTAGGGAGGATTGCAACAATTAAAATGAATATTCTTCCCAAAGTTTTATTCCTTTTCCAGACAATTCCAATATTAACAAATAAGAAGTTTTTATGGAATTGAATAAGATGACAATGAAGTTTATCTGGATGGGAAAAAGGGCAAGGATAAAGAGAGAATATCTTCAAGACGATAGAAGTAGAGGAGGATTGGGACTGCCAGATTGGGAAATTTATTACAAAGCCGAGTTTGCTATGGACAAAAGAATGGGTCAGATTAGAAAATAGGAGAATATTAACACTAGAGGGGCATGACTTACAAATAGGATGGCATGCACTTCTATGGAACCCGACGGACAAAAGACAAAAACATACTACAAAACATATAATATAATGCATTGATTAAAAATTGGGCTGAGATAAGAAAGAAAAATTATACAAAAATACCAAGGTGGTTCTCAGCAATGGAAGCAACCTTCAATCCAAATACAATGGATTTGAATAAAAACTTAAATATTATCAGATACTGGATACAGATGGAAAATTAAAAACAAAACAAGACTTGGAAACACAAGGCATATTAATAGATAGTTGGGTCTACTTACAAATTAAATCAAGATATAATAAAGATATAAAGGAATATGGGATAGAAACAAAAATACAAATCTGGACAAAATACTCTTGGGATTAGAGGAAAAGTTGATATCCAAATTATATAAATTACTATTAGAACAGGAAAGAGCAGGACAATTAGCAAAAGGATCAATGGTAGCCTGGGAGCGAAATATAGGATACAAATTAGATTTAAATGATTGGGAAGATATTTGGGAAGAAAATTTAAAATATACAAAGTCAGTGGCGTACAAGGAAAACCAATATAAAATGATGTACAGGTGGCACTTGGCCCCGGCTAGACTAGCAAAAATATTCCCCCAGGCAAACCCAAACTGTTGGAAATGTCAGGACAAAATAGGAACCTACTACCATGTGTGGTGGACATGCCCTAAAATTAAAAAATATTGGACAGGAATCAAAAATTGGATCGAGGATGTGATGAACTGTGAGCTGGAGTGGAAACCAGAATTGTTCCTACTTGGAATGATAAAGAAAAAGTTTCCTCCAAAAGACAAATACCTGATTGCACATCTTTTAACAGCGGCTCGAATCGTTTTAGCGCAAAAATGGAAAGAACCTATAATTCCGCCTATACAAACAGTAATAAACAAAATGTATGAATGTGTTGAAATGGAGAGACTAACTCTCAAATTAAATGGAAAAGAAGATACAGATTATTACAAGATATGGGAAAAGTGGTATAATTGGATGGAACATAAAAATGAAGGGAATGAGAATGTTGGAAAATAGAGTGCTATTTGAAACATTAGAACATTAGAATTTATAGAAAGCAGGAGATAGTGATGTAAGGTGATGAATGAATTTGAAAGATGTGATAAAAGGAAATTTTACAATAGAGGTTAAACCAAGCGAATACTACTAGAAGAAATATTTATGATTATATATGACTGTAACTGCACAGGGAAAAGCATTTCTGATCTGCAACTAAAAAAAAAGAAATGAAAATGTGTGATGTATTTATGTTTACATGTGACTGTATGTTTGTATGTTGTTGTGTCTTTTTTATATTGTAAATAAACTTTTCTAAAAAAAAAAAAAAAGAGCCAAAGCCAGAACGGGTCTATTCGAGCTGTAGTCACTAATAAAGTCTTTTGCTGGAACTCCTCGCGTCTGACTCTTCATGCAAACTTAACAATTTATTATTACACTGGATATATTAAACAGAGCTCTGTCTTGGGCCTGATTCAACAATTAATGAATTGGATCAGAGGATTTGATCAAAGGAAAGGAGAGAACTGGTAATAAAACGCCCGAGGAGCATAATAGTATTTTTCAAATACCACATAGAAGAATATCAAAGTCTCTCTATTGTCCCAGCATAAAGGGCCCAAAATAATAGTCAAATCAAATGAAGGCTCATGTAGTATTGCATTAGAATTGTGAAAGGGGATGCACATAGTTCTTTATAATCTGTGATTCAGTTTTCATAATATGTATGGTAATCCTCTGAGCAGGCCTTTGATGTCTTTACTTTAGGGCAGGGGTGTCAAACTCGATTTCATTGAGGGTTGTATTTGATATCGGAGGGCAGTCGTGGGTGTGTAGTCGTGGTGGGCATGGCCATGGTAGACATACAATGGGACTACACCTCCGCACACATGGTTTTATACACTTATAAAAATAGAGAGACGTACATTTCTATGATTTTGTTTTTTTTAATGTATACTTTAGCGTCCTATGAGAGAAAGACCAGGTCAAGAAACTGACTCCATATGAAGACTAGAAGTATAAATTATTGATATAGGCTATAGTAGCAGAATCCTGAAAGCCTGAAAGGTAAACTATATTACCTTTTTTTTTATTCGCATTTATATGCTGCCCTTCTCCAGAAACTCAGGGCAGCTTACAATTTTTTGGTGCACAACCCAATGCGCTCAGCAATAGCCTTCATTCCATTGTATATGCCTGCTTATTACTAGGGCTTTTTGGGGGCCCCAAGCGGCATTTTTACAAAGTCAGCTTATTGCCCCCAACAATCTTGGGTCCTCAATTTACCTACCCCGAGAGGATGGAAGGCTGAGTCAACCTTGAGCCTGGTGGGATTCGAGCCTGTACTAATTGCAGGCAGCTGGAACTAAGTGCTAGGCATTTAACAGCCTGCACCACCAAGGCTCTTTCTCTGTATTATAAACTTTTGAGTCAAGGACGGCCTGCTGCAGCATCCTGGCAGCCAAAACGGGGCCTAGGGGTGTCCCATTTTGGGCCTGGACGGCCCCCTGAAGCACTCTGGCAGCCAAATGGGCTGCGGGGGCCGTGCGTGCCCCAGCGCCCCATTTTGGCTTCCAGAGTGCTGCAGGAAGCCATCCAGGCTCAGAATGGGGTGCAGGGAGTGCATGAGGCCTCACTTGCCCCATTTTTTGTAGCAGAAGCACCATGGGCCAGTCTTTTGCTATTTGCAGGCTGGCCCCATGGGCCAGATCTAAGCATCCCGTGGTCCAGCTTCGGCCTGCAGGCCTTGAGTTTGACAGCCCTGCTCTAGGAGCACCTTTTCAGTGGTTGTGGTTGTCCTTATCACCACTACCATCATCATTTATACTGAACTGCTAAGCACATAACATCTTCTAAATTGTAAAAAGCTATACCACACTTTATCAATCTTAAATCTTCAACATATGTGGAGTTTAAACATGGCAAATATGGGTAGGCTGTGGTAGGTTGGGAAAGTATGAAATGTATTGTTTTCCTTTTTAACAGACCAGTTTTCTTGGTCTGAACTGAAGAAAATATTCAAATTATAATGGTTATTTCATTGTCATATCACATCATCTGCTGTAGCCATTTGCTAGGCTTCAGAAGATAGCCATTCCAATTATATGTCTGTAGATATATGTCTGTACGTTAGCCATTTTTTCTAACACCAAGATCTCATTAGAAAGACATTAGAGCTCATTGTATAGGAATATCTTACTTTTCAGCCTTAATGAGCCTTTTTGTTCCATTACCATTCCTGAGAGACCATCTTACAGATACTGCTTCAGAATTACAGTCTGAATGCTATTGGCCATCCAAAAGTTGTTAACAGCTGATATTTTATTCTCATTCTTGGGCCTGTGTTCACCTCTAAATTGAATAATGCATCTCTTTTATTGCATTAACTTCTGTGGTGTGTTTATTAAAAAAGTAAAGTTCTGTATACAATTCTCTTGCCTGTTTTCATTATTTGGTTTAGAAAAATATACTTCTTCTTTAATCTCATATGATTGAAGACAGTGGCAGCATTTATTTGGATTGGTTTCAGTTTAAAAATTCATTGTCCCAGGTCATAGTCTTACCTGTTAATCAATAGCCAGTCAAATTTGTGTTAGAATAAGTACCAATAGAGTTAAAATTTAAGAAGGAGGAAAATTTCATAAAGACTCACACCATTTCTTTTAACAGGAAATACAGAAGAAAATTAGGGTTTAAATGCTAAGAAGTATATCTGAAATGTTACTAATGATAAATAGAAGTTTTCAAGGTCAAAATAGAAAATATCACATATACATTTCATCAATTTTCAGGTGCTAATTTTTATGCTATCAAGGCTTAGTCAGGAATCCTTCAATACAGTCCTGTGAAACTGGCGGCCTGTGGGTCAGATGTGTCACACACAGGCCACGCCCACTCCAGCTCCGCAAAGGCAAAAAACATTGTGATATGTCACAATATGTCACATGACGCGATCAAGCTTTACACCGCTGCTTCAGTACATCAAATGAAGTTTCACGATGATCAACCTTCACCTAACTTCAAGTTGCTGAGATTGACAAACACTGATCAGGTGCTTTCATCATTGTAGGCAAAATAATATCAGAATTTACTAGAATTTCTGATTTGGCAAGAGTTTCATAGAGCTTCTTTTGACATGCCCATGCCAAAGCCAAGTACCAAATCAGTTTATAGCATCAAAATTGCTTTAGGCTTCATCGTGTCATTAAAATAAGGAAATTGAGGGAGGTTTCACATCCAATTTGACTGAGATTCAGTGCAGATGCTTCTATAGTATTTTGTTTCTGTAATACCAGTTTAATTATGTATCTCAAGCAATGCATTTTATTAGGAGTTTGGCTAGTAGGAAAACAAGTGACATACAAACAAGGAAATTAAGGTAAGATCTTCCTCTGTTGAAAGATATTCATTATAGTTAGCAAATAGGTATTCCAGAAATGGTAGCTCAATTATGGATTTTAATAAATTAATCTCTTTTATTTATATTGCTAATTGTGCACAGTAGAATAGGATAATGTGAACTCTACATTCATCAGATTCCTGGGGGAAATGCACATAGTCCTAAAACTCTAATCTCAGAAGCCATGAATATAAAAACCTGGATATAATAATTTATTCAAAAACATGGAATGTGAAAAGAAAATAAAAGAATCTGATCCAGAGAAGAATATTGAAATAGGAATTTCCTTTTACTAAAAACAAAGTGTTTCTCAATAATAGTTGATTTTGAAAGAAAATAGCATAAGTAAAAGTGTTGCTTCTTGCTTTCAAATCTTTCCAATGAAATCCTTATTGTGTAGTTTCTTATAGAATATGAAATTTGAAATCCTCTTTGGTAAAGCAGTTCACTGAAGTCATTCTGTAAAAGCATTTAATCATTTGTGATTTACAACATAACTGTTTGCTTTTTTTAAGAACACTGTATTAGGAGAAAAAAGCCAAGCAAACAATGGAATATCAAGACTGGAAATGGTATGCGGAACATTGTATGACATAAGAATTATGGAATACAGGAAATAGTAGAACTAGAAGTTTAATAAGGGAATAGTAAGAAGTGGAATATCATTTAGGAGACACTACTGAAATTCCTGGTGGAAAAAAACTCATGAACGGAATTCAGAGACTGAAGGGTATAAGGCAGAAGGAACAGATGAGAAGAAAAGTGAGAGGAAACATTGTATGTGAAGGAATTACATACTGTATATATACTTAGAGTCAGAAATTTGAGGATAAGGGTCCAACTAAGAGCATTTAGGTAAGGAATATAAGGAAGAGATAACAATACATTATTGTGAGGAAATGCTGTATTAGAGTAAGATGAGTTGAAGATCTGGATAATCACTTCCTGGACCTTACTAAAGAAATTCATCAAGAAGAAACATCATAATAATGGGATAATTCAATTATGTAGAAATCTGTGGGAAAGTTAAGTTAACCAAGGCTGCAGGGTCCTCAGAATTACTTATTGCTCCTGTTGACTGCTTCATTTTCCTGATAGTTGAAGAAAACAGGATTAGTTGTTCCTGATCTGGTGCTACCAGTAAATAATTCTTGGTTAAAGATGGAAAAACAGTGGGAATTTTGGGATAAACAAGCTGTGTCATTATAGAGTATAAGATCCCATAGAAAGATAGGATGGAGTATAGCTGCATGTGCAGGTTTCGGAAAGCTACTTTTGGCAAGTTTAAAGAAATACTAGACAGGATACTGGAAGTGTTACAGTTTACACACCATTCCAATGAGGAAAACCAAATGGAAGATTCCTTAGGAAACCATTGGAGAACTGTAAACAAAGCAAACAATTTCTTTGGGTTTACATTGGTTAATATAAGTAAGGCTGGAAGTAAAGCATTGGTTGCTACTAACTATTCTCATTGTCATTAAATAATTTTAAAACTGCAAATTCCAACAAATCTCTGAACTGTTTACAGAATGCATTATTGTTTTATAAACTTCCCACCTTTTATTCCTCTTTCAAAAAGTATAATTTTGATGCATTAAAATATCTAAATAGTTGGATGCAAACAGCCTGCTCGTACAAAAATGCCATTTACACTAAAATATATTCTACATAAACCCTACTTTGTTAAAAAGCAATCGCCACTTTTTCTATTCAACCACTTGAAATAATTTCTTTCTCCTCCTCCAATACATATGGAAAATCTGTTGCATTCCTGGTAAGACGTGGTATCCAAAGGGACTCAAAACTGATGGTGCATTTGAACCTTCTCTTGAGCTCAGCCTAGTCATCTCCTATAGTGAGAACTTTTTGTTCCCATTGAGGCAAATGCCCAGGCTATTTAATGTCTCCAATTTTGCTTTGATTTCACTGAAAAATAATAGCCATATGGACAAAAAACCTAGCGCTCAGCCTTGGGGTAAAAATAAAGTTTTGAAATTAAGAGACTAATATAAAGATGTTAGCATCACATTTTAATTTCATGCTACAGTATCCAAAATAATTGAGAACAAACAGGAACAAATGCTGTGCAGGAACAATAGGAAGATTTCCATAGCTATCATGTCTCCCAGACAATCTTTAGCAATGGCACATAAAATTAGACTTATGTTCAGCTTTTGTCAACAAAATTATGGAAACAGAGCTGCTGGAAATTTCAGAAAACATCTTCAAATAATACCCGTTGCTTGCTTTTCAAAGATACTACATTTCTCTTGGTTCTGCTTTAGTGTAATGGCATCATGGAAACAATCAGATTTAGTTGCACGATCCTGAGAACACTTGAAGTCGGTACTGTATTTTTTTATGCAGTGTAATAGAAAAGAAGGAGGTCAGAGATGGCTCTGCTGACAGAGAGAAAGTCAAGCCAGCATTCCCAACCAGAAGACTTGGACTGTAATAGCGGGCAGCAAATCATTAATTATTTAATGTATTTTATTTTAATTATGACCAGGGAAAGCTTTAAAAGAATGCTTGATGAGGCATGTTAGTACAAATCAAGTACTCATCAGACTCTCTGGGCTAGAACACTCTGAGTAGCTGCTTAAATGGGTTTCCCAGATTGTCTTTGAATGCTCAGAAAATACTAAGGAGTCATTCTGTTACTAATTTTTTAAAGTCATCCTTATTTAAAAGTTTTACCAGAAGTCTTCCCAAGGTCTTAATGGATAAATAATAAAACTCTGATAATACAATCCTGAACATGTTTACATCTCAGTTACTTCTAGTCAGTCAGTCTGTACAGAATTACTGTGTAGAATCTCTAGACTGAATTGTAAAAGCGGAAGCAAGAATAGAAATAGTGCTATCAATAAAAGTAAAAATAGCAATAAGGACAAAAACAACTGATGCAAAAGCAGCTGTGTGTTCCACTAAAAGCCCGAGAAAGCTTTTTAAAAAGCATTAGCTATTCAAGATAGCTAACCAAGTGACACTGCAAGAGGATGTCCCACAACTGGCTCCAAACCAACATAAAAGAACAATTGCAAGATCTCACAATCTGAAGTTCAGATAACATCAAGAGTCTCTCAACTGCTATGGGCAAAAAGACCTGAATAAATGAATTATGAACATCCTAGAGAAGGATTTCTGAAGAACAGGGTTCTTAAAAATTAAGTTCATTTGGGAACATTTTTAAATGCATTACTCTAAAGCTGGATAGAGTTTTTATGTAAGTGTAAATCAGGTCTGTGAATTGCATTTAAAAAACCTCCCTTTAGAATCCTTTAAAGAATGACTGCTGCCAGGTGACCATTACATGTTATGATTATTGCTTGTTAATAGACACACAGAGTACACTTTCATCATCCATGCATGTACTGGGACTTGTGTTCTCTGATAGCTCATTTGTATGGTGGAGTTGAGGATAATGAGAAGAAAAGATTGGTAACAATTTGTAATTGGGATTAAGAGGATAGAAATATGTCTGGATATCTAAAGCTATTCTGTTTAGAATTTTGTTGTCTGTTGTTGTTCAATTAAGAATTGCTGGCATTGTAGACATTGCATAGATACGATAAATGCTTGGACATCTCATCATCATATCATATAGGAAGAAACATATAGCCATTCTGTTGTGGTAATTCTGGACATTAAGATTTTGTTCTGATTTTATTTTGTCTGAAAACAAAACCACATTCCAGGACTGCTGCTCACTTTCTGCAAATTCCACAATAAAACTAAAAAGGCAGCCTAAACAGAAATGTTTAACTTCGTCAAGCAGCATTGATTCTATTCTATTGTATTTCTTTCTAAGCTTAAAATATAATATACACTTAAGGATTCATCATCACTGTCCTCAGGCCTTACAAACTACTTCTCACACGGATTGTTGCCCTTTGGAGTATTCATTTTTTATTACTAGGAAACTACAGAATACCCTTCACTGGTCTATTGATCCTGAATTTAATACATTCTTCATTATTTTATGATTATGAATATTATTTTAACTTCCTCCTGATATTGATAAATGCTTTCATTTTGTCTCCAGAATTTTGGCCCATTACATAGTCTTTACTCATCTGTCTCATTGGAATGAATGCTTATAACATTAACATCCCTTAGTTCTGTTCCCTCTTAGGGCTACATGCGGGCTTCATGTAGATTTAACAATTCCAATTTTTTTATTTCTTGCAACAGATTTTTCAGTGCAAAATCTGAGAGCTAAAATGTTGTCTCCTTTCTGGTTTGACTTGTTGAATTACTGCAGCTTTCTTCAATTTGGATCTAATACTTTTGTGAACAGGTTCAGGATTCCTCACCATTGGCCATACTCGTCTAAGCTAATTGGAATTGTAATAAAACATCTGTAAGAATCGAATGCATAAATGTTAGTGTATGAGTTAGTCTGTCACAGGACTCAGAACAGTGGTGGGATTCAAAAAGTTTTACCACCGGTTTGGTGAGCGTGGCTTGGTGGGCACGCTTTGCACGTGTGCACACACTTTGTGTGCATACGCATGCCAAACGTGCACTTTGCGCAGGTGCAGAGGCATTCCAACACAGCTCCTGCAAGCCTGCACTCTCCCGGTCGCTTCAGCAGCTGTCGCACGGCACTCTACTGTGTTGCGCAAAAGAGCTGCGCTTCAGAAGCAGGGAATAAAGGTGAGTATGCAAGCCCGGGAAGGCAGGTGGGCCCAACAGCAGAGCAGAGGAGAGAAACGGTTCGGTCTCTGTTGCTCATTGGTGCTACCGGCTTGGCAGAACCGGTAGAATACCACCAATGACTCAGAAGTGGGTAGATTGTTCTGCAATAAAATATTGATGACTTTTTGTGGATGGTTTGGTTTTAAAGACAGCTGCAAGAGCTTTGCAGCAGTTCCAAAGCAGCTCTCACAATACTGCTGGTTTTGGAGAGCTGATTTCTTCACTTGGTTTATTAGAAACTATTAGAAAATTGGATTTACCTCTGTAACACTGCAGCATTGCAAAGCTGGATGGGCTATTTTTCAACTGGTGTGAAGTTTTGTTTTACTATCTTTCCTGAAAGATATTCAAGTCTTTGTTCTTCCTGAATTAATTCCATCATTGATGTCACAATTTGAAATCTCTCTGTGGTTTTATTACATTCCTTTTAATTTTACTGGGTGTTGTTGACCATGTTGAAAAGGTCACCCAACTCCATAATGATTCTGGGTTGTGTAGAATGTTAAAAACAAAAATATAACAAAGAAAATAATGATGATGTCCAGAAGAGAAAAAAGCACTAATACTAACCTGTATGCTAAAAGTTTACTAAATGTTTTACCATCTACACTAGAGAAAATACTCGTTTTTAAAAAAATCTTTAAAATATGGTTAGGGTAACGACCACACTGATCTTGTCAGGAGGGTAGGAGGATACTATTCTAGAGGACAGATGCTGTATGTGTCAGGGCCCTTTTCTTAAATCAGATGATTCGGTTTAATTGGTAAACCCTAGCTCTGTCCAATCATACTGGATTGACGGAACTATCAGAAATAGATTACCTGTTGCAATTACCAACTACCTGTTGCAGTTCTGAAACCCAATAGAGTTGGGGCAAGTCATATCTCTTGATGGGGATGTTGTTCCAGAGAAGAGGGATATGGATTGAGAAGCCTACCTCTGAGGAAGCCTGTTGATATTCTAACACAGGGAATCTGGAGGGAGCACGTTGTAAATGGGTTGGCAAAAGCTTCTTAGAATTGGCAGTGACATTATATCCATGTCCTGAGCCATGAAGAGCTTTAATGGTGACAATGAGCCTGTTGAATTGTATGTGGAAGCTGACTAATAAGCAGTTCTGCTTTCAAATTAGAGGTGATGCCATGAGTTATTCAGGGATTTGGGTCTTCTACAGCCAGAAATATAAATTCTAAGTTTACCTGCTCTGCATACATTACAGAATCTCTTTAAAAAACCGTATTCTGTCAAGTACTTTTGAAATCAAACAATTAAAACTGCATTAGACAGTATCCTGGTTCCTTGCAACATTCTAATTCTCTAAGTTTGCCTTCTTCCACTTCTCCCCTCTTTCCTCCAGGGTGTTTGACAAAATGTACTTGAAACATGTTAAAAATTATATCCAAGCTCAAGTTGGATGTAATTCCTCCTGATGCCTTTGCAGTCAATAAAACTGTAGTGAGTAGTGGCAGGAGACATTACAACAATATAAAATGATTTTGAATCCTTGGCTGTATCAAATTGGACCAGGGTGTTTGGCTTTATTTGTCTTCCATACAAGAACTCCAGTCTATACAGTACTTCCTAATTACTTTCAGTTTTTAAAGATGTTTCATCCAACTAGTACTATTAAAACACTCAACGGTGTCTTTAAAAAAAAATTATAGTGACTAAAAGTTGGCAAGTGTAGCAGAAGAGCACACAAAAGAAAACAATAGTGGCTAAAATAGCCCATTCTGGCAGCTTTCTTTTGAAGGATAATTACAGCAACAGCAAAGCACAGTTCAAAATATACTTTCAGGCTAATTCCAGATCAAATGTTGCATCCCAGAATAAATGTTCACTATAAATATTAACGTAACTGAGGAGGGACAATCAAATTTTAAGGATAGGAAATAGATGCAGACCAGGCAAAAGTCAGAACCAACTTCCAAGCAAATGCTTTGTTAAAAGTCTCACAGGAAGAGCTAATAGCATCCCCAGTGGAAAGCAGAACAAATTATGTCACACAGGAACAATTTATTGTAAAATTATTGCCACAGTCCAAAATATTGTTAATTGCTCAGCTTTACTTTTCACCCAATGTCTGGGACAATACATGATCCACAAGAAAAGTTGCCTATTAAAAGCAAACATAATTTGGAATGCATTGATGGTTAATGTGATGTCCCTGAACAAACCAATGTCAAGATCTTTCTTGGAAAATAATTATGCACACCAAGAAGCCAACATTTGAAATAAGAACATGGTCTCTTCAACAAATAGTAGAAGCAAAAATTAAATGGATTTCTTAAGAACTAGGGTTTTTAAAAAGAGAAACAACATTTTAAACAAGAAAAATAAATAGCTTTTCAAAAAGGAAACTCTTATTGCATATCCCTACATAATATGGAAAATAAAAATCTATATCCTTTGGTGTTAAAGGATTGTTGAGATAATATTCTGAAATAATTGAATACTTGAAATGTATTCCACAAATGGTAAGTGGGAAGATCATCTTGCCTGTAGGTTTGGACAGCTCAGATTTGGTTTCTGCCAGAGAAGCAGGATGATGCAGTGGTGTTCTGCTTTTCCTTTCCCAAATCACTGCCGGCCTTTTAAAATCAACTTGAATACATTCCTACCTATGAAACTCATAAAATAGGTGTCATGGACTGGTTTAGAGATATAATCTAATTCTAGCATTCTGAAGAACTTTTCTAAATTCCAAAGATTGTTTTTCCCACCTATTAGATCCCTTATCCAACTACAGTATTTGTTCTCTACCTTTTCTTCCAGCAATCGGCTGTAAAAATATTATTGGAAATGTTCACAAGGTCAGGAAGAGAGTTTCCTGATCTTATAAACCTTTGTAATTTTGGAGGGTTTTTAAATGATTCCTGGATCATTTTCAAAGAGCAGTGGTTTCCCTGAAAGAAACTTTATAACTGAAATTACTTGGAAATAATTCCAAACAGTCCCAGAACTGACTGTGCTCAAGTCCATTTCAGGCTGAAGAAAAATCTTACCATGCAAACATACCTATAATACAGGTAGTCCTTGACTTACAACCATTTCTTTAGTGACTGTTCAAAGTTACAACAGCACTGAAAAAAGTAACTTATAACCATTTTTTACATTTACACCCATTGCAGCATCCCCGTAATCAAAATTTTTCTTAATAGCGGGACTAATTGTCTAGAAAAACCATACCTTTTGGTATGTTCAAACACAAGTTGGATAACCATTTTTAATTTGGAAATTCTATACCGAGCAAAGTATGGATTTGATGGCCCAAATTTCACCTCTATGTTCATCCTCTGTAATATCCCATTTACAATTTTGCTAATGTGATCCACCCAGCTTCTGTTGTTTGCTGTATGTACCACAGATGCCCTGCCTCCTCTCCAGCCCCTGGGTGTGGTCTTCTATATCTATTTTGACTTGGGTTTCCAGAAGAACCAGACCCCCAATACCTTCAGATTTATTTCCACACATAATGTCTTGACTGGGCATTATGCAGGCTCCTTATATTCAGGTGTTTCGTGCCATTCTTCTGGAAGAACGATAGGTCTGTCTTAAAATGTCCTCAATAGCAATACAAAAGGTGCTAGACCTGTCTATTTAAAAAGGATAGCATTATGATTTATTTAAACCATGAAAGTAGTCAGGGAGAGCTGTCAAGGAAAGATGAAGGAAGAGAAAGAGAAAGCAAGCAATCTTCTGAATTCAGTTTTCTACTTAGCTGTTCTAAATAAATACATCATCCTAAAAATCTGTTTTACCGCAGGAAAACACAATAAAAAAAGCAAAACCATCAGATGGAAAGCTTTGATTTCATTTTCCAGCCATTCTATAATTTAATTAATAAATATGATTTCATGATACAGGTGTTTGTTCCAAGCTATTGCAAAATATGGCTCCATTCACACTTTTACACATATCTGCTTATAGACCAAAACTTACTGTAGTTTCTCCACTATTCCTGGGTTGGACACAATTTTACATATTGCTGCCCAGACAAATAAAAAGGAATAATTATCCATGTAAACCAGGAAATGTATATATTAAGTGCTTTCAACATTACAAATTGCATCTTTTTATATGTCTTTTTATGTTGTTGCTACATACTAATGTTGCCCTGTTAAACACTTATATTTTTGAAAACATGTAGTATAAATATAAGGTAACAATCTAACTTATGAGAACATAAAAGAAAAAGAGAATGAGGAGGAATGAAGAAAGGAAATATTCTAGCAGTAGCCCATTCCCTGTGGAGGAGCCACATCAAACGTTTACTCTGTTCAGGAATTATCAGATTAGTATGGTTTGTCTTTGTCATGTATGTAATAGTAATCGCATTAACTGAAATAAAATGATGTGAAATGTGTCAGGGGTTCTTTATTTTCTCTTTTTCTTACAGCTTTCTGTTGTCATTGACTTAAAATATCTATTCCATGGCTGTTTACATGGATATTAATGTTTATGCATTACCTATTTTTCATCCTTTAATGTTGCTAAAATTCTGTGCAACTTTAGAAATATTTTAATGTTTCTAAATTTGCTGCTGCGATGGGAACTTTTGGGGGAATGACAATAACCACAAATAAGGAGAATACCTTTTTCTTCCTCCCTTTAAAGAGCTTATTATACAAAAATAACCATTCTACTATAAATAAAACCATTGCTAAACCCCTTGTTTCTAAATTTCATCACTATAATTCTGTGTGCCTATAGGTTTATTTTTTTATGTCATGTATTTAACTTTAAGGATTGTTAGCCACCATTTGTATGACTTTGCATTAACTCCTTTCCCTCCTCTTCCCTTCCTTTGTTGGCTAGCCTTGCATAAATTACCAGGCTCGGCTCCTTCCCCAACTCTAGATGGTGGGAAAACTTTGCTGTTTCAATTCAAGCCACTGTGTATTTGGCTGATTTTGTGTCAGGCTGGCTGGAGTTTTTAGGCTTTACAGCCAAACACTGGATGCTGCTATCCTGAACAGCTGGAGGGAATTTAGCATCTCCCAGCTGTTCAGTGTCGGCACTTCTGGAGAAGATGGCATGGTTTCCAAGCTCTGCCACTCCTTTTAGCTTTCGTCTTTTGAGCATCTGAAGCTGCCCCTACATTCTCCAGACTTCCAGACACTTTTTCCAGCTGCCTGACCCTGAAGCAAGTTTATTTTGAGTTGGCCTTTCTTGTTGCCTCTTCTCACACCTGCAACTTTCTTTTTTCCTTTTGTCCAATTTACGAATGTGTATTGTGCATTGTGGATAATACACAGAGTGCATCTAGGTGCAGAAAGTACCTTTCATTTATAGCAGGAGCACAGGAGTGCTCCAACAATTCAGCCTCAAATCCAGGTGGAAAGAAAGGAGGAAAGGCTCTGGCAGATCGCTACAAAGCTCTGCTTCCACAGTTAGTAATCTAAGCCCATGCTAATACTAATCTTTTGCTTTTTCCTGTCATTTACATTGCATAATTTGTGATCGGCCACATTTAGACAAATCCAGTCCACAATCTGGATTTTATGATGCTTGATAATGCTTCTTGTTTGATAATACCAGGCAGGTGCCAAGCCAAGACATTCAGAGGGCTAATGGGCTAAGCAAACTGAACGGGTGATGCTGCAGGCAAGATTGTGATACTTGCTGGTAAAAGAGGCAAGCATCAACCATAGGACTACCTTTGTTTTCCATCTTGTATTTATGCCTTGATGTGCACATAATGCTGCAATAGTGAGAAAATCTCTTCAGAAGGATTGTATATATGTGTATTATGGCAGAGAGGGAAGCTACCCCAATCTGCATCAACTCTGATCACAATCTATGCAGACGCAACATCTGTTCATTTAATTATTTATTAATTATTTCTACTTTTGCTTTGAAATAATCCCTCCCCTTTGTGTGTGCATAGGTAATTATTCCAGCCTTTTCTCTACACGCAGAGTGGGATAATGCAGAAATGGAAATGTATTTGCTTTTTGTAATATCCAGAATTGTCCCTAGACTTTGGGTTAATGAATACTATTTTTCAGTTTCTGATTTCCATCTATAAAATATCATAGTAATTGAATCACACAGAACAAATGGGGAAATATGATTCTTGTGGATATTGAGACCTAAGGCAGGTTATAAATTTGTAACATAAATGCTTTTCTTTGCTTTTGTTAATAATCAACGCTTCATTTCCAGGAAAAGGGAGTGAACATAGGCCAAGTTCTTTGAAAGCTCTTCTTTGTGTTTCTTGTTAAATGAGAACTATTTTTAGTTGAAGTGAACAGTCTATTACTTTATATCAATTCACATATCCAGCAACTGAATCTTAATAATGACAAGAGAATTTGAAACTCAAGCTTGGCAGAAATTAAGCTTGACTTTTCAGGTAAAAGTCCAGTATATGAATAGCAATGTTAAAACATCACTTGTCTGCTTTTTCTTTCTTTCTTTTAACCTAGATGCCTATCCCAATTCAGAAGTGATCTACGTGTGGACTAACACCTCAGCAACTTCGGTGGTAGTAGCAGAAGATGGTTCTAGGCTTAACCAATATCACTTGATGGGACAAAGTGTAGATTCTGAAAACATCAGTACCAGTACAGGTAACAAAATTGTCCTTTGAATTGTAGTATTCAGGAAGGAAAGGTCTAAGGTTCATGCTCATGGGATGGCGCTTTTTCAAAATAAGTCATATTGCTTGGTTTGCCCTTTCTCTATGCCCAATATGAATCTTCCTCAGTATTTTCATACATGTTTGATTGTTACTTGTAATGTGGCCTATTTCATTCATTCCTGTATACACACCACATTCATGTATCTCTTTTATCCCATTGATAAAACTATCTCAAGCTGGGGAGAAAATTATAAAACAGACAATAATTTTAAAAACTTTATCTCAGTAAAATCAACAAACTATAAATAAAACAAAACCACAAATTCTACCATAGTCGTTCATTCATAAATATCAAATGAAAAGTCATTTGGTTTCCTGGAACCTTTAGACAAGGTATAATGCAAGTACATATAAATAAAGTAGTTACTTTACCACTCGTAAAATTTCATCATGAAAAGTCAGTCAATTTGGCATTAGATGCAAAGAACCCATCTTACATCATCACTTAATGCAATTTCCTTTCCATTCCGTTCCATTCTCAGATTACAGCAGATTAATATAGGGAGAAGCATTTTTTCAGGCAGCAGTTTTTATTGTTTAGACTGTCTAGATAAGCAATAGAAGTAATACTTCACCATTCACACTTTATCAGTCATGACTGAATTGCTGAATGATACCACTGAACAGTATTGTGACAGGAAGGGTAATATAGAAGAACTGTTTGTGATATTTGACTTAGGATGGCTTGTTCTTCTGTTCAAGTTACTATGAGTTCAGATAATAATCATGTATAACTTTTACCCATCCCAGTGTAAAATCAGATTGTGATTCAAATTTCAATAAAGCCATAATAAAATTCACATAAATATAGGTTGGATGTTTTCTCTGTAATAATATTGCATCATGTGACATTTCTCATAATTAAGGTCTGATTTTCAACTTCTTATTGTATTGAAATAACGAAAAAAGAAGGTGTTTCATGCTGATGGCATGTTTTGAGATGCACAATATTAGGGCATGCAGTACTTTGGATGCAATTCAAAATTTGAATGAACCACAAAAATAACTTTTAAAGCAGTTTCACCGACTCTAGGATATATGGTTGCCCTTAAGAATTGCTGTGTGATGCTGGAGAGAAAAATATGGATGGTTTTTTTAAGGGATGGGTATATCACCACAAGCTCCTTGCTGTGTTTTGGGAATTGGATCTGAAGTGCTGCACAGCCCTGATAGATGTTGTCATTCAATTAGTACATGCTAAAACAATATATGCTTGACAATGTACCCAAAGGTAGCTACAGATAGGATGGTTAATTGGAAGTAAAAAAGGTTTTATTGTACTTAATCAACAGAATTATGCCTAGATGTAAGAAAAATTAAGGCCATTTGGTATAAAAGTACAACGAAAAATTATCAGATACCTATTAAATTTGCCACAATTTTATAAATGGATTGTGGGTTAAAAAACACATTCATCAGATGCAGTGTTCCTTTGCTTCTAAAAAGCTCTGCCTCTTACATTCTTCTAAAGAACATTTCTTTCTGCTGGATAAAACAGACGTAGCTGACAAACTGTCAAGGCTTGAAAGAAGCACTAGGAACGGAGAGCCCCTTTGCAGTTACTTAAACTGCAATGTCTTTTGCTAGCTTATTTTCCCACAGGAGCCAAGCAAGCATCTATACATCGATTTCTTCCCCCATCTCAACAATATGTTCAATAAAAACTTTGGGAAAAAGGAGAAGGGAAACGTGTCAGCTGTGGGTGGCCCTGCTCCATAATATGTCTAGACACCACATGTGGAGAAAGGGATGCTAAGAGTCACATTTCTGTACCTGGAAAAAATGTGCTGAAAATGGCAGTACAGGCCTAAAGAGCTTTCATGCCAGCCCAGCCATCCACACGAGGATTTCAAGGCAATTGTTCCTTGTTGTTTCTGGAGAAGTGTGCATGAAAAAGGACAGGTGATAAAGAGGTATAGGACCTGATTTATGCTCCCCTTGCTTCTGAGAATGAAGTAGAAATTGAGGGTCCTGGTAATTAGAGACAGAAGACCCTGCCTGAGAGCTTGGAATCAGGTGGCTCAATGCTGTGTTTTCCTCTGTAGATTTTGAAGGAATTCCAATAAATTGATGGAACAACCCAAGAAAACACTGGACTTATTTGCTGTATGTGGCCCAGGCTCCCATAGCATGCCAGCAGGGTTCCCTCTTAATTTGAAACTTAGGGAGAAAAGAGGTCATCTGCTTGTTACTCTGTAGGGAGAATAGATATTTAAGTGATTTGTAATAGACCCAGAGGCATGCATGTACACATACACACACACACACACATCCCCTAGAGTCTGAAAAGATTAAAGAATGGCAGTGCTTAAAGTCTTGCCTGCTCAATCAGTGAATGAACAAACTGTTCCCAAAATGACAGCCCCCTGAGAACTCAGTCAGTTTTTTTCAAAAAGTCCACACAATTTCAAAAGTGCAAAAATAAAGAGAAAGGAGCAGCATTGCAAGAGACAGTGCAAACATCACAGTCACCTTAACACAGTCAGATTAAAGAGCACAATATCTCCCTTCTACTGTATTCCACAGAGCACTCTGAAATTGAGAAAGCTGTAGCACTAATTTTTTTTTATGAATGGCAATCAGAAGGAGAGAGAGACACAATTTTAGATCACTCAAAGACCACAAGATCTCACAAGGGGGAGGGGACATTGACCAGTAATATAAGTTCATCATAAAATATTCCTTACCAGTTCACCATTATAGCAGCATTATTCTCTGCAATGAATGGCAGCTCTCCTCTCACTTTCACAGTCACCAAGAAAAAAGTCCAGAAGGTTTCCTGAAGCATCTCCTAGATCTGTGTGGAGAAGCTTTCTAAGAGCAAGATGTCCACAGGGAATGTGCCAAGCTGCCAGGCACTTATCCAGTTCTTAGCAGTGCTTACCAAGGCTTCTGGCTCACGTTACACTGAGGACCAAAAGAGATTCTGAGTACAATCCACAATCAGAGCTTTATCCAAGAATTACCTTTCATGGTAATTAATGGGTGCTGAACATAATATATATATATAGCTTTCTTTCCCCCCACTCTCCTATTTCCCTTTGCAATTGTCCCAGGTTACCTCTGATCAGGTTGAGCGCTCAGTACAGCATGGGTCAGAAATAGTAGGACACAGATTGCAACTGAGGATTAACAAAATACAGAAATCCGATTTCACACAGGGAAAGCATTAGTCAACTAAGGATTTTCCAGTCTTTAGCAAGCTTTTGGGATGCCTGTAATCAGGATTTCTAAGATGTTATTTCCTTTTCTGAAGCTGAAAATATAAAAATAACACATACAATTTATGTGTTATTTTTGTCACAATTTCTTAAGTTAGACCAAGCCATGTGTATGTGTGTGTTATATATTAAAATTGAATCACATCAATTTTTGTTGTAGTCAGAGACCTGTACAAAATCCTAAAAAGGAAAAAGAGACAAGGCAAGGATAAATTTCTCGTTTTATTTTCACTTTTGCTTCCTACATTCAATTCCTACATCTTCATCTTGGTCCAACTAGGGAGAACCATCTCTGGATGCAGGCTTCCCCTTGCTTGAGGTTATGAACTAAAGACAAATCAGTTGGTACCATGAAGTTGTTAATGCAGTATCCATTGGTCCAGCTGAGAAAGATGCTGTCCTGTGTCTGTCTGACCATTTTTGTTTGAGGCAAGCAGATGTTTTAATAAACAAAAACAAAAGTGATTCAACCTGTCTCAGAATGGATGAACATTCCTGGGCCTTCTAGCTTATTTTTTGAACCCTGTTGTTACAACAGAGGAGTGACTTTGCAAAATGCTGAGTTATAGAGGAGTTTTAGATTATTTTTCCTGTAATAATTAGATCAGGTTGGCTGGGGTAAATATTGGTGGTATAAAATATGAGGATCACAAGTTTTTAGATTTAGTTGCTTTGTATCACAGAAGTATTGAGACAGAAAGAGGAAAATTCACATTATACTACTTAGCTTTTCCTAATCATCTTCCTATAAGTGACTTTCCATAAACTACACTTTTTAAAAACAGAACTACTCCATACAGTTCTTTATTTTAATTTGTGCTAAACATGTTTTGTATGCATTTTCCCCATTTTTAATGTATGTCTTTCTTAAATATATATTTCTTTGTGAAAAAATTTTAAGGTGCCAATCCCTGCTAAAGCACGTTCTGTGAAATACTTCTTTATCTTATTAAAATTTGAATGTGTGTTTGTCATCCGTTTTTTTCTTTTTTAATGTTTTTTTATATTTTTACATTTTTATAAAAATTCTTTTCATCCAAACATTTCGGTTTCGTTAAATAGGCAACTTTTATCCATCTGATCTTAAAATTTAGGTTTCTAATGCTGCTGTGGAGATGTTACACACAGTTTTCCATCATAATATCCAGAATTCATTATTTATGTCATATTGTACATATTGGGTCTCAGTTACACCCAGCCATGGCTGGTCATATGTGAAGGACAATGGTCTTGAATTCACTTTCCATGTGTTTACTTGTTGAAGCTGAATTTGGAGCATCTTAGCATGGGAAGAAAAGAGTGTCACCTGAGTTTAAATAATCATTGTATGCTTGAGAATATGATGTGTGTTCTATACAGTAAATTGTAGGGCTGTGCAGATGCTTTTAGAGAAATGCTTCACAAAACCCAAAAGCACTTTAAAGGTCATTAAAGCAACTGCATCTTTGCTCCAAGTTTGCATGTTGCTGCTTCCAGCTGTTTCTACATGCAAAGCAAAGGGGCTGCTTTAATGATTTAATCCTTTTAATAAAAGGCTCATTCGGGCAGACTTGAAAATTTGCTTTCTCGCATCCTCAAGACAAGTTGAAAGTATGTTAGTATGTAAAGAGTGGTCTTCATAGCATTGCTCTTACCATGTTAAGTATAAGCTGCCATCACTTAATAAAGTAGTTATTGATGCTGCTGTTCTGGGCTGTGATAGTGCTTTTGTACAAAAAGCCTCACTTGTACAAAAACAGACTGTGTAGAGAAACAGACGGTGTCAATCACCAGACTGAAACATGCAGAATGACTGCAGCCAACTCATACTACAACCACCATGACCCTGCTCACCCTTCCTTTCCATTATTTATTTATTGATTGATTTGATTTGATTTGATTTCTCAGTCACTCACAAAATAATAGGTATAAGTATAAACATGAGTAAGAATACAGGAAATAGGTACGAATAAATGGTGACAATAGGAAAGCGACAGGAGGCGTGATGGTGCACTTATGCACGCCCCTTACAGACCTCTTAGGAATGGGGTGAGGTCAATAGTGGATAGTTTGAGGTTAAAGGAGTGAGGGCTTGAGGATGTAACAACAGAGTCAGGTAGTGCATTCCAGGCATTGACCACTCTGTTTCTGAAGTCATACTTTCTGCAATCAAGTTTGGAGCGGTTAACATTGAATTTGTATCTGTTGTATGCTCTTGTATTGTTGCAGTTAATCTGGTCTTCCAGAATTTGCCCAAGAAAACAAGTTTCTAAATAGTTTGCTTCCTTTAGAACCGGTTCACAATAGCTGCCTGCATTCCATGCAGCTATACAATTATAAGAGAAAGAGCCTTTCTCTGGAGTCGTCATGTTTCTCAAATGGGTGCTCTTGAAATGATTTCTTGGGGCAGTACACCTACAGGGAGTCTCAACATGTAGTGTCACTAACACAATGATCTTCTGCCCCATGCAGAGAGACCCTGGCAGCGCTGATTGGCTTGCTGCTAGGAATGCGCCACAGTGGTGTAAAGACTCTCCGTGAGCTGTGTTGTCTTCCATCATAAAGAATCTGTATGGCATCTTCATTTAATGAAGAAGCTCTGTCGTGAAAGCCTTTCCTGCAGCCTCAGCACTTGACTGTAACATGCAGGCTGGCAAAGGCTACAGAAGTCAGTGTTCTTGTTGACAAATGTGCAAGTAGCAAGTCAGAGCCTCTGGTCTGGATTATTTATGAAGCTTGAACACAAGGTCTGTGATCTCAAGGCTTAGAAATAGGATCAGATATGGAGTTTTATCTTTGGGGAGAAGAAAAATGGCTCTTGTGAATCAATCTTCAGTCCACCGCCATTTGCTAGCATGCAGCTTAGTGGCTGATGATTAGCACCCTCAAATCAACATTCTGCTTGGACTGCTGAAGTGGCTTGTGGAGAAGCTCTTTAAATGGAAGGAGTTAATAATTCTGTTTTTTCCTGCAAAGATACATCTTTATTTTCTCCTACCTAGGGGAATACACTATAATGAGGGCGCATTTTCATCTGAAAAGGAAGATCGGTTATTTTGTCATCCAGACTTACCTTCCCTGCATTATGACAGTAATCTTATCACAAGTATCATTTTGGTTAAACAGAGAATCTGTCCCTGCTCGAACAGTCTTTGGTAAGTACTCTTCCTTCATTCTTAAAAGATCCTTTATTCTGGGATTTCCAAACCTAATTTCCTTTGCAACACCATGCAGGGGGAATCTCTCAAGAAAGAGGCAGTGTGTAATTCTTCCTGACAGTAAAATTCCCCTTGCACCTGTACCCAATCCAAGCACTTTATCACTTCTTTCTTCTTCCCCCTCCAAGGAAGATACAAAATGAAAAGTAATTCTAGAAACTCTGAATCAATTCATGCCCGGTACTTTTTTATTTATTTATTTTTATTTATTTATTTATTTTGTCAAAAGCTTACAATACAATAGAAATAAGAATAAACATAAGTTTAAATATAAGAAATAGAAAGTAATAATTGGGGACAATAGGACAGGGACTGTAGGCACAATTGTGTGCTTATGCACTACCTGTTTTTCTTTTTCTCCATAGAAAAATTGAAACACAGAACAACATAGGTGTTGCAGAATAGAACAGAATTGTGTGTTACTAGAGAATCAGTAGAAGGATGGTATATATCAATTAGTTTGTGGTCTGACGATGGTTTTGAGAAACCTAGCTACCAGTAAGACCAAACCCCAGGTATACAATTCAACAATCAGAACTGTCAGCCAAATGGCAGGTAGGAAACACAACCAGATGAGCTAATTCTACTTTATTGTAAGGCTACCTTAACAGAATCTGAACAGAAGTCTGAAAATAGAATTCTTCTCCCATTTCCTTACACCTGAGAGATTAGGGAGGGTTTCTTCTGAGTCTCTCCCGACATTATCCAGTTGAGGCCTATGCTGTCTCTTATCTGACTGTTCCCTACGTGTGCCTCTGAGCCCACTCTCCCAAGGTCATTCCCATACGCCATTACGGAAGCAATAATGCAACATTCAGTTATGAAAGGGAACCTGCTGTCCTTCTCTGTAGTCTCTTTTGTCCAGTTAACTGTCTACAGATCATCTGGGTCAGGTTTTTTTTCCAAGTAAGCCCCTCCAGTTATATTGGAGCATATAGCAGAATTTCCAGCTTCTTTTCCCCATGTGACTGCACCTGTTTAGATACAGTACAATGCCCCTGCTTGGATACTTTAGGCAAGCCATCGAATCCTTCCTGGGAATAGGTTGTATATAATAGCAAGCATTCCGTCTACCCTACAGGATGCAACAGACTAAGAGACAGATAGTGTGCACACCTAAAGCTATTTTTATTACAGTATAGTAATAGTACAGTAACAGAATCTTACAAGTCTGAGTATACTTCTCTTCTCCTTTATGTTATCTTCATGTTTATTGAGTGGTCTGTCTAAGGAGGTTTCTCAAATTAATTTCTTGGAATTGACTTAAATCATGTTGTAGTCTTGGTAGTGGATCTTTCCACTTTCCTTCAGGGTTATTATTCCCTATAACGTCTACAAATTCACTTTGAAAGTGACCCGTCACTTTCAAGTTTTACATACTACACATTTTAGGTAACAATAAGGCATGGTGGTTTAATGGCTTAATGAAACTGGATAGGGTCTTTACTCTAGTGGTTCAAGTCCTAGCACTCGTGGTGGGGTGAGCTCCCATTCCTCGGTCCAGCTTCTGCCCAACTAGCAATTTGAAAGAATGTCCTATGTGAATAGATAAATAGGTTATCACTTCAGTGGGAAGACAACCCAGCACTTCATGCACAGTTAGAATCCCACTGGCGCTGGATCTTCCCAGTTTTGATGCCCATTTGCGAGCTGGCTTCTTCGGTGGAGGGAGAAGGTTCTGGATAATACAGCAGAAAAGCTGCTTGTCTTTCTTTCTTGTGCAGAGTGTGGTGCACTTTGAAAAGCATGTGAGTGTGAACCCAACAGGGCTAGTTAGTAGTTAGGCAGCCAAATTATTACTCTGTATTAGCATTATAGTCTCCTGGCTAGTGTAACATTGCCATATGCTAAATAAATAATAAATAAATACATTTTAGGTAACTTGTATCTTTTTCTTTCTTTCTCTCCCTCTTTTTAAAGGCGTGACTACAGTTCTTACAATGACGACCTTAAGCATCAGTGCCCGTAACTCTCTACCCAAAGTGGCTTATGCTACTGCAATGGATTGGTTTATTGCTGTATGCTATGCCTTTGTCTTTTCTGCGCTGATTGAATTTGCCACAGTCAACTATTTTACCAAAAGAAGTTGGGCCTGGGATGGCAAAAAAGCTTTGGAGGCTGCAAAAAAGAAGGTGGCTATTTTACAATTCCTTGAAGAAGTAAATTATTAAATATTAAGGGATGCCACAAGTTTTCTAGATATCCTGTTGGATTTTTTTTCTCCATAACCTGTTTGGATATTTACATTCTTCTACTGCCCCTTTCTGGATTATGAGTTGCCCTCATTATTATATAATACAATTAATTGACTGAACGTACCTGTTACACTTAATGGTTCCATAATTCTTTAGCCCCTAGTGACAGATTATATTTACATACATACCACGAGAAGTAAAGAGTTAAAACAAAACAGGCAATACAATAGCAAGAAAGGACCATAAAAGATTTTATGGTAGACACAAACCATCCTAGGGAAAGAAAGAACATGAAGACAACAGAGAGGGAAAAGTGAATTTAGGAGAATAATATAAATAAAAGTATTCATATGTTCTTAGATTTTATTTCATATGGAGTTGAGGACTAAGAAACTCAACCCAAATGTTTAATAAGAGCAATGGAAGCTGAAGTAGCATAATAGATGTTCTGAAAGAAAGTTCCACGTTTAATGGATGGTAAGAATTTTTTTTAATTCTTTCTGGATTAAATGTTAAATCTTTCACTTCTAACCTGATAAACCACTCTCAAAAAGAATTTAACCATGTATTAAAAAACTGCTTTAGATGTAACTAGAATGGTGATGCTTCCATCATTACTCCTCCATGTAAAAATGATGACTTTATGAAACCATTCTTAAAGGCTGTGCGACATCATGCTTGCAGAATAGAATACAGTAGAATGGAATGGAATGGAATGGAATAGAATAGAATAGAATAGAATAGAATAGAATAGAATAGAATTCTTTATTAGCCAAGTGTGGTTGGACACACAAGGAATTTGTCTTGGTGCAATACTCTCAGTGTACATAAAAGAAAAGATACATTCATCAAGAGTCAAGAATCATAAGGTACAACACTAAATGATAGTCATAGATATATAGTCATAAACACTTATCCATTTAATTAACTAGGATGCTGTAAATGACAATGATAAAAATCCAATGAATATTATATGTTGTATAGCCAGAGATTGTAGGGACTCCATATAAAATGCATTTTTAATGACCAAGCATCTCTTTTTAAAAAAATAATAATACAGTTTTCCAATGTTGTTGTTGTGTATTTCAGAAAAAAGAACGCGAATTAATGGCAAATAAAGCCATAAACACCTATGCTGCTGGAAAGATGACACCCACATTAAACATACCAAAGGACTCCACCCCTTCAGTCATCTCCAACTCTGTTTCTTCTCCAACCATACCCATTGAGAAATCAGCTGAAAACAAAAAGACGTATA
The DNA here is from genome assembly GCA_009733165.1 of Naja naja. Taxonomy (NCBI): domain Eukaryota; kingdom Metazoa; phylum Chordata; class Lepidosauria; order Squamata; family Elapidae; genus Naja; species Naja naja. The sequence goes on along the minus strand of CM019153.1, from coordinate 15,815,651 downwards.
ACAGCATCAGTAAGATTGACAAAATGTCCCGAATAGTTTTCCCTGTCTTGTTTGGAACATTTAATTTAGTTTATTGGGCCACATATTTGAACAGGGAACCTGTTATTAAAGGTGCTGCTTCTCCAAAATAAATGGAAGGACTTCCAGATCAAGTGTTAGCCATACTTGCAAAAACAAATGCTACCAAGGAGAATTTGAGGTTCCAAAAGATTTTTGACCTTTGGGCAATATTCTTCAGGAAGTTTTTGCATGTTTAACAATATGTACAAAATTATTCTTGCCTTGATTATTTCTACATGTAACCTCAGATGTTTGTGACAATTACATAAATGGCAGCAGACACTAATCTTTTTAGGACAACAGAAGACTTGGAACATAGCTTCTATGCTGCTGGGTATCCTGCATTGATAGTTTACAAATGAAATAGGGTATATTTTTTAAACTGTTTGGGCATATAGCATATCTGCCATTTTTTTATATTTCGAATGTACATTCATGCACATAGTGGGACTGTGAACTTTGCAACCTGCAGAGGTATTCTTACAAGCTGTTTCAGAGTTGGTCCATGCTGGAACACTCTAGCTTATAGTCATGCTGAATGCACATGAAGTGGATTAACAGCACCTCTTAAGAGCACATGCCCACAAGCAAGTTTTGGCAGACCACTGAAGTCTACACTCCTCCCCTGATAACTTGGATGTGTGGAACAAACATTACCGCTCAAGTGTCACAGGCACAGATTTCTTTTTGCCTATGAATGCAACATTTTTTTATGAAGGCCATCTACACTTTGAAATACAAATCTCTGAAAACTGGACTGATTCTCCAACCTATTGTCTGTCCTCAGCTTTGATGCGTGGTAGCAGTGCTCAGTGTGTAAAACTGTCCAATACTTAATACTGATGAGAACCGCTAAATATTACTGGTGCCCATGACATACATACTATAGGGGATCCTGAAACCCTGTGATGACTGCCATGGGTAAGACTTTTCTAGATAATGTCATAGAATGCATAATATTCAGCAGTGTACGGGAACTGGCCCTTCGTTTCTTTGCATTGTAAAAACTTGTGCAGGTTTTGTTGAACCAGGTGTAGCGCTTTCTATTGATATATCAGCCACATTCTCTTGATTCTGGTCCATGACTTGGCATTTGAACTGAGTGACTTTCTGCAAATCAAGTGGCTCCCTCCTTAGTGGCTTCATAGTCCCAGAAGGCTCAAGTAGCTTCAGAACTTGGGACTTTGAAACAGTAGTGGCCTAAATGCACTGTTGTGCCTGTAAAGCAAGGTAAAGACACTGAAAGCTACTCTCTCATCTGCTCACCTGGACTGGTTAATTCAAGCAGACTTCTTCACTTCTATGATAAGGCCAGTCCTGGAAATAACGCTGTGGTTGCCTTCTCCAGATGCCACTCTGGGTTCACCCATTTCCACTATTCTTTCTTTGCCATTCTGAGAATCTTAAAAACTGCCCCATGGGTACCCATTCTAGGCCACCTCAAATTTTACAACAAGCCACAACAGTGACCATAACAGAGGTTAGTCATATATAATTTAGCAGATTTAGCTGCTTCATTTGACTACTGCTTGCAATGCAATGTTATTATTTCCAATATGTGTATGGTATTATTTATTTGGCCTTCCTACAAATTGCTTCTTTTTTTCCCTGTTAATATTCAAACTATAGCACCCTTCCAAAAGAGCAACATCCCACGGTCGGTATGAAAAATTAATATAAAATTATTAATCAGTCCCATGTCAATAAAAGGTTACTGCAATGATATTGCTTGCATTGTAGCAGGCCACAAGAAGAGCAACTACAGAAACCTCAGTTGACTACCTAGAACTTTGGGTATGGCTAGTCTAGAGAAAAAAAGGATTGAAAGAATACTGGAATACTAGTATTTAAGGGGCTGTCATATTCCAGTATTTGAGGGGCTGCTACAAAAAAGAGGGGGTCAACTTACTTTCCAAAGCACCAGAGGGCAGGACAAGAAGCAACGGATGGAAACTAATCAAGGAGAGAAGCAACTGGAACTAAGGAGAAACCTCCTAACAGTGAGAACAATTAACCAGTGGAACAGTTTGCCTTCAGAAATTGTGGGTGCTTCTTCACTGGAGGTTTTTAAGAAGAGATTGGACAGTCACTTGTCTGAAATGATATAGGGTCTGCTCAGTATAGGGTCTGGTGCTTGAGCAAGGGATTGGACGATAAGACCTTCAAGGTCCCTTCCAATTCTATTCTGAATTGAATTGAAACTTACAGATGTACTACGCTTTCAAACTCTGGCACACAAAGGAAGATTTATTTACTTAACTTAGTATAATTCTCCTTATCCCAAATTATAAAGCAGTTTTAAAAATGAATGCAAAACAGCATGAATTAGAACAAGGTTGAATCAGTTGACCAGTTGACCAATCTACCAAAATTACCCACAGTCTGAATCTTACTAGCCACATAAGAACAAAATCATAGCTCATTAAAGCCTTGACAGTTTCCAAAAGTTTGATTTTCCTGCATGAAGGATAAAAAAAACATGCTGTACAAATTATATATCAGTTAGGATTGCCTAAATTGATGGAAATCTGCATAGAGGTACACTAAAATGTAAAGCAAAAAATTTAAATTGTTTTACCCCATAGCGTGTTGGAAATAAATCATGCAGAGAGCAAATATATTGCCACCTTTAATGACAGTGGGAGGATAATTTGGTGTAGAGTTTAAGATACTACTTGCCTAGAAACCAAGAAACTGTGAGCTTAGTCTTGCCTTAGGCAAGAAGCTGGTAGGTGACTTTGGGCCAGTCCCTCTCTCTCAGCCCTGAGAAACAGGCAATGGCAAATCACTTCCAAAATCTTTCCAAAAAAACTGCAGGGACTTGTCCAGGCAGTTACCAGGAATTAAGATTGACTCAAAGGAACATGTGTGTGTGTGCGTATTTATGCACACACACACACATACACACAAAGACAACAAACCTCTTTACATAGACTTCATAACAAAATGTGCATGAATCACATTTTTTTTGCCTTTTACTGCATTTCAGTGACACCTGGCAGGGTGGGACATCTTTCATTGATGCCATTGTTCCAGGATTTCAGTCACTGTGAGAACAGGCATTTTGATATCCATGGAGCTGTTTTAAAATGCACTTGCTAAGACCCTGTTCACTGATTACTTGAATTTTAAGGCCATTATCTACATACCCATTAGGAAAGTGAGAAATTTTACCTTTCAGGGAAATACAAACTTTGATTCAAATTTAAGCTGCTCCTTGGCTCCTTAATCATCACTGCTCCTAAACAGTCATAAAATGCATGAGATTACATTTTAAAAGTAGACTAGAACAATACCCAATTTAATTCTTCATTTTTATAAGAAAAACATAAACATTTTTAGAACATTTCCCTCTAGTGTTCGGACAAAATCCTTCTACAATATTTCTACTATAATAAAGACAAAGAAATGAAGTTCCATTTCAAAACTGTTTCAGTCAACTTCACCAGTATTTGGTTTGGTACCATGCCTTTTGGATAACTTACATTTCCAATGTTGTTTGCTTCGTTTGTGAATGATTAACATGCAGTCCTATGCATGTATACCTGGGATTAATTCTCACTGAGATCCATAGGACTTCTGAGAAAATATGGAGATTACTTTGGAAAGCTGCAGTCCTATGTACACTGAGTTGGAAGAGAACACAACACAACATGTATCTTTGTATAACTATGCCTAGTACCAGGCTGCGTATGTAATTTGAGTTTACTTCAATGGGTTGTTTTTCCTTGCATAGAGACATTGCTTCAGAAGCTTTTGTAATTTTATCTTACTGTTTAAATTAAAAAAAAGAAAAGAAAGAAAAAGACTGTTTAATGTCATCTTTTTCCAAGTTTGTTTTGTCAGGGGAACAAGTAGGACCTACCACAAATGTTGTAAAGTAAAATATTCAGGTCTGGTTTTCCATCTCTTTTCAGTAGTCCATTCATGGGAACTGAATACTCTTAATTCAGTTGGGAGTTTTTTCATTCCCTACCCCAAGTTTATTGTACTTCAGGAAGTGCTGATACCAAGCCTGTTGATATCACCTTGTGCTAAATAGTGATGTTTGATTATCAGAAGCAAACAGGTCCCATTTGTTTTTTTGCACATTCAGTCATACATGTTCTGCAGCATTTGACACCCCTAATAACCTAGTACAGTAGCTGAATTATCTGGCCAATAAAAGGACAGAAAGAGAGCAGTCTTCTGGATTTATTCACTTATTAACTTACTTGAGATAGACAAACACAATATAAGCAAAAATCAAAAACAAAGTAGTGTGTTTGAAATTTCTTTGCAATTCTATCTAATAAAAAAAGTCAAAACTTAAAAAAGATAAAGTTTTTCACTATCCTATCATGTCCAACTCTAGGGGGCATTGCTCATCTCCATTTCCTAGTTGAGGGAGCCAGCATTGTCCAAGGATGCTTCTGTGGTCATGTGGCCAGTATGACTATACACTTTTACAGAATGCATAACCATTCCCACCAAAGTAGTACCTATTTATCTACTTGCATTGCATGCTTTCAAAGTGCTTAGTTTGGTAGCAACCGGAGCATGAGAATGGAAGTTCATCCCATTATGCAGTATTTCGGTCTCTGCCCACCTGGTCGACAGCCCAGCATCTCAACCACTAGACCACCACATCCCCTTAATACAAATATAAAATAATTAATAAAAAATAATAATTATAAAAGAAGTAGCACAAAACAGCCTCATGGCGGCCTAGAGATGGTGCTCTTACCTCACAATCAGGAGGCTGTGAGTTCAATCCTAGGTGGCGGTAGATATTTCTCAGCACAAAGCAAACTCTGCATAGAAAGCGTGTCAGGAAATGCTCAGTTCTATTTGGTCATGCTGACTCCACCTAGATGCAAGGCATTACAGGGTCATTAAAAGAAAAAAAATAAAAGAAGCAGCACCTACCAACTCAGCAGTAGCCTATTTACATCCCAAAGGTCAATCTGCCAGCAAAAGGGGAAGAAAAAGAATAAGACCTCCAGATTAAACATATCCAAAGACTGGGAGGAAAACTAAGCTAGATTCCCATTAAACGGTTCCCTGAGAGTGCAGAGGATGATACCAAAAAAATCTTAAGAGCTTAAAAGTACCAGTTAACTTAAATAGCAAATACATCCTTTAAATTATCCTGGCCTCAAGCTAGATAAGATGCTATTGGTCCAAACTGATAGTTTATTCCAGTCAGTAAAATAAAGTTGTCTAATAACATGTTCTTGTGTTAATTATATTCTAGGCAACCACTAAAATATGGACTACTGAATTAAGGCCTAAACAAGAGCTACCTTAGCTGTGCACCTGTCTTTTCAAAATGCTTTCCAATACAGATGGATCTTGGATCTTACAACCCTCAATGCCAAAATGTTGAACAGATTCACCAACAGCTTCAAATAAATAACATGAGAAGTATTATCAATCCTTCTGAGGGTTTCCATAGGCTAATGATAATTATGCAGAATGGAAGCTTCCCAGAACTAAGTGTCAAAATGTTCCTTTCAAGAAGGATCAAACAATGCCATAGGTCCTATCTCACACTGGCATAGCGGTATTCACCCTCTCCCATCTAGTTTCCAGCATAAAATGCCTACTAAGGGGACAAAATCTGACTGAATGATAGCCAGACCTGAATAAATTTAGATAATCCATATCCTTCAGATGTCAGGAACAGAGAAATAAATTCTTCGGCATTTTGTGCATCAATGGAAATTAGTGACTGGATCGAAATGATCAAACATGTTTGGGTTTTTGGAGGATCTTGTTAAGGAAAGCAAAAGTCAAATTAACAAGCAAGAAATCAAATCCACTAATTAGTACTCACACAACCACATGGACATTTTTAAAACCATTCATTAGCAAGAATGAAAAAATATTGAAGCTTTGTCATGGTCTTGATACAAAGTTTTCATTGCTGATTTTATTTGGACTTGTCAGGTTTAATTTGTTTTTAATGTATTTATTGATTGTATTTTTAGTTGTGAGCCGCCCCGAGTCCTTTAGGAGAGGGGGCGGCATACAAGTCCAATTATTAAAATTAAATTAAAATTAAAAAATTAAATTGCTGTTGAAGCATTCTCATAAGTGACCTCAGGACTTGTTTCAGTCAATATTGTTTCAGTCAATCTGAGGCTTTTAATTAATTAAAGCAGTCATTTACTAAGTCATTTGCTAAGTTTGACTCATACCCCAAGCATTCTCTTCCTAGACTTCATTGTTTTATACAAAGGCCTTAAGGCCTTATGTCTTACTTATTTATCCATATACTCTCAAGAGCTCCAGCTGACTTACAAAAATTTAATTAAAACATCTAAAGAAAACATCCTTTAAATATTATTGACACAATACCGCACAACATTTTTAAAATGTGAAGATAGTAAGTTTTCAATCCCTTCAAAATAATAATAATGCTTCAATTTACAATATGGGATAAATTCTGCCAGAGAAGGTAATGTACCTATAGCAGGACCTGCAAACAATTATTCCATGCTAGTTCAGGGTAGACCATAAAGAACTAAGCAGACTTGTACATAAATTGGTCCCATGCTATGCAATAAAAAGTGGAGAATAAATAAGGTGGAATGAATTACCATAATTTTCCCTTACAGCAGGTGAGTCCTCTCCTTAGCTGGAATGAACTAATATAGCCAACACAGCACATGATAACATATAGACAGCAGTCACTGCAAATTACTGAAGGACATCATTTTGTAGGTTCTGTGGCCCGTAAATTAGCCTCTGGTGTGGCTGGCATAGGATCATGTATTTATTTGTAGGAAATAAAGCCAAGTTATGTGTGCCACTTGATAGAAATAAAAATTGCCTTCCATTCTCAAGGTTGAAAGAATATTCAGCTGGCACTCTGATTGGCTTCCATGTGCAGTTGAGGGTCCAATTCTGTCTATCACCCCAGACAATATATTCATCCCATTTGTCCCTACAGAGACCAATTCTGAAAGTGCATTAATGATCCTGGCTCACATTTGGCAACTAATTTTGCCCTCCAATTTTCTTCTTCTTCTTTATATAGTTCTGGTATTTTCTCTGTTATCAGAAACAGCTGCTGAAATGTAAAAAATAAAAAAAAATGGTAAGAAAAGACTGTCAGCTATAAATGGAATAACATTTCACTATAACGAATGATACAGTGGAGAAAGACGAAGTTTTAGATTTTTCATGTAAGCATGAAGGTCACTGTGGCCTTAGACCTTACTTGATTCATAAGGTGGTAGTTATTTTTTTGTAAAGTGCTGTGCGTGAACTTGATGAAAATACTAACAAGCATAAACTGCTACAAGAAGACAAATTTCATTTTGAAGCACTTGCCTTTTTCCCCCCCCCTTACTGTCTTATAGTGCAGTGTCATTAAATTTTAAGGAACAATTGGAGTATTTTATGTAGAATTGTGGAATGTAGTTTCTCAAAATATATCTGACTGTATAAACTAACGGAGGATGATATGCATAGCTTCTAGTTACAATGGCTATGTTTTGTTCCTAGGAGAAAGGCAGAAGTGCCAGATTGCCAGGCAATGTAAAAATGCTGTTACACTTATTCATATTTCATATTTATTCATATTTATATGCCACCCTTCTCCGGAGTCTCAGGGTGGCTAACAATTTTTGGAGCATGACCCAATGCGCTCAGCAATGGCCTTCATTCCATTGTATATGCCTGCTTATTACTAAACGGCATTTTTACAAAGTCAGCTTATTGCCCCCAACAATCTTGGGTCCTCAATTTACCTACCCTGAGAGGATGGAAGGCTGAGTCAACCTTGAGCCTGATGGGATTCGAGCCTGAACTAATTGCAGGCAGCTGGAACTAAGTGCTAGGCTTTTAACAGCCTGCACCACCATGGCTCTTTTCTTATGACCTGTTTATAGTTTTCCCTTAGATCTCTAGATTAGATAGATATCATGCGAGGAAGTCTTTGCATCAGATGGCTCTTCTATTTTTTTTTTGAGACTGTGAGCAATAAACAAAAGTAATGAGAATTGTGGTTTATCCTGCATCTCTGACATCCTTCACTCACTACCTTTCAAGCACAGTTTTAAAATCCTTATCTTAAGATGGGTGTGGGGAGCACACAACCACTGCAGTAGTAACACTGATTTCTTTCACATTACAGAGATTGTCCCTGTAGGGCAGAAATAACACTATGTAATATTACTTGTTATTGCAGGCATATAGTAAGTTTAATAGTAGATAATAATATTGCATCATTGGTTTCTCAATTTGAAAAGGCTTAACATTACTCCCTTGGATCACGGTCCAGTGCAGTTGAGTGCTACATGCATGGAAGCCAACCAATAAGTCAATTCTTAAAGGCAAAGCTTACATTTCAGTTAGGCTATGGCAAGTAAGAACTGGACTACTCTGCATGCATGACAAATTTTATGACAATTGCTAGGTCAGGTTTCCTGGTATACAGGTAGGCAAATTCTGGGAGAGATTGGGATGACAGTGTGACATGAAAGGATCTGTCTTTTGGCCATTACAGGTAGTTCTCAGCTTACGACCACAACTGAGCCCAAAATTTCTGTTGCTAAGTGAGGAAGTGAGTTTTGCCCCATTTTACGACTTTCCTTGCTACATTTGTTAAGTGAATCACCAGCATTTTTAAATTAGTAACGCAGTTGTTACGTGAATCTGGTTTCCTCATTGACTTTGCTTGTCAGACATTTGCAAAAGGGGGGTCACATGACCTCAGGACATTGCAACTGCCATAAATGAAAGTCAGTTGTCAAGTATTCAAATGTAAATCATGTAACCTTCAGGATGCTCAAAAGTCATAAGCGTGAAACATGGTCATAACTCACTTTTTTCAGTGCCCTTGTAACTTCAAACAGTCACTAAACGAACTGTTTTAAAATCAAGGACTACCTGTTTAGCAAACCCTTCAGTTTTCTATGTATGATTATGGCAAAAATGTAACATTGCATTTCGCCTCCCTTCTATGACCATAATGGTCTACATCAGTGTTTCTCAACCTTGGCATCTTAATATTCTATTCCCCTGAAGACTGTGACAGAGGAAGATTATTTTCTTTTCTATGAATACATTTTCATTCACATAATAATTCTTATCTATAAGTAAGAAAAGCTTATTTAGGTGAAGGGGTCAAGAAAATGGCAGCTATAATTGCATAATTGAAGTCCTGTCTCCTTTTTATGTTGTGATGCATGTAAAAAAAGATCAAGGATTCAAATATCCATCTACCAGTTATCTTGATTTTTTTACTCTTTCCATGGACAGCATTATGTTGAAAATAATGCACTCAGTTAAGCATGACTGTTTTAAATTTAAATCAAGCAAGCATTGTTTCTATTGTCTCATTTTTTTTTTAATTACATTTATATGCCGCCCTTCTCCGAAGACTCAGGGCAGCTTACAATTTTGGGATACAACCCAGTGTGCTCAGCAATAGCCTTCATTCCATTGTATATGCCTGCTTATTACTAAGTGGCATTTTTACAAGGTCAGCTTATTGCCCCCAACAATCTTGGGTCCTCAATTTACCTACCCCGAGAGGATGGAAGGCTGAGTCAACCTTGAGCCTGGTGGGATTCGAGCCTACAGTAATTGTAGACAGCTGGATCTTAAGAGCAGGCATTTAACAGCCTGAGCCACCAAGGATTTTATGTTATACCTTATCTTACTTTCTTTGTTGTGCATTGTATACCTAGCTTTAATTGTTACAACATTTAGAGCAGCGTCCCACAAATACAAAAATTAATACAATTATAATTAAAAGCCATCATTATAACAAATAAACTACTACAAGCTTGGCAAATGAGATTAATTTTGTGCCATTTTCCTAAATTTTGAGAAAGTAGGAACCAAATGCAACTTCTCAAAAAGTGCATTCTATGGGAGATGGTTCTTTCTTTCACAGACCTGATAGTTGAGCTTCTTGTGTTGAGCTTCCCATATTGAAGGTACCTTCAGAAAATCTTCTCTTACTGATAGAAGTAACCAAGCAAAAGGATTATAAAACTGCATGTAGTTCCAAGATCTGATGACCATCAATAACAATATTTCCTTTTAATAGTCTCAAGTATCCATTAATGCTTAATGGTCTCAAATATCCATTAAGTACAAAAATACATCATTACAGCAATTCATTACAACAATTTGCATCATGGTGCAAGTTACTTAAATTACTGTGGATATACTAATGTTAAGGTAACATTAACATAAATTTAACTTATTTTCTCCGGACTACATGGATGGAAAGGACTTTTTAATTATTTTGGAAGGATGTCTGAATGAAAATCTGACATGTTGCTTCAACAATCCACAAAATGGAATCCATGAAATCAAAGTTCACTGTACTTCAATTGTCATACGTATTGTGGAGCAGAAAATAGGAAAATAAGTCTTATAGGTATTACCTCTAGAGCAGTATTTTTTACTTTTAAAAGTCCCAGAATTCTTCATGACTGGGGAATCCTGGGAGACGAATTCCACATATCTTAAAGTTGCCAACTTTGAAAAACATTGTTTTAGAGGCACTTTATGAATGCTACAGGAAGAGGAATGCTATTGTGATTACTAGGCATTTAATCTTTTAAGATGGTTAAGTAGTACCATGCAACTTTTCAAACTTTAGTAATAGCTTTAGCATATAATGATATCAGAGTGCAAAATAATTGAGCTGTCTGACATGCAGCTCAATCCCATCCGTATTGATTTCATTTAATGTTCAATAGAATAGAGTTCAATGGAGCATATTTTCAAATAAATTAGGAAAATTGTAGGGCCAATCAATTCTATAATATTTATGTAGAAATATATTTTTCACTGTTCATTGATTCTTTATCATAATAAATATATAAATTATACTTTTCGTACTTATTTTAGAATAATTTCTAGTAGAATTAGTTAAAATTCTGAACCATTTTACATAAGATTAAGAAATCAAAGGAATTATCAACTCAGTATACCACTGTTCTTGTGCTGTCCTAACTGTATTCACTGAAAATTGGACTTCATGCAGTCCTCTTTAACTGTTAGTCTCATCCTCCAGGAATTAATTGGATAGAAATTGAACCAAAACTGAAAGGGAGAATGCTAGGTTGGTAAACCACTACATCTTTCTTTTTTCATTTACAGATTCACCAATGCCATAATAAAATAGTGGTTCTATTATTTTTAAAAACAAATTTCCAGGGGAATTTTAAGAATTTCCCTTAAAATTAATAGTATCTTGGTTATTTGCTCTCCCAGCATGAATAAAAGGAAGGAGAATCCATAAATTAGGGCTATAGCAGGTGAATAGAACACCAAGGGAATATAGGAAAACAAGGTATTAGAGTAAATAGAAAGAATTTATAGATAATAGGAGATGCTATGTAATAATTTAGAAAAAGATAGAGGAAATACCCAAAAATAACCCAAACCAAGCAAGATGGAAATGAAAACGGTTATGGTTATGTATAATGTAATTTCACGCGGAAAAAATGTATATCCGATCTGCAACCCAAAACAAGCGGGGAAAGCGCATTGCGCATTGTTTATGTATTTATGTTATTTGTAATTGTAAGTCTGTGTGTTTTGTTTTTAACAATTGTAAATAAACCTTTATAAAAAAAAAAGAAAGAATAGAACACCATGCCATTACTGCAGCCCACATGTAAGAATGGGCTGAAATCCCAAAAAGGAAATCATTAAGTTACTTTTGTTTTTGCTGGTTTATACATGTATTGCAAGCAGAGTGGCATGGTGGCCTAGAGATGAAGACACTCGCCTCCCATTCGGAAGGTTGAGGGTTCAATCCAAGATAGCGGCAGTTGTTTCTCTATCAGGGTGCAAAGACAAAATGTCTGCTGTGAGCTTGGCATAGGCATCAGAAAGGGCATCCAGCCAGTTAACGCTTAGCTCCATTCAGTCACCTCAACTCCACCCCGAATAAAGGGATTACAGGGTTGTAAAAAGAAGAAAAAATACATGTATGTCAAGCAGCTTAAGGTAGAGCCCTCAATCTGCAGTCAACCAAGTACATGGTTACTTGGCAAAGAAGAATTCAGCAGTCCCCAGGCTTGAACGAATCTCTATATAAACATAGCTTCAGTTTTCTCTTAAGGCCCTCAAAATAGCAGCCTAAAGATGGAAACAAAAGCTTGAGGTGGAGGGCAAATTATTGGGGTAACTTAGTTGAGTAACGTTTGATAATTCTTTGTTTAGGAAGCCAATTACCAAATGAGAAGGACGGCATTTTGAGAAATGAAATTTACAGCCAAGTCAAAGTATGAAGCCCAACACAAGAAAGTATGCTTTTCAATAAATTGGTCCTATCTCATTAGGTTCACCCATCACCACCATCCAAAGATTTGCATGCAAGAGTTGCCAGAAAGAGAAAAGGCTACGCAGAGTTTCAGATTCAAAAACAAAATGGGATACAAGCAGCACTGGCTAAAATTCCTTTAAAACAGTCACACTCCTGAAATGATGTAGCTCTTCTCCACAGCTATCATGTAAGTCTAGGGGGTGGGGGAACCTTCTGGCAGTCTTGAGAACCATGAGCTACAGATTTAAATGTCATAATCCATGTTTCTGTCTAAGATTCTAGAAGTGGCAAGACATCCTTTATCCAGAGAACTAAAGTGTAAGTCTAGAAAAAACATCTTGCTTTACTCTAAGGAAATCTTCCCATTTTAGAATCAGAAATCTATCCAGAGAATAAAAATGAATCTTATTTTACAAGAGTCTTCCATTACAATATAGGTAAGTCAGAATGAGACTAAGTAGATATCTATAGGACAAATGTTTATGTTGCTATTTTTCCTTGTTTTAAAAAATTGAATACGTGTAAGGGTCTAAGGCAGGGGTGGGATTCTACCAGTTCATACCTATTCTCTAGAACCGGTTGTTAACATTCTAAGCAGTTCAGAGAACCACTTATTAGAAGAAATTACTGGCCTAATCCTGTAAGGAAGGCAGGAAGGAAACATTCTGGTGTTGCTTACAGAAACTGCCTCTCCGTTAACCCTTATTACATTCTTGGCAGGACTACACTTCCTGTCTCAGGAACATCTCTGGAGTCCCCCCCCTCCTTTGCTGGTACTTTGCTTGTGTGGTGTGACCATTCAAAGTTAAAATGGCACTGAAAAAAGTGACTTATGACCATTTTTCACACTTACAACTGTTGTAGTATCTCCACAGTCATGAGAGGCCAGGTGAGGAGATGCGTGCCTTGATGTGAGTGATATTGAGTTGGCCACGCCCAGGCAATAACATGACCACCAAGCCACGCCTACCAACAAAGCCACGCCCACAGAACCGATTGTTAAAAAATTTGAATCCCATCCCTGGTCTAAGGTGACAATAATTAACTTCCTTTTACAAAGATTCAACTATATTTTTGCCAACTTCTCCAACTGTCACTATCAATAGATCCTTGAGTTCAGCAATTGGTAGCTTACCTTCTGTAAAAAAAATTGAAACATTTTAATATAATTTCATACAGTAATTACAGTAACTCCCTTTTTATGACCCTATAAATCCCTTATTTCGGGGTAGAGCTGGGGAAACTGGATGGAGATGAGTGTTTACTGGTGGATGCCCTTCCTGACACCAATTGGAGTTTTCCCCCTAGGGAAAAAGGAGGCAAGCATCTTCACCACTAGGCGGCCATGCCGCTTGTATAGTAAATACATTTTTCTGTATATAGTAAATACAGTAAGTAATAAAATACTAAACTATCAGTAAATTATCAGTAAACTATCAGTAAATTAAATATCTGGCTAGCAGATGTTTCTAACGTATCAAAATTACACTAATAAAGAATGCTGTGTAATGTTACATTGCTTATATTTCAAGGTGCTGGTGTTAACCTATAAAGCCCTTCATGGCATTGGACTGGGGTATTTGCAGGAAACCCTGCTGCCGATAACAGCTTCCCGACGACCCTTGCGCTCCCACCGGCAGGGCCTGCTCAGGGTGCCATCAGCCAGGCAATGCCTTCTCTGTGGGGGCACCCACTCTTTGGAACCAGCTGCCCCTGGAGCTCCAGGTGGCCCCCGACCTCCGATCCTTCCGCCATGGCCTAAAAACTTGGCTGTTCCAACAAGCCTACCCGGACTGATGGAAGGGTAGAGGGTTTTTAGTGTGGTTTTTTAGTGTTGTTTTAATTTCAATTAATTTATGAGATTTTGGGTTTAATAATTTTTTAATATTTCTAGTGTGTTGTTTTTAGCATTGTAAGCCGCCCTGAGTCCTTAGGGAGATAGGGCGGCATATAAATCTCATATAAATAAATAAATAAATAAATAAATAAATAAATAAATAAATATTTCAAATTTCTCCCAGTTTGTTTTTTAAGTGTACTAACATGTCACATGGTTTTTGTATCTCTGTGTTGCAGTGTGATGGCTTTGTACAGGCTTTCTGAAATTCATGCTTTTGCAAACTTGTATGTTGTAATGCACTTTTCTTTTGATTTCATCTCTCTCAGTTTGAATTTGGATCCAACCTGAATATAAAAATGTTATTAGGAAAGCCATGTTAGTTGATTTGATTATCCAACATTAACCTTGACATCTCCTATGGGTTTTGTGCAGTTATTTGTAATTTACTCTTACAAATGATGAAAATAATAAATAACTGGATCTGAAATTGATAGGAACCTTGAACTATGGTTTCCAGTAAGGAACTGTATGCAGTCAGTATATCATGTGTTACCTTTAGTATATTTCTTATTATTTCTAGGAACCAGAAAATCCTTATTTTAAATGGTGTATTTTGATCTGAAATGATCTTCTTATATTATTTTACATTTCTTTTGCAAATAAGTTCCCAGCTTGTTATAAAATTATTGTAAGACAATATGTCTTTGGGTTTCAGTGTGGTACATAATATCTGTTTTTCTACATTGTGACTGCTTGTAAATTATAACTGATTTCCATCATGTTTGTAATAACATTGGACAAGCTTGTTCATTATATCATTTTATCCTAGCCAAATGGAGATTTAGTTAAAACACCACAGGAGAAATCTTTAAAGCTAGAAGATTGTGTTATCAGATTTTGGAACTCTGCAGTACTTGCTGGATAAATCAATTTTCCCATTTCAGGTTTCAGGCTAATTAGTGGCCGTGACCAGAAAAAAAAAGTAACTTTCAAATGATACCACTGTTTGTAGTGAAATGATGCATTGCAATCGAATATTATCTTTCTGAAAATGGGTTTTCTAAGAAAGACTTTGGGAAGAGGGAATTGTACAGTAAACAGAAAAGTGTGCTCAGAAAGTAGTCCTGTTCTCTGCACAGAGTCATTCATGTTGATGACAATAGAGCAGAGATGGCTTTTGGCCAATGATGAACACTGATAGTTTCATAGTTCCCTGAGTATAGATACTGTATATTGATGATGATCTTTTTAATAGCAGTAACTCAAATTGATGTCAGTTTGGAAGCCATTTTTCTTTGAGGGTTCTTGGCTGCCACACTCAGTGCCTGGGAATTTGGGAGGAGGATTTTAAGGAGCGGTGGAAGATTAGCCATAACAATATTCCTTTCTCAGAAAGTCAAGGACATGTACTCTGCACCTGGAGGGGAGTGACTAGGGGTAGTCTCCAGTTGGAACAAAGTAATGATTGGACCATGTGATGGACTATTGGGTGTAGCAGTTGGATTTTGGATTTTCTCTGGGCTAGGGAAAACTCGGAACTCTTAAATTTGGGTTTTCCCCAGATGTGCCAATATGACATCTCTAATAAAATGGATCTTTGAGAAGAGGATTTTTTTTTAAGGTTGTTACTTGGAACGCTGACAATTGAGACATTCACAATCCCCATCACAACAACCAACACCATAGTGAGGATCCAATCTGGGTCAGTCACTGGGACCAGAGGTTTAATCTTCTGAGCTATTGGAGCTATACAATATTATACAAAGTATAAGCCAAAGCACACATTCTGCTAGAGAGAAGTTCACTGTGGATGGGCTCCAGCATGAGTCTGAAAACTCAGAAGAGTAAACCTCTGGTCCTGGTGACTGACCAAGATTAAATCCTGGAATATTATCCTGGGACATCTATATTTATTCGCAAAATCATAATCAGGATATTTGAAAATTATTTGAACTTCACACAAAAAAACCTCATGACAAAATGGTAAACAGAAAAGTATTTTATCAATATAATCATCCACTTTTAAAAGAGTTATTTTGATTAAACAATGGTACAGAGAGAGAGATTTTTAAAGGAGAGGATTAATACACAAGAAACTTTGATACACAAGAAACTTGATTGTTTTAGTATGGTACATATACATCTCAGCTCAATACTGCTCAATACTGACTGAAGCACATAACTTAATGTAATGTGTTGGCTGCCCCCCATGGGATTTTAATTTCTTCTTGAATCAGAATTCCAATGTTGTTGCTTCCCTTATGCAGTGTGTGGGCAATGCCAATTAGTAATCTATATATTACTAAAACTCTCATGTCTGTTTGCAATATTCAGTTGGGTATAATTAGAAGGTGTAGGACAACAATTATTGAGCCAAGGTAATTCAAATGGACTAATTTACAGAATGCCAGGCCCAGGACTACTGTGAGAATCCAATTGGGAAAGTTGTGGCTACTTCTGTGCTACTACACTGTGCTTCTTCAGCGTTGTGGCTCCACTGCCACAGTCAGGATCAGGAGGTCCCATGATCCTCATTTCCCACACTTCCTGACTGCTTCCCAGAAATCAGTGGGGAAGCCAACAGGAACTGTAAAACTGATTGTGATTGCCAACAATCCCTGCAACCTTCCCAATAGTAAAAAATTTGCTTGCAGCATACTTGCAGGGACTAAGTCAATGGAGAAGCTAGCAGGAAAAGTTACTTGGGTAAGTCTTCCCCACCCATGCAGTCTTCCCTAATCCCTCTGCACTTGTGCTCTGCAAGCAACTCATGCAACCACTCACTCCCTCTCCCCCCAGGCAGCAGTCACTTACTTGCCTGCTAGGAAGGGAAGGGAAGGGAAGAAGGGTGATTTCAATTATTCCCTGTCCTGCAAGAAAATTCAGTGGAAAAGTTTATACGAAGACAAAAGATGGTCCTGCTGCCACTAGTTTTTTGATCAATGTTCATTCTGTTTCTCTGTTTCTAGTAAGGAAATATCTCTGAATTGACCCAACAGGTCATGAGTTGCCTAGTAGCTTTATACATTCTGTTCAGAATAATACCTTTATAAGTGCTCTTGTTTATGAATCACACTCTTTGATTTTCTCCCTTACTTTGTTAATGTATGGAGATGGGCAGAAATGTTTTGCCTGTAGCACCCAATGCTATATTTTGCATGCTTTTGAATTCCAACTTTGTCAAGCTCGGTGATCATGGATGATAGAAATTGCTGTTCAACAATATTTGAAAGGCAGTAGATTATCCATTGACTACTTTGGCTATTCCTCCAGAGATTTTCAGACATGTAAAGTACAACTAGTCTTTTCATTAGTGATGTAGAATTTCTTATTTTTACACCTCCTCCTTTTCCTCCTCCTTAGGATAGCACTATAATTTTACATTATATTTTCATACTGAAATGTTAGTGCCATCAGTAAGTTTCTTCATGGATGTAACCACAAAAACATAATCCTACAACAAAGCCCAAATATGATGTCTCATGCAGATTTCCTATCTTGAATGTCATTTCAAGCCATGCTTTTCAGTAGAGTTGTGCAGTAGTAAGTTATCTGGAGATGGTCCTGAATAGCATGTACACGTTCTGTGGCTGCTAGTCTTCTGTCTGCTTCCCTTAATGGGATATTTAAAAAGAGAAAGGACCATCTTTTGTAAATGTACCTGATGGGCACTGAAGATTTTCTATTAAAGCACAATGATGCAAGAACAATTTGAAGCTGCCAGCCTACAATTGATGATAAGGGTTTTTTTTTTGTAAATAGAACTTCCCATAGTTTGCTTCTAGCTAAAATCTATGGGAGAGGAGAAATAGGCTCAGCTGGCAACTAAGCCTTAGTAACAAAGACTTTCTCTCTTCTTGGATTAGCTGCAAAAGAATCCTGCAGTCAAATAAGAATTATGAAGGATGAAGATGCCTGTTGTCATTTTGCAGATATGATGGATTTTTATTTGGCAGATGCTATGAAGGCATAATCAGTGGTCATGGAGCACATCAGGAATTTCAAATAAGGAATACAGATCTAGGTTTAGCATTTATTTTGCATTCAGAATTGGCCTGTGTGTATAGGAGAGGGTGGTTTCAGTGTGTGGGTGAAACAGTAACAAAGGGAAAAAGAGTTTAATTTTGGGAATATTATGAAACTGGCTATATAAAAGGGGCAAGAATGAATGAATGAAACCAGACCAAAATGGTGGCTGAGCAGCTTTCAGGTAAATTTTGGAGAAAATCAGAACTGTTTTATGTTAAAAGTACATCAAATTGAAATTGTTTTAGTGGCTCAATGGGAAGGACAACTTGACCATGACGAGGGCAACTGTCATGCCCCTGTCAGAGTCTGAATCCGGGGAGGAAGCTGAACAGCTGACAGGGAGTGGGAGTGTGGCTCCGTTGGCTGTGGAGGAAACTGGGGAAGGGCAAAGTGCGGCTGGGAAGAGCAGAGGAGAGGTAGAACAAGGGAGAGAGAATTCAGAGGAAGACTCAGGCCCACCCCCTCTTCATCCTAGGGCATGCAGGGAGGAACAGAGAAGAGAGCAACATGGGTTGCATGGCTTACGGGGGAGGAAAGGCCCCTGATTCCCTTCATTAGCTGCAGCTGAGAACACAGTCTATAAAAAAGGCAAGCTGCATGTGGCACGATGTTGGGAGCAAACCTGACTTTATCTTGTATTGTCGTGGCTTATCTGTGTTCCTGGCGTCTTTCCAACTGTGTGAGTTTTTCCATGCTTTCAAGTCTTAAATTCTTGCTCCTGCCCTGCTAAACTAATTACTTCAGTTTGGCTTGTTTGGACTTTAAGTTACAATTTGTGTTTACCCTGTTTTGGACTTAATTTTCTGCAGTCAAAGGCTGTTCCTGGGAGAGTTTTTCTCCAGACAGAAGGTAACCTGGACATTGGGGGCAAAGTTGGAGATAATAAAGGGACTCTTATTGCTTATTTGACTGTGTTGCTTTTGTGCCATGGGTCATCACAGCAACTTTTGGGATTGAAGTGGTATATTAATTCTCAAAGAACACTTACAGACTTCACAACTGGTTCCTGGCACTATCATACATGCACACCCACACATATCATTTATGGTTACAAAGATGCATATATAGCATATACATGATGGTTGAACAAATATTCAATTTCCCACCGTTCCGAAAACCCTTCTCAAGATGGTTGATTTCCTTCTGCTATTAGCAAGATTTGACCCTTCAATGTATTAAACTGAAACTTAACACATCACATTATAATGTAGCATGATGCAGGAACTTTGTGAGATTCCCCTGCTGATATTAACTGTAGGCAAGTTTGCAGCCTGGGGTACTATAACTGTCAGAGTCTTTACTAACATTGCTGATTTGCAGTGTTTGGTGGTAGTTTGAATTGGAGCTGTAGCACAAAACGCAGGCTCCGCCCGCTTCTCTTTGGAATGCTGTATACTTCAGTTAAGATCTATCAGGCCAGATTCCAAAATAGGAAATCTGACATATGAATAAATGCTGGAAAGTCGCTTCTGACAATATGGCTTCCAATAAAGGAGACTATGTGTAGCTCAGGGTTGAAATGAGTAGTCAGTTATTGTTTTCTTCTTCCCTTGTGAACTGGATCCCTTTGAAGATGTTGCTGATGGTTTTGTGGATGTTCACTCATTGGTCCTCTTTTACTATGGTGTACATGCTGTCTACATACTTGATTCATATTGTAAGTTGTATTTGGGTTGTATTGGGTTCAGAGGTGGTATTCAGCAGGTTCTGACCAGTTCTGGAGAACTGGTAGTGGAAATTTTGAGTAGTTAGGAGAATCAGCAAATACCACCTCTGACTGGCCCCGCCCCCATCTCTTCTCTGCCTCCTGAGTCCCAGCTGATTGGCTGGGTCTTCTTTTGTTGCCCTGCACAGGAGAACAGAGCTGGAAAGCAGGTTAGTGGGGTGGGGAGGGAATGGGATTTTGCAGTAACCTTCACCTGGAGTGGGGTGGGAATGGAGATTTTACAGTATCCTTCCCCTGCCATGCCCACCAAGCCATGCCCACAGAACTGGTAGTAAAATTTTTTTGAATCCCACCACCGATTGGATTGTATTTGTGGGAGTGATTCCAGATGTTGTAGTATGACCTCTGCTATGAATTAAGTGCTCCATTACCAAAGTGATGATCAAATCTCCCACAAGAGAACCTGTGTAAGAAGTCTATTTGGATGAGCACAAACATATTGCAGCAACACTGAACAGTAGAAAAAAGAAACAGATCATCTATACAACATCTTCCAACAAAATTTTAAGTCCTTTATGGCTAGGGACCAGGTTATCTGAGGGACTGTCTCTTGCCACTACAGTGGGGAGGCACGAAATGTTGTGGGCCCCATCCCATAAGGAGATACATCTTGTGGGATGAAGAAGAAGGGCCTTCTTCATGGTGGATCCCTCCCTTTAGAATATCATTCCGTCAGAAGTTAGATTAACCCCCATTTTGACACTATTTTGTAAGGCCCTGAAGACTTGGTTTTGCCAGTGGGGCTAGGGAACCCAGAGTATGGGAGAACCCATCAAATGGCTTATTTGACTGTGTGTTATCATTGATGGTGGGGTGGGGTGTTATGTTTTTTTATTTTTACTGTTTTTTAAATTTTAAATTTAATTTTTTTCTATATTGTGCTTTATTGTTTGTAAGCCACCTAGAATCGCATTGAGTGATTAGATAGCCATATAAATTTTCTAAATAAATAAATAAAATGGATATCTATGCAACTTCAGCAAAAAGTGCCTGACCACTCAACCCAATATAGCGCAACCAACACAAGCTGTAAAAAGGACAGCACTAGCGTACATCAAAAGCATCTCAGAAACCACCAACAGACTATTACAACCACATGGCATCAGTGTAGCATAGAGGCAGAAGACTAGTAGAACACATCCATAAACACCAATTAGCAGGCAGAATACATGATGAAAACTTTTTAATTTCACAACTTATGGACAGACTTAACCATAGCTTCAGCTGGGAAACCATGACTAGATGGTTGACTAGATCAAAACAAGTCCAAAAATGCTAGAGAATTCCTCGAAGCCTGGCCCACTGGCAAATTGCCCATCATTAGGGATGTAGACATAAACAACATCTACAGACTGTACAAAAGAGACAATCAACAAGCCAAAAAGTGAAGAAGGCCAAAACATCTCCCCACCAGCAGTCAACATCCAGATGAGCATAGATGAAGTCCAAGATTAACATCAGACCAACAAGCAAAAAGTAAGCAATACCCCAATCAAGGATCTGCCAAACAAGCTAACAATTAACAGCCCAGCCAAAGAACCTCAAGATCACTCCCACCAACACTGACAGGGAAAACCACTCAGAGATGATATTCAGCAGGTTCTGACCAGTTCTGGAAAACCAGTAATGGAAATTTGAGTAGTTTGGAGAACCAGCAAATACCACCTCTGACTGAAGATTTTACAGTATCCTTCCCCTGCAATGTCCACCAAGCCACGCCCACAGAACCAGTAGTAAAAACATTTGAATCCCACCACTGAAACCACTACAATACTGTATACATTGAAAGCAAATCACATTCCCTTACTAGCACTGATGATGTTACATAGTTTGGATAATGAAACATCTGTAAGAAAAACAACCAAGCTCAGAGAACATCAAAATGCCTTCCATTTACAAAGATGTGTGAATCACATAGTTTATCTATCACACTTGTCATATAGTTATTGCTGTCAAGCAAGTCTACTGTTCTCCAGTGGGCTTATCTAGCCTGTATAGAAGTTATGCTTCACTTAAATAAAGCTGAAGTAGAAAATTAGAGGAGATATATTGAATGAAATATAAATCAGGAATAAGAATCCTCAAACACCAAGATATTTTGTGTTAATCTGAATAACTTTTTTTAAACAGGAAAAAAGCACTTTTTACAACATGCATTTAACTAATTTGCATGAAATATAGTGAGGTAATGTAACCAAGAATGACTATGCCATAGAATGTATAGCCTACAGTATTATTTTTCTCCAAAGCAGAATTTATTTAATGTATGGAGTAGGAAGGAGTAGGAATTAATTTACCTATTACTCTATTGTGACATGAAGAAGTTGTATAGAATTGAAAGAATGCTCTTGAATGTGCAGAAAATTGGGTCATGCTAAATTGATATAATGCCAAAATTAAATGTAGAAGCTAAAAATGGATTTCCTTAATATATTTAAATTAACCAAGGTCAACTTATTTCTGAGCAGCTTGCTTAAGACTATGTTACCTTTTAAGAAAAATAAATACATGTGAACCTTCCATCTTTTAAAATAATATATTGGGTGGCATAGAGAAATATTCCTAAGAAACATCACAATTGCTCCAGAAATGCTTCAAAGATTTAAAAGAAACCTCCTTGATTGAAGATTTTCTTCAAGAAAAAGAAGCAAAACCAACTCTTCTCTTTAAGTTTTCTGATTGGAAGCTTCTCTATTCCCAGCAAGTAAGAATATGTGGTTTGGAGCAGTTTAGAATACAGGATCTCCAAGCAAACCAGTAAAAATATTGAGACAGAATCATGACTTCTTATTGCTGTAATGATGTTTATTTTGCTTACTTTTTTCTTGACTCAGACTATGCTGAGTATGCTTAGTAGCCCCCACCCCCCAAAAAAGATGGTAGGACTATGTCACTTCAGCTGTAACTATTGGTAAGATTGTCCCTTGCAGCAAGATGGGCAGCAAACAAATTTAATGACTAACTAATTAAATTGTGTCCGTCATAAATAAATTGTGTGCAGAACCTTAAACTTTGGAAGAGCAGATTTCTCTTGGAGAATGTTTTGCTTAGGAAATCTTCAGTGTTTCCTCACCTACAGTGGGAAAGAGATGTTTGTGACATTTCATATCAAATCCTACACACACAGACTTGTGAGCCTCAAACCTTGGGAAAAGATTGGAAGACCCTGAGACCCTGACATTTCAGAGGTCAGCAAGTAGGGTTGGAGCCATTGGTCCACTTTTCCAGAGCAGGGAAAACTAGTTAAAACATCCTATGATTTTTTATGATTGTGGTCGCTAGACTATTTAAGCCAGGAAACACCTGATCTGCCCATTCGCTGGCTCCGATTCCCATCTGCCTTGTAAACCAGTAAACCTCTTTCTTTCTTTCTTTCTTTCTTTCTTTCTTTCTTTCTTTCTTTCTTTCTTTCTTTCTTTCTTTCTTTCTTTCTTTCTTTCTTCCTTCCTTCCTTCCTTCCTTCCTCCCTCCCTCCCTCCCTCCCTCCCTCCCTCCCTCAGTTGTTTCAAACATTAGGATGAGCTAGTTGCTCAATATTTGAGAAGGAGGGAAGACAGGAAACCCTATCTTCCTAGGGAGACTAGAAACCCCAAAGACTTGTCTCAGCGATTGCCTAACCGCTAGACGGTCAGACGCAGCCCTGAATATGAATGAACTCCTGGAGCCTATCTTGGCTCGATCCGTGGGCGGGTGGCAACGGCACCCGCCCCGGATCTCTGAAGATCAAGTGGCGCTCCCGTTTGCGCCCACCCGAATTAAGAGTCGCCGCCCGCTCTCTGGCCCCCGCTCGCCACTTGCCTCGCCAATCCTGCGCTTGGCAGGGACCTCCCTCCGTAGGCAAGGACAGCCGAGGCGATGTTGACGAGGCGGGGGCTGGCTGCCTCCTCCAGAACTGTCGTCGCGGAGCCCGCCGAGCCCAGCAGCTTCGCCGCGAAGCGCAGGCGGCGCTAACACCGGGAGGGGCCGCTGCCCGCCGCCCAGGGAAGCCGAGCCAGGGGCTCCCAGTCCCCGTTCCCAACTTCCACCTCTCCCGCCTTTTGCCTTAGGCGGACCGGATTTGTAAGGTGACCGCCCCGCGTACCTGCTGGCCGGCCGGTGGGGATCCCGCGGGCACCCCTCCGATGGTGCACGACCCCGTGCAACCCGTCTCCCTGGCAGACCCAGTGCCTGGCCTGGGGCCCGCCGAGGTCCAGAGGAAGGGTCCCACTCCGGGCTTCGGGACTTCTCCCCTTCTGCCCTGCGCCGCCTGATGCGTTTTCTGCAGGTACCTCCTTCTCCTTCTCCTTCTGGGACCAGCCCACCACCCGAGGGACCGGCTAAGGCAACTCCCGGGACCACGAAGGGCGGCGTGATTCCTTTAGGCAAGTGACTGTCGCCGGGGTGGGTGGGGGAGTGCGCGTGGAGGGGAGAAGGACGGACTGGAGCGCCTCTGACCACCACCTGTCAAAACCTGCGGAGGATCCTGGCGGCCCTTTGAATCGGAGCATCTCGCGTTGGAAAGGCGCTACCCGTTTTGGAGATTTCTCTTGCCCAGAACAAGAGGGGGGCAAAGAAAAGCGAGATATAGACATCCGTTCTCTTCTCCACCCACCCGTTTCTGAACCCTCCAGCAACGATTCTTGCAGGGTTGCTGCACTTTCCTCCGGCTTCTCTCGGCTGCTCGGATCATGTCAGCTAAGCTCCTAGTGGTCTTCTTCCTCCTCTCTGTTTTCCAAGCCTGGTAAGTGCCACTAGCGCATTTGACACCTGCTAATCTCTCTTCCCCACCCCTCCTCTCTCTTTCTTGGGGTTTAAAAAAAAAGATTTCCCTAAACCGAAGCAAATCTTACAGGCAACAGATTCATCTACCCCCATCCCGCCCCCGCACTCCTCTCCCTTTCACTTGGTGCTTTACAGGACGGGGAAAATAACTTGGTACTTTGGTGAACGCCCGGTGAAATAGAGCGTGGGTAGGCGCGCACTGAAACGGATTAGACAGACACACAGTCGAAGCGCAGTGAAATTGACTTAGATCTTGACACCAGCAACCGCGCCGCCACATCATAACTGAGTACAGCTGCGCCGCCCGTCTTATTACCCAGGTTTGGGGAGGCAACGCAAACCCCCCTCTCCCCCCAACTCCCCCCCCCCAAAAACGGGCGGGGGTCCTGATCACTTCGAACCCTTGTCTCCCTACCCACCGCTTGAATTCCTGTCCCTCTTCTGCGGAAAGTTTTCCTCTCGACTTCATTTGCTAAAGGAAACCCGAAGTGAGGTTTCTCGTGCCCTTCCATCACTCGCGCCGTTTTCAAGCTCGGGCGGTTGTCTGGGTTTGTCGGAAACGAGCCTCGAGGGAGAAATGCCGGATCCGGACGCGTTGGTGGGTCTCCAGGGGTGACGGCAGGCCGCCCTGGGTGCGCCTATCCTATGGCTCGGATTCGGTGGAATTGGAAGCGAGCGCCCTTCTGTCTTTGGCCGGTCAGAATTTGGGGAAGGCTAGCAAGAGAAGCGAGGCTGGCGGTTAACTCGGTTGGACCTTGCAAATAAAGGAACCGTTTCCCTAAATTAAATTAAAGAAATCACCCCCAAGAACAAGCCAGACGAAGTGGGAACGTGGTGAGAAGCAGGGAGCTTTATTAACCGTGTTTGTGTCTCCACAACTGATTTTGGAATGTCTCCAGAGGCTTTTGGATGGCTCAAAGCGATTGCCTTGACTGGTATTTTGTAAAAAAGAGATTATCCAACCAGATAGCTTCCTTTCAGAATTTACAACATGGAACCAAACATCTACAATCGCCATGTCCATTGCCCAAATGATGGTGATTTGGATCTGTTTGGGACTTCCGTTTTCTTGGCATCCCACTGCCCAGTTTTCACTCCCTGCCCTGCACCCTTTTCCATTCTCAGGAGCAACTCTTCCTGAAAGGGCAACTCATGGACTGAACAATGAATGGTTCATGGTTTGGTTCTATTTATTTGAACTGCTCAGGTTACTAGTGGAGTGGCATCCACACATTTCTAAACAGCATCTTTCTCCCTTCTAATTTGCAAGTCACCAAAATATACATACAGGTATGTGCAACCCCAACATTCTGAATCAGCTGTATGGCTTTCAAGGAAAGCTTGGAGGATAAGATTACAAGTGGCTGCTTTTGCTGAGTGCCAGATGTTTTCTTTCACTCATCTGTTGGGGAATGCTAGTTAGAAGGTGGTTCGCACTTGAGTCTTGCTTGGAGGCTTCATGGTGTCTGCCACTCTGGAATAGATCCTTGAACTAGAGAGATCCAAGTAGGATCTTCTTGAACTCCATTTTAATCAACTAAAAAGATCTACCTGGTTAATGTGCAACATATCACAATTATTTGAACATAGCTTTTCTTTTCTTTTGAAAGGCAGATGGCAGGCTTCATCTTAAGAGAGGCATTCCTTCAAATGACATGTTTTTGAAAAGTATATTAAAAAAGTATGGACATTTTTCCTTACGCCAAAATTATTATTAGGAATATAAGCTATATTTTCCTTCCCTGTCCCTTCCCCTCCCCCATGAATGATAAATGATAATGGAGAGGAGCTGGAGTTAGGATAACAAGAAGGAAAGAGAGCATTATTTTTTGGGTAAATTCTAAGCCCATGCTAATATCCTGAAGGTTTAGTGTTTAAGGCACAATTCATAAAAGAATCTCAAGGGAGATCCTGTGAAATGTAGCTTAGTCCTTCATTCCCCCTATTGCTCCGATGTCATCAGTGGGAGTGGAAGGTAAGAATGATTAAGGGCATTGTCCCTGGAGACAAAAGCAAATCCCACTATCCATAATAGTTCATCTGTGTGTGTGAGAGAGAGAGGGGGAGGGAAGGAAGGAGGGAGGGAGGGAGGGAGAGAGAGAGAGAGAGAGAGAGAGAGAGAGAGAGAGAGAGAGAGAGAGAGATGCCTGAGGACACACTGAAGCAAAATATTAGGCTACTTCTTTTACAGGCATACGTTTGAGATTTCAGGTAAACATCAAATGAGCTAGATCTATCATGGAGATTCCAAGATCAGGAAACACTCAAAACTATGATCACAGAAGCGACTGGCAGATCTAATTCTCAGAATAAACATGGCAGGAGGATGGTTGCTGCAAAAGATTATCACAGTTTATTCCTCTGGAAACCATTACAGCAGATTTTCCATCCATAAGTTCTTTCTTAATATTCTGTGGCAGATATTGGAACAAGGTGTCAAGCAGCCTATTCAATTATCATTTTCTGCAGCAGTTTACCTAGATGTGGCGAGGGCCATTCTTTTAACTCTTTTTTTTCTCCTCTGTAGTTATTGCTGGGTGCTCCATGTACCTAAATTTACCAACTTTCAACAGGAAGCAAATGTAGCAACTCCATACTAGGAAGGATGCATGATGCACATTTCCAGATTTTGGTATTTTCTACTGGAGGAAGAGTTGTGCATTCCTAAGAGAAGAATCTGGTTCAAGATGCATTTCTTAATTGATTTTTTTGCAAGCACAAAGTGGAGAAATAACGGAGAAGTTCACCTGAAGATCTCTTACTGCAGATTGTGTGGGCTGCTTTTTGAAGCTGCACAAATAGCTAAGTTCCTTGCCTAACTTCTAGCTCCATATTCACAACAAGTCCTTGCGGATAAGAAGTGACACCATGTAGGTGTTTTCATGGCTAAGATGTGGCAATGCTCAAATCTTGGATATTGAAGCTAGCTTTAAAACTGATGGTTGCAGCTAGGAAATAGTTTTCAGGATGCTTCAGCTTGCTAGTGCATTCAAGAATCCATCTTTTCTCCTGTTCCCACTTTTCTGGTTCCTAACAGATCTGGAATCATATTTGTATGATAAATACATACATGAACCCAACCCAACTGCAGTGAATTAACACCTGAAGTTTAAATGTTCCCAGCCCTCTTATATCAGGGCTCTGATGGACCAGACAGATAACACTTTTGTCTATCAAATGCTCTGTTTGTTTGTTTTTGTTTGTTTGTTTACAGACAAGACTCCTTTTCTTATTATTCTTATTTTTTATCTCCCTATCAGTTGGAAATTGAGTTTTTGCCAAAAATGTAGCTTTCATTTACAAAATAGAGATGGGTGTGAAATTTGATGCATTTGAGTTTCAAAATAAAATCACTTGGTATGTATGTGTGGAAATTTGGAACACGAGTATAGTAAGAAACTGCAATTTTCCAAACGTACAGTATGATTTATTATAGCAACCCTGCAAATGAAGTACATTAGGAAAAACAGCAAGTATGCAAAAAATTATGTATTAGGGAAAGTGATGAAGAAAACACAAACATCAGACAAAAGTATGCATATGTATTCATATTCAGTCAAGCTTTTGGGGGGCATGTTTGTAACTTCAGGCCTAAATTATTGTTGATGATTTATGTGAACATGACATCAGATAACAGAATAACAGACTTGGAGACCTTCTAATCCAACCCCTATACCATTCAAACACCATTTCTTCTTTAAAAACCCACTGTGTGTTTGAGCATCCATAACTTCTGGAGACAAATTGTTCCACTGATTAATTGTTCTAACTGTCAGAACAATTACTCCTTAGTTCTAGGTTGCTTCTCTCCTTGATTAGTTTCCATCCATTGCTTCTTGTTCTGCCTTCAGGTACTTTGGAGAATATCTTCACCCCCTCTCTTTGTGGCAACCCCTGAGATCTTGCAACACTGCTGTCACATCACCCCTAGTCCTTCTTTTTGTTAGACTAGACATACCCAATTCCTGCAACTGTTCTTTATATGTTTTAGCCTCCAGTCCCCTAATCATCTTTGTTGCTTTTCTTCTGTACTCCTTCTAGAGTCTCAACATCTTTTCTACATCGTGGCGACCAAAACAAAATTGCCCTTTCCTTTTTAGAGCATGGCAAAGTATTTGACCAGGATTATGAGATGATCTAACATCCAAGTCATCTAAGACGGTGGACATCGTCCCCACATTCTCTGGCAATGGAATCTACACTGTTTAATGAGTATTCTTGAGTACTAGAATAGACACAAATTGTCTTCTGTATGGACTTGCCACATATTCTATTTATGTTTACACCGCCATCCTCTTCTTGAAAACATCTTCCACAATATCCCACCTTCTGTTCAATTTGCTCTTTTCTATACCTTTTCTACTCTGTCCCATGTGATGGGATGATTAGAGCTTTACATGATCATCCAGATGCAGTGAAACCACATAGTTGTATGAACAGAGGAAGTGACTAACCTTTTTATTTCCAACTCCTTCCCAATAATTTTGGAGACAAATGTTTCTTTTGTATCCCCACTGCACACTGAATTGAGATTTGCAGCTTGCTATCCCAGCCCCGTGATCTTTTTATGTTGCAGTCCTGTCTGATTATCACCACAGGGGTTTCTTCCCAAAATTTATAGCACTTTTGCATTACATCAAATCTAATTTTGTTGGCCCAGATAAGTCCTTTAGTTCTGGTTCAGAGATGCTGCTACAATAGGCTAAGCTTGGGTTGACTGGGTTCAAATGACAGTCTAGAACATAAATACTGATGTTGTCATAATCTATACTTGATTTGGCCAACATACTCATAGATGGAACGTAGAATAATAGAGTTGGAAGGGACCTTGGAAATACTGTAGTCCAACTTACTGCTTAAGCAGGAGACCCTATATATCATTTCAGACAAATGGTTGTCCAGTCTCTTTTTGGAAGCCTCCAGTAAAGGAGCACCCACAACTTCTGAAGGCAAACTACTCGATTGGTTAGTTGCTCTCTTAATTTTCTCCTGAAATCTAGAGTCCTTCCCTGCTTGGTTACTTTCCAGCAAGCCACATTAAGACTTGCTAGAATGCATGACCATAGACATTCTTTATATCACTGTCTTCTGATTTTGTCATAAATGAAATAATAATTGGTTCCCTTGTAATACAGATGATTAAGAGAGATTCTTCACACCATTCAACTGGTTGCTTGGTTTCTCTTCCTTAATTAGTTACCGGACCATGGAAGACCGATTCTCTTATTTGATGGCTTTGGAATCCTGATGAGAAATTAATTTGTAATGAGTGGTGATAGTTAATGATCAGCCTTTTGAGTCAGCATCTTGCAAGCAACATGTATTAGTTGTGTCTAAAGTCTGCAGTTTGATTAGGGATCACCATGAATCATATAATTATGTCCATTTCTTGAAATAGGTACAAAGTTTCCTTCGTTTATACTAGGGTTACTTTCCCTGAAAATCCTGCATAAAACACTGAACTCATGGAAAAACAGGGTAGCAGGGTATGGCATCAATTTATTTTTAAATTCAAACACATTAAAAATGTGTTCATAATTGGTAAACCTTGTGCTACATTGTTCAAACATGTTTCATTTCTTCTCTTATGTTCTATGGATGGTAAAAGCATTTCTCCACTTGTTCTATTGCATGCAAGTATCATAACAGACAAGAGGTGAAACTGCATGACACATTTTATTAGCGTTCTTTCTTACGTTGCGCGTAGTAAATTTGCCCAGATTAAAACTCATCCTCAATCTGAAAATCCTTCAGCTTTGGGATAAGGAAAAAGCTAATAGGAACAGAGCACTGTTGTAGTTTACAGATTTTCCTATGGTGTGAATTTATTTTTATGTGGTTTATCATTTGGCTAAGAATTTGGTTTCTGTGAAAAAGATATGGAAGCATGGTTCATTTGCACCACAGCTCTGGAAACATATCAAAACTTCTTCCCACCAAAACTACCTGAAGACTTTCCCAACAAAACAAAAGATGCTGAAAAGTCGATATCGAGTGCCAACCACCCTGTACGGGCACACAGGCAAGGGCTCCTCGGGGTCCCGTCGGCAAGTCAATGTCAGCTGGCGGTTCCCCCAGCGGCAAGCCTATTCTGTGGCGGTCCCCAACTTATGGAACCAACTGCCTCTGGACCTCCGTCTGTCCCCTGACCTCCGCACCTTCCGCCGTGATTTGAAGACCTGGCTATTTGACCAAGTCGGGCTGTGACTACCTCATGGGGGGGTATGGGATAGTTTTAAAGTATTTTAATTTGGTTTTATTGGGCTTTATAATTGTTTAATTCTTTTTAATTATTTATTGTATTGTATGTTTTAATTGTGAGCCGCCCCGAGTCTTCAGAGATGGGGCAGCATATAAGTCCAATAAAATAAAATAAATAAATAAAGTAAATGGAGACAGGACACACAAATAGAACCATAGCACAACATTATGATAAATGTTGTGAGCAAGAGCAGAAATGGGTTTTGTTGGGAAAATCTTAGGTGGTTTTGAAGGGAAGAAGTTTTAGTATGTTTCTAGATCACGGGTGCAAATTAACCACTCCATCATTTGCATAATAGCAATTTATTTTCACAGAAAGCAAATTCTTCGCCAAATGATAAACCACATCAAAGTGAATTCACACCATAGGAAAGCCTGTAAATCATAACAGTGCTCTGAGCAAGTGAAAATAACGGCAGTCTGCACATGTTTTGATCTTTAGAATTCTATAGCAACTCTTAATTTTCCTATTAATTGAATTAAATTAACCTTCTTTAAGCCTGGGTGGAGAGGTAGTGGTCTTCCAAATGCTTTGGATTCCAATTCCCATGATCCCCAGATAGGACAATTAGGGAGTGACGGGAGTTGTAGATCTTAAAGTAATCTCAATTCAATTAGAGGGTATCTTGATTACAGCTCATGATACAAATTGAAGTATGTTTTTTTTCTCTCCTCCTAAAACCAATGATGAAGATGAAAGTTGAGTTAATTCATTCTCTTCCCCATCCACCCACATATAAAATCTGGCAACAGTTCACAGCCATTAAAGAAAACCTGAAATATTTGTCATGAATGCAGATATACTGTTATACTCCCCTCCTCCATGCATAATTTACAGCAGTCATTTCAACTGCCAATTTCGGTGCATTGTGGTGATTTTAAAGACTTAATATTCACAGTGCAGAAAGAGCCGAAAGGAACATACATACCCAGCATTTGACCCTGAGTGGATAAGAACAGATAGAAAGATAGAAATAGAAAGGCTGAAGGATGTGCATTTATTTTTAATTATTTAGGATGTTATTACTCTGTAGTTTTTCTCCTTTTTTCAATTTTACAGGGAAAGCACCCAGACAATGTAGCCCTTTTTTCATACCCCCACATAGTTAGAATATGTGATGTACTTTCACATATTGCTTTTTTTTTTCTTATCACAACCTATCAAATAGAAAAGACAAAACACAGCACAGTGTCTTTTGTTTTGGTTACGTTATAATATCTCCTCATAACATATACTGCATGCACAGCTATTTCATTTTTATCAATTAGTTAGTTAGTTGTTTACAATATTTAGACAGCTCCAATCAAAAAGACTCTGGCTAGTGTGCAACAGGGAAAAACAACAATCTAGTGATCAACTCTAAAACATTACACTCAGTCTACAATCACACTATTAGTCAATACATTGACTAATACCCTGACTAATCATCTGAGTGCCACATTCCATTCTATTTGAGCATCTGTGCCATCTTCAAAGGAAGCTCCCATAGTCCAGTCAGGGAATGATGTCTAGACTCACATAAAACATGCATGAATGATATGCAGCAATTACAGAATTTAAGGCTCAGCAGCATACATTGTTGGTTTTTATACGCAAGAAATTTCTGCTAACCCCGTTTCCTTCCTTAGTTGCTCTTTCTCTTTGTTGCTGGGCTTGTTAAAAGATCCAACATGGATTTTTTTTCCAGTTTTGAACATCACTAAAATTTCATCAAGTAATAGAAAGTGTAGGGCTAATTGGTTGCTCAGTAACTTCTAAATACATTATTTTCTCTTTTTGAATCAAAACCAGCACTTCAACTGACCCAAGTTACAAAAAAAAATCAGAATTGTTGTTTCTACAGCATAGAATAAAGATTTGGTTGTGGACTGAGCCTTAACTTCTTGAAGATAAATCTATCACAAGAAATCCAGGATGGAACTTAAACTTCAGGAATCTAGTACAGATAGTCCTTGACTTACAACAGTTCCTTTAGTGACCATTCAAAGTTACAATGGCACTGAAAAAAGTTGACTTATGGCCAGTTTTTACACTTATTACCGTTACACATCTTCATGATTTACATTTGGATGCTTGAGAACTGGTTCATATTTGCGACTGTTGGAGTGTCCCGGGTCATGTGATCACCTTTTGTGACTTTCTGGCAAGTAAAGTTGATAGGAAAGCTAAATTCACTTAACAACAGTGCAAGTAATTTAATGACTGCAGTGATTCACTTAAGAAATGTGGCAAGGAAAATTGTAAAATGGGGCAAAAATCACTTAGCATATTTATTTTAAACTTTAGCATACATTTTGGGCTCAATTGTGGTCATAAGTTGAGGAACACCTGTACTTAAGAAACAGTACACTGGACTGGACTTCACAATCTTTCCTGAACTTGAAGATTTTTTTTCTTTAAATAGCATGTTATATTGTCACCTGTATCTATTCTATTAGGAACCATCCCTTTTGGCATCTGCAGAGGAAGAATCAAATCGTTGTTGCGCGCACACCCAAAATGATCAGAGAGTGTGGTAGGATGTCATACCGTGTTTCCCCAAAAATAAGACACCGTCTTATATTTTTTTTGGCTCCCAAAAACACACTAGGTCTTATTTTCGGGGTAGGTCTTATATATTTATGGTGCCAAATAGTGGGTGTGAGTGTGTGTGGGGGGTGTTTCGCGGGTGCACGGTTGCTCCCTGAAAAGTCTTCCTGGAACTGGAGATTTACACTAGGTCTTATTTTTGGGGTAGGTCTTATATTAGGGCATGTTTAGAAAATAGTGCTAGGTCTTACTTTCGGGGTAGGTCTTATTTTCGGGGAAACATGGTAATTTTGTTTTCATCATTCTTTGTGATGAAACTACAAAGATATTGCAGATGCTGCGACTCTTCCCCTGACTTATTTTGAGTGCTTCTGTTGTGGTTAGCCAGCAGCAGGTGCGGATGGCTGAGGAGAGCGAGGACTCAGATGAGGGGCCAGGACCATTAGGGAGTGGACTGCTGCCTTCAGAGTTTGTGGGGACTGGCAGCAACAATGAGGAGGTTCCCGAGGAGCCTGTGCCAAGTGTGCGTGCACGCAGGGCTGCTCGCAGGAAAGCGCAGCTTCAGCAGCATGGGCGACTCGGGAGTAAGGCTGCAAGGTAATGGCCCCTCTTTCAAGAAGATAAAAGCCAGCTGTGAATCGGACATTCTTTGCAGGAAGCAAAGACGTTTTGACATTCGAGCCTCGTGGACACTGCAGTATCTTACTTGGTATTTGAAGACTCTTGTGTTGTAAAATATTTCTACGTAACCTTATCTGTTATTCTTGGCAGCCTCGCACAGTTTTGGCAAGGCTTGTGCTTATCA
Organism: Naja naja; assembly: GCA_009733165.1. Lineage (NCBI taxonomy): Eukaryota > Metazoa > Chordata > Lepidosauria > Squamata > Elapidae > Naja > Naja naja. Next base: position 15,781,353 of record CM019153.1, on the reverse strand, counting down.
AAGTTAATTAGTTTGCAGCAGCCTTTTAACCAGGGATTCGAAAGAATCATTAAAAGGTTTCTGTTCCCTTTGGTTCATGTTTGTTTTATTGAAAAAGGGTTTGGGTCAGAACAGCTTCTAAGATTGATACTGAATGCAAGTAAGGATTTTCTGGGCCAAAGTAGGCTCAAGATACTGCTTTGCCAGAACTGCTCAGAACCCTAGCTTATTGAAGTAGAATTGGAATGGCTCCACCTGAATACAAATTGAATTTACCTTGTATCCTCTAATAAGTCATTCCAGCAAGAAAAATAATTCAGCTAATGTGTCTTGACAAATCATGAATGTCAGCATTTGAAATGAAACAGGCATAGGAAGACTTAGGAGTGAACCAGAGGTGGTATTCAGCAGGTTCTGACCAGTTCTGGAGAACCGGTAGCAGAAATTTTGAGTAGTTCGGAGAACCAGAAAATACCACCTCTGACTGGCTCCGCCCCCATCTATTGTCTGCCTCCCGAGTCCCAGCTGATCAGATGGGTCTTCTTTTGTTGCCCTGCACAGGAGAATGGAGCTAGAAAGCGGATGGGGAGGGAATGGGATTTTGCAGTGTGACCTTCCCCTGCCATGCCCATTAAGCCCCGCCCCACCCACTAAGCCATGCCCACAGAACCGGTAGTAAAAAAATTTGAATACCACCACTGGAGTGAACCACTAAGTGCCATGAGAAACAAATTACAGCTTCCTTTGACTTTTTTTTTAGTTCAAATATTGAAGATGCACTAATTTAACTTAGTACTTAATACAGCTTTGGGAATAAGTAATTTAACTTAGGTGGCACTCATATTTGGTTGCTTGCTGGTGCTTATATAAATTAAATTAAGCTGTAGCAAACTCTCAGATGCAACGAGAAATGGCAAAATATGAAAAAAATTAACTTGTGGAGAGGTAGGCAAAAAGGATGAAATTAAGGGAAAAATCACAGTAAGAAGACCAGGCTTTTATGGTGGCGTACATAAATGAAGCCAGAAGTTGTTCATTCTACTCATAAATAGCCAATCTGGGAATGTTTGGCTTTATTTCTCCTTTTTAGAAAATATAACCCATCTTTTACACTTGAAATACAAATCAGATTGCTTATGCTTTCAAAAAAGCATGGGAAGCTACCTTATTCCGAACCAGCTTTTCTATTCCAATTATGGGTGACATGTAATACTCTAAATCAGGGCTGTCAAACTCCCAGCCCGTGGGCAGATGCGTCACATGCTGGCCACACACATGCCCAATTTAGTGAAGGGGGAAAATATGTCACGTGACACAGATACGTCATGTGACACTGTGACACCCCTGGTCTAAATGTTGCTAAACTTGAATACCATGGAGTAGTCAAGAATAATGTTCCAATCCAGCAACAATGCAAGACCTACAAGCTTCCCTTCTAGGATTTTAACCAAAATGAGAATTTCCTCTCTTATTGAACTACCAGATTCTTTGAACTAAAATACCGACTGAACTTGCAAACATCCACATTAATGCATATGATCCCTTCCCAGCTGCATAATGGAATGGTTTTGTGTCAAAATATTCTTTATGTCCTGCTTTCTTGAAAGTTGTGGAAGTGGTAGAATCAAACTTGGCACTTTAAAATTTCTGGTGTCAGTTCAATTTTTCAGTACCTAGTGCTCCAGTCGAAAATTTATATTGCTAAAAAAAATATAAAGTTTTGAAAAAAGCCAATCTAATTTGAGTGCATACACTGTAAGCCTACACTTCATGATTCTGGAAGAAAGCTGAATTTACTAAGTTAAGAAGGTTGGGGGTTTTAGTCAGTTACAAGAGCTTTATCCCCAAATTTCTTGCCAAGGCTTCTTTGCATAGAGGATATAAAATAATTTAAAATGGCAAGATTTTGCATTTGAATGTTTTATATTATAATATTTGCAGATAAAATGCTGCATTCAAAGTTTCCTAGACTGCTCTATTGTCTCTGTGTGCTACAACTTAAAAAATGTAAATGGAGGCATCACGTACAATTTGTTTAAATGACATTTATTTATTCCTAAATTTGTGATCTGGTGGACAAATATTGATGTAAAAGTATGCAATTATTTTTATTAGAGTGCTCTTTTAGCCTTCAGCCTTCCAGAATAGGCATGGGTTTGACACACTAACTTGTTTTTAACCTAAATAATAAAAAAACACATTCACATGAAGGATTTTCTCAGCTTACTCAGTTTTTATTCTTGTATTGCATGTAATTTACATGATTTTAAATTATTTTAAATTGCAGTTCAAGAAAGGTGGAAGAGGATGACTTTGATGATTTTACAGCAAACCAAAAATGGGTAATGTCTCCAAAAGCTCATGATACTGATGTGACACTGTTGTTAAACAAGTTACTGAAAGAATATGATAAAAAACTGCGACCTGATATTGGAAGTAAGTATTTTTTCTTTTCAATTTCTATGAAGAAGACTATGAATACTTACATATCTAATTGCAGATAGTTATTCTCATTATAATGATCAATCACCATGATCTGAAAAGTATATTTATTGGTGGCGTTTTGCTTTAGTCTGATTAGATCTAGTATGGTAGTATAAAGCTTCAAGTATCCCAATAAGGAAATATGCTGTACATTTAAATATAAACTAAGTAACTCATTATATAATAGTATAATTATTTATTCATCTATATTTAGATTATGAATATTGTAAGTTTTAATTTCAACTCCATCTCCAGAATACTCCAAAATTATCCTGTTACGATTGAGAGTATGTTTTAAAAAGACCATGAAATGGACATTGAATTTAGCATCATTTTTTGAATGTAAGATGAACGTGATAAAAACTCTCAAGAATGAGCATCTGGTAGTTCTCTGGAAGTTGACAGAATACATTTTCCATTATCCTGGATATTAACCATTCATACTACAGTTATATTTGAAAGGCCAGAGGTAGCCCATAACTGGTAGACAAGAATAAAATGGATACTGTGAGAATACTATTGATACAGATCATTTTTAAAGTGCTATTAATTAAATTAAACTGGCAGAAGTTAAACACTGATATTCAATTTAACCACAATATTTATTATGAGGATATAAAAATGGGCATTAGTGTAAAGCCCCTTTAAAAACTGTTAGGTAAATTTGCAGAAGCTAAGAGTTTTCTCTGCAAATATTAACGATGATAATGAAGAATGGCACTTGGTTTTAGAAATAATATATCTGTATATATAAAGTATGCTGAAGCACAGCTTCTTTTCATTCTTTGCCACTTGGGAGGTAGCTATATTAATCAAAAACAACAACAACAAAAATAACAGGCTTATGACAGCTTAAACATTCAGGGTTACTATAATATAAGCATTTAAGGGCTGATAATATTTCATCAAATGCAGGTTTGTGTCTCTATTGACATATTTGCATTATATATATATATATATATATATATATATATATATATATATATGCACATACATAGATATATAGAGGGGGGGCAGAGGGGGGAGAGAGGGAGAAATATGTTATGATTATATATGAAAAGCTGAAGATATGCAAGATAGCTATTGCAAACACTTTTTGAAAAAGGGTTGATTGGAGCACTGAATTATTTGTTTTTCACTATTTTTCCTACTAGTAACCTCTGTCCCTGACCAAGTCATATTCTCATGCATAATTTGCTCTGATTAGTTGATTATAAAGATCAGGCTTTTCATTTTCATTTTGGGAAGTTATCTCTTTGCAAACCCATTTTGATCATGATTTGGCAGTCTAGCAAGGATAACAACAATAATGTTGTTCATGAAATGCTTTGGCTAAAGAAATCTGAGTTTATTGGGCCCAAGAAAGAATAGCTTTAAAATCTTTTCCACTAATGTGATAAAAAGGATAGATTAACACAGTTTTCCACTGAACTGTCTTCTTCTTACAGTCTCTGGTTAGTTGAAATGTAGAGCCATGGTCGTGCAGTAAGAGCTGGGCTGGTACAGTGGTTAGAATGCAGTATTGCAGGCCTATTCTGCCACTGCCAGCAGTTTGATCCCGACTGGCTCAAAGTTGACTCAGCCTTCCATCCTTCCAAGGTCAGTAAAATGAGGACCCAGATTGTTGGGGGCAATATGCTGACTCTGTAAACCACTTAGAGAGGGCTTTAAAGCACTATGAAGCAGTACATGAGTCTAAGTGATATTGCTGGCCAATTGTTGGCTTATCAGACCATGTGCTGCAATAATAAAGACACAGGAGCCATACTTGAAAAAGACTCCAATTCCAGCTGTGTTCCAGATCTCCTCTAACTATTACAGAATTACCGATTGCATCCAGAAGATCAAGTCTCAATACTTGTTCATTTTTCACTTGTTGTGGTCATAATGTGGCCAGCAGTACTCTTTATTTTCCATTCTGGCAAGCAGGCCAGTTCATTCATAGATAGATAGATAGATAGATAGATAGATAGATAGATAGATAGATATAGAATTCTTTATTGGCCAAATGTGATTGGACACACAAGGAATTTGTCTTGGTGCATATGCTCTCAGTGTACATAAAAGGAAAGATACATTCATCAAGAGTCAAGAATCATAAGGTACAACACTTAATAATAGTAATAGGGTACAGACAGGTACCCTATAGGGTAGAAGAAAGAGGATAGATGGATGGTTAGATGGATGCACAAATGGACATACACACAGATACAGGAATTGGAATATTATTTTAAAGGTAACTATATTATCCAGTGGAAGTACTCTTCAGCTGTTGATGATTATTTTTTATTTTTTATTTTTAGTTACATTTATATGCCGCCCTTCTCTGAAGACTCAGGGCGGCTTACAATTTTTTGGGATACAACCCAGTGTGCTCAGCAATAGCCTTCATTCCATTGTATATGCCTGCTTATTACTAAGCGGCATTTTTACAAGGTCAGCTAATTGCCCCCAACAATCTTGGGTCCTCAATTTACCTACCCCGAGAGGATGGAAGGCTGAGTCAACCTTGAGCCTGGTGGGATTCGAGCCTACAGTAATTGTAGGCAGCTGGAACTTAAGTGCAGGCATTTAACAGCCTGAGCCACCAAGGCCCTGATTGTGGTTGAACTTAAAGATTTGATTCCATATGGCTTGAAAAGAACCTTTCTTTAAAACAAAAAAATTAGCTTCTCTAGGGAAAATGTTGGTGCTATTACCTAGCCTCTGGTTTGTGAAATGACCACCAACAATAAAAATTCTGCCTTTTGCATTGTTTAAAAATCTCACAAATTGTGTGTATGCAATGTCTCTGTGTGTGTGCATGTGTGTTTGCTGTGTAAATATATATTCATAATTCTGTTAACACCTTATGCATCTCATGCAATTGATAACTGTTTGTGGATAGACTTAAGGCAAAAACCAAAGCTTTCTTCTAGAGAAAATGGGGTGGTGTAAACAAGTTTTAAAAATAGGAAAGAAAACCAAACATGAATTCGTTCACGAGGAATGGATATATTTAGTATTGCTCTTAGGCTATGATGTTCTTCCATCAGAGTAATACTTGTCCCCACTCTGTAGGCTTTCAAAAAAAGGAACCAGGAATCAATTTATTGAGCTTGACCTTTTAAATTGCTTTAGATGGTTCTCACATTTTAAAAGGCTTTTATTGTTTTCCAGAGCTTTGCCCAGCTTACTATTCACAGCTTTGGAGAAAAGATAGCCTAGAACCATTATTAATAAATAAAACCAATAAAGAATTAAAGAGAAAAATATCTAGTGAGAATGAAAACTAGAATTCTAGCAACAGCAGTGTAGTCAGATTGTGAATGCTCTTCTAACAGTTCAGCAATTAGATATGAAGCAAGCTGACATTTTTCTCAGATAACCAAATTAATGGGGCCAAATGACAATGCTCAGAGTTCAGGGAAGCTATTATTTTTCAAGAGCACAGAAAACGGGAACAAATTCAGTAATTCTTAAGAATAATGTGATTATTATTATTTTTTTGGCTTTAATTTAGCTCAGGATAAAATGAACTATATTGCTGAAGAGCAATCAGTGATATTTGTATTTGCATGTGTTCGTGTCTGAAACTATGGTGGGTAAGGTTTTTAGATTTTTATATGTGTATGAGAAAGAATTGGATGTTAGATATATAATGTCATTGGTAGTTTGTTATTAAACTCTATCTCTTCTACCAAATGGACATTTTATTTGGCTTATAAAAATGTAGTGTTTTTAATGCCAAGGAATAACTATCTGTTGTGGTTAGCCGGCAGCAGGTGCAGATGGTGGAGGAGAACAAGGACTTGGATGAGTGGCCGGGACCATCAGGGAGTGGACTGCTGCCTTCAGGGATTGTGGGGGCTGGCAGCAGTGATGAGGAGGTTCCCGAGGAGTCTGTGCCAAGTGTGTGCGCGCACAGGATGATTCGTAGAAGAGAACAGCTGGAGCAGCACAGGCGACTCAGGAGTAAGGATGCAACATAATGGCCCAGGGAATATAAGCCTGGTTTCAAAAGGTTTTTGCCTCTGCAGAAGGCAAAAACGTTCTAAGGACCCAGCATTGTGTGTGGAGACTCCAGCTTATCTGAAGAATTCTGTCAAGGCTTTTCTTGTTGGACTAATTGACTGCAAGCCATCTTTTATCTACAAAGAAGTTTATTTGTAGATTAAAGCTGTGAAGGTTTGAGTTGCTGCGTTTTTTTGAGATTTTCTTGCTGGTAACAGGATTGGGTCAGAACACTATCTTAGTATTATATTTATGAGTGAACTGGCTACACAACAGTTAATATTCTTCTATGTCAAAATATGTAGTGCCAGACTCAGGAGCTTTTTAACACCAGCTTTCGAAGCTTTAACAATAACACAGTTCACAACCAGTAGGAAGACTTGCAACAAAATTTTAAGAGTGATATCTTAGTTTATTATATATAGCCTGCCTTTCAGGCCACTAACTTGAAAATAGATTATTTCCTACATATGAACCTCAAATGAGCAGCTAAACTGTTCAGTTCTGAAGTTACAGCAAATAATCAAGTCACAGTGAATGTCAGTAAGGTGACTTACAGCCATACATTTTTCCTAATATTTAAATATCATTTGTTGGGAACATAATTCTTACTATATCAAAGCATGGATTCATAAATCTGGGCTCAGACTGAAGAGATAATTGGCCTCTTGTCTATTCTAATATTGTTCCAGGCAGCATTAAGATTCTTAAATAGTTCTAAACTGCAACTGAGTTTTTCTGCTGATTGAGTATATGCAATTAAGTTAGTACTTACTCTTAGTAAACATACAAATAGATCTTCTCCAGAATGATCTCTCACCAATCTGGCCCTTCAAGTCTTAGCAGTGCACCCATGAACAAACTTTACTTGTTATACATTCCTACAACAATTCTACAAGAATATTTATCCTGGCAGTTTTGTTGAATTCATAGAAGCAAAATTTGTCCTTGAGGAATTCAGTATCCTTCTATTTTTTTTTAAGGATAGAGTATGACAGTAAATATTTATTGCATCTTTATTAGAGATTTATGGAGTATTATATATTATGCTTAGAAATAAAACATAGAATAATAGAGTCAGAAGGGACTGTGGAGGTTTTCTAGTCCAACCCTTCACTAAAGCAAGATACCCCTATACCATTCTGGATAAATGGTTGTCCAGTTATACTTAGACTGGCCAATTTCTTAATCTTTCATCTATAAACTTGGCTAATTTGTTGCAATCCTACATGAATATTTCAGGAATAGATGTGGATAGATGATATTAGATAGATAGATAATCATGAAAGAAGCAAAGAAGTGAAAAGAAGAGCAAGTTAGTTCAAAATCTTATAGACCCAAAAGGTATAGAATTGCTTAGTATATTTTTAAGGAATTTCTGTGGTCTCATTGCCATGATAATAAAGCATAAAGCTTGGCAACCTTTTAAAATTATAGGATGGGCAACAGGCAGATCTTCATTGGACTCAGAACTCAATAGGGAATACTAAGGCTATAGACTAGATAAGGAAGCTGAAAACGCACCCCAAATAAACCATAGCAAACTGGTTCCATATTATTATCAAAAAATCCTATATAGAGTCAAAATTGACTTGAAGGAATCAGAATTTAGAAGATGTCACACCTACAAAATACGAAGTTGGCCTTCAATCCAGACTTTGGATCCTGCGGTATTTCAATATTTATGCCATGACTACATCAATAGAAAAGTTCAGGAATTCAGAGGTAGCTATATTGACTTCTTTTACCAAAGAAAGTATCTACATTCATTGCTGACTGGAAACCCCTCATGGACTTTTAGTGTGAAAAAATGAACTTATGATTTATGGTTTGGATGATTATTATTTTTTTTCCAATTTTTTAAATTATTTTTAAATAAACATACAAACAAAACATACAGTATGCCGGTAGGTTGTAGCTATTTTTCTACATCTTCTCCATCCTCATCAACTACAATTATTTTTGTATTCTCTCATATGCAAAGTATTCCATATTTTTAAATTAATTTATCTTACAACAGTTCATATCACCATCCCAGAACCATTCCCGGCACACTAATACACACAAACAAATACAAAAAAAAACCCATAAAAATTCTTCTTTTGAGAACAGTGTGCTTCCGGACCCACACTTCTCCATATAGATATAATTTCGATTACTCACTCATTTTACATATTCTATTCCATTTATCATAACAATTTTCACTATTTTCCATAATTTCCCCCCCTTTCTCTATCTTCTGTAATCTTATTTCAATTATTTCATCCCCTAAATTTAGTTACATTTCTTTTTCCAATTTTCAATATTTTTCCAGTCAGTATTATTATACTTTTATCTGTCTTGTGTACAATCTTATATTATCTTATAAAATATATTTTACCCTGTAATTTACTACTCTGGAGAATAGCACCTCTATCTCTTTAACCAATTGTTATTTAACGTTTAAATTTCACCTTTACAATTATTACCTCTGTTACACCTCTATTTTATGGCATCTAACTATTATCAGTCGGGTTCTGCTTGGTACATTCTTTTACAAATATCCATTAAATTCTTAACAATAGAAAAATAAGAGAAATGTGCATATATATAACAATAGTGACTAGGGTAATTATTTCTATTCAAATTCAGTTTGGCCAAGGGCCTTATTCTCTTGTCCTCTTTGCCTCATTTACTTATTATTCCCCTTTCCCTCTTTCTTAATCATGCTTACAGTTATTTGATCATTGAAAATGGCTTCTCCTTCTTTGTCCCGCCCTTCTTGTTCGACCAGTGCTTCCTGTTGTTTTCTATAGTTCAGGATCTCCATTTCTATCGATTGTGCCACTTCTTTATAGTCTTTAAATAGCATTTTTAATTCTTCAAAAGATAATGACATTTTGAAAAGGGTTTTTTTCCTTTTAAAGCAACCCCCAATTAACTTTAATCCTCTCAGTATCCTCTGTCCAAAAGTGCAGGAATCCTCCAAATATCCAAAACTATTTCTTACTTCTTTATTCACTTTCACTTTTCCAGGGCTTAGGCTTGCAACAAAGTTTCAATTGTAATGTATTTTTTTCAAGTCTAGTTAAAATTCCACTCTCAATACTCTTTAAATCCAGGTGGTATCCTCTGTTTCCAGACTCCACCCTACTTTCACTTTTCTTCTTCCTCAATTTGCTTTCTTTCTCTCTCTTTATAAAGAAAATTCTTTAAAATTGTTCAAGAGTCTTTATCACTTGGCACTTTATTTTCAGCTAAAAGTAGCCTATTAATGTCCAAGTGAATTAATGTCCATTTCTTGTGCCCATCTTTTCTCAATATTCCAAGTCATTCAGAACTGCCAGCATTAGAGAAAAACCATCTTTTTCACTTTATTTCGCCGCTTTAAAAATCTTTTTTTAAAAAGCAGTATTGTTTTCCACTGTTTAAGTCCAGGTACCTTAAATAGATATTTTCCATGTCAAGCCTGATCTGCCACACTTTCTCCTTCAAACTTCCTCCTGCACAATTTTATCCATTCGAGTTCTTCTTTGAGGTGGCCATTTCTGACCACCACTGCAACCGCCTTCGGGAACGGGAGAAAGACCAGCTGGGGGGGAGAGATGCAGCTCTCCTCAACCCTGCTAGCGGCTCTCCTGTCTTCACCACCTCTATGGGGTGGTTTTAACCCCAAAGCCAGCTGGCTTGGGGTCTCCAGAGGCAAGTACAGATCGAAACCGTGCACAGTCGCAGATTTTGATCTGTCTCTGAAGAAGCTCAAACAGGATCTCCTGGTTTGGATGATTAGACAGACTAGATTATATAAAGAGAGTGAATTGTAACCATAGAGTAAAAGCAAATTTATAATTGTATTTATAATTGCTATAAAGAAGATTGGAAGCGACTTCTTTGTATATTTATTTTCCTTTTCCCTCCCCCCCCTTTCTTGTACTTTCAACTTTCTCTTTGATTTCTTCCTTGTTCTTACTCTGTATTAGTTTCTTCTGGTTTTTATCTTTCTTTATAAAAATCTATCTTCTATCTATCTATCAATCATCTAAAACTATGCTTTACTTGTTATTGGCTGGTTGAGATGCAAGTGACTTAAATATGAGGTCAGGTTACTATTTTCTTCTTATAAGTAAATTGCTAGTTGGTAAAGTTCAGATATACAAGCACTTTAAAAATCTGCATGAATGGAATGTCAATGACAATAGCCAGAAAAAGGAACACAGTGATTTCTTACTGAAGAACTAATCACCCTGCAAGACTGACCTCCTATGGTAGAGGACTCATGGTTTCAAAACCTCTTTTCCAAAGACTTTTGGGTCTTCCTTTTCTAGTCCTGCCTTTTCCCCCTTGGATTGTAGCTTTTAAATTTGTGTTGCCTCTGCATTGTAGGACATCATCTCCCCAACCTTGATGTGTGGTAGAGATGAGAGTTGTTTGATTCCTTTAGACAATTATTAGATAAGAGGAGAAAAGCTATATAGCACCTTCTGGCCTTATAGCAGAAAGATAATTAAAAGCAGCAAAAATAATTAAAAAGACAAAAACACATTTTAGCATTAATTATTAAATGCAGATATTTTTTACCATATGGCATACATAGCCATGGGAGTCTACAATGCTTTTTACAACAGAATAGCTCTGGCAGCCTAAGATTGCTAGTTCTTTTTGTTCACGCTTGCGCACTACCCATGGTACACCATGGGGGGCAAACTAGCTTTGCACCGGTTGGCTAGCAGCATTCAGGGCTTTCTTTTGCTGACCTCTCCTTGCAGGTTCAGTGCTAGTTCCTCATGGAATGCTGCTAGCTTTTCCATTGGAGTGGTACCTATTTATCTACTTGCATTTTTTATATGCTTTCAAACTGCTAAGTGGGCAGGAGCTGAGGGCAAAGGACGGGAGCTCAGTCCACCACACAGCATCATGGGCTCGAACCATCTCTGGCTGCCAAATTCAGTGTCTTTAAGCTGCTGTGCCACTGCACCTCCGGAAAGCAGATAATAAGTGTTGGAAAATATAAATCACAGTTTTTCAATCTGGCAGTCCAGCAGCTGCAAATAAATAGAAAGCAGCAGCCAAAAGAGTATATCAGAATATATAAAAGTAGGTAGAAGAATTCTGACTTACAATAGGAGAGTGTTCTGCTATGCCCACTTTGGAAAATAGAAGATGGCCCAGTTTAGTAATTCAGGTTACAAAGAAACAATAGCAACAAAGCCCCACTTCAAGGTCAAATTCTTATATTCATGCATGGATGAAAGAAACTGACATTAAACACCCTCTGCAATTTGGAACAGAAAGAAATAGAATTACTCAGTAGCACATACAACAAAGTGCTCTGTTGACTTTTTCTTAGATTTTTACATGAAAATTTCAGTCACCTGAAAATCCCTTCTTCATGGAATTTCTGAGGCTGGGTTAGAATAATCAGCTTTCTTCACTAGTAATCATCTTCTTGCTTTTTTCCATTCCCTCAGAGATTTGTCTGCATTCTCCTAATTTAATAAAGCTCCTCCTATCTATGAAGATGGAAGGACTTCATAAGAGTCCATGTCCTCTCATACTCCGTGTTAACTGAAACACATACAAGTATGTTGTGTCTATCAATTAGAATAATCCATTGTGGTGTCAAGTTTGAAACCTGCCTTTCACAACAATGCTTAGGGTGGTTAAATAACTTATGATATTGATAACATTATTTCTAAACTCTCTCTCTTACTGACTAAATTTAATTTTGTTTACCTCAAAACAAAACCACAGTTGAGTCCAAAATTTCCAATGCTGAGGGAGACAGTTGTATTACACAGTTTTGTCCCATTTTGCAACCTTCCTTGCCAGTTGTTAAGTGAATCACTGCAGTTGTTCAGTTAGTAACATGATCATTAAATCAATCTGGCTTCCTCATTGAATCAGGATGTTGCAAAAGGTGAACACATGACTCCCAGGACACTGCAACCATCAGAAATGTGAACGAGTTGCCAAGCGTCTGAATTTTGACCATGGGATGCTGCAATGGTCATAAGTATGAAAAATGGTCATAAGTCAACTTTTGCAGTGCCATTGTAACCTTGAACAGTTACTAAATGAATGAATGTACATTGAGGACAACTTGTACCTCAGACCTTAAACATATGAAACAACAGGGATAATGCCTAGAGCATGGGTGTCAAACTTGATCACGTCACATGATGTCATGTGATGTATTGTGACTTCTTTGCCTTAGCAGAGCCAGAGTAGACGTGTCTACTCTGCATGTGATGCATCCAGCCCATGGGCTGCTAGTTTGACATCCCTGGGTAAAAAACGTTAAAGGAACATGGCTGAAAATAAGCAAGAAGTCCTCTTAAAACAAAGCAATATGATCATATGGGCCATGCTTTAATTGTTTCTAAGGTAGCCTACAATTATATTTTCCACAAATAATTGTGTTTAAAGAGATGGGAAAATAGACAATTTATTAGCTGGACTTGCTGCTCTGAGTGCATTATTGCAAGTGCTTAAAGAGAATGGCGTCTAGGTTTAGTGTGAACTCATTTCAAAATATTTTGTTGACTTATTAACCTTTAAAATGCTCCAGGCTATTCAAGGGTCTCCTTTTCCCATATTACTTTGCTTCTAAGTTCCAGTTATTAATGGAAATCTTGATTAAAGCTCTTCATGCCATCAGTAGCTAACTGAATTATAACTGAAGACTGGTCTCATTCAATATTTGGAACTTCTTCACAGAGCATTTTGTGTCAGATATTATTTTATTTATCACTCTGGTCCAAGGGTGACATGAATATTATTCAGTTAAAGCAGAAAATGGTGCCTTAATTTTGGACTGCTTGTGTAATTCTTAAAATTTTGCTTTATTTTAAAAATATTCTAGTTTAAAGATGGCATTTTATTATAAAAATAATATGCTGTGGTTAGAAAACACTTAACTTGGATATTTGATGAGAAAAGTAAGATATACATATATATATTAAAATATTGTCTGTAAAAACATGAGATTTTTAAAAAAGTGAATAGATATGAAGTCAAGTAGTTTTGCAGATTCATATAATTAAAGCTTCTATTCGAATAATTAAAGTTTCTATATGCATCTAATTATGCCAGTAATATTTAACATTTAAGAGATTTGATCGAAATATGAGCAAATAAGTGTATACAGAAGTAGTCCACCATATATTCTTCCAAACAATGTTTGTTGGAGTATTTATTTAAGCAGTTATTGTACTAAGAACCATAGTGGCACAGTGGTTAGAAGGCAGTACTGCATGCTAATTCTGCTGACTGCCAACTGCCAACAATTCAGCAGTTCTATTGTCACTGGCTCAGGGTTGACTCAGCCTTTTATTCTTCTGAGGTCGGTAAAATGCGGACCCAGATTTTGGGGAACAACATGCTGACTTTGTAAACTGCTTAGAGAGGGAAGCATTACATAAGTCTAAGTGCTATTCCTGTTGCTATACTGCTTAAAAATGTCAAAAAAATGAAATTTGATTTTCCTCAATTTTTTGCAGGGTTTGAAACAAGGTCTGGGTCACAAAACTAGACCTCAAAGCATTTTTGACTGTAGCTTGTAAAGCAATAACCACAACATAGTTAAATATACACTTATATGTACATGCCTATCAAACTATTTCCATTTAGTTAAGTGTTGATGCTGAGTGTAGAAAAAAACAAGAAGTGTTAAGTTAAAGAAATTAAATGCAGGAGATAAGAAAAAAGAAAATCTAATTAAATCCTGTTTATATCAACAACATTCAATATTGTTTCCATACCATTCTATCTTGCAAGCCACTCTTGTTTTTATTGATTTATATATTACATTTTACATTTCTCACACTCTTTTATTTAGCATCACATCAACTCCATTCAACCATGATCTCTTTCAAACCATTCATTCTTCCTATATATATGGCTCCCATTTGGTTCCTACTTACTCTATATGTCCAAACCACTTCAATGTACTTCAATGTATGTAGCACTCATATCTATAGTTAATCCATGTGCATCATGTGTTCTAAGCTTTCCAATTTCATTTCCTGATGATATTTATGATTTCCATATATTTATCCTTCTTAGGACAGTCACACCTCATATACATTCAGCCCATAATATTTTAAATCATCTTTTATAAACCAACTTTCAAAGGCTTGCATTATCTTAATAGTCACTTGACTTTTATCCATGCTTTGATTTTTACTATATCTCTACTGCAGTTACATATTTCTTCATTTATTTTAAATGTTAGTGAAGTTTATATAAAGGTACACAAATGTATCTATCTACTCTATTCTTTTCTCAGTTCATGTAGAATTTACAAGCATTCACTCTACCTTGACAAACACTTTTTTTGTGTATAATGTATTAATCAGATTCCTTTGTTGCATCATATAAATTAATATTTGTTGCAAGTAATTTGGATTCTCAGTGGCTACTGCAACATTATCGTGTATGTCCATTTATGTCCTCAGTCAGCACATCTGTGTAATTACAAGTATACTTTATCCCATATTTATATGAAATAGCCATAAACTCATGTTTTTATCCACTCTCTGTTCAATGTTGAATCATTTTCTAAGAAGTCTATTGATTTTTATACGTTTTCTTCCATATATGCTACTTTTATGACATTCAGCAACCAACCTTTAATTTCCCATTCATAGAAATTTTCCATAATTTTCATTTATTTCTTTCACTATTTTCATTTATCATGAACACAGTCTAAGTCAATAAACATACAAGGAACTTTTTCACCTCTCATTCATTCATTTCTTAAGTATTTGCTGAACAGGAAAAATCTGATTTGTGCATCCCTCACCAAGCATAAAATTGCACTGTATTTTCCAAATTTTACTGATTCTTTGTGTACCTTTTCACTCAGAATTCTGCCAAACATCTTTTCAGGGATACTTAACAAGCTAATCCCTTTATAGATTGGAATTCATCCTTACTACCTTTCATGTATGGAAACAATAATGAGAACAATTCTCATTAAACACATTGTTCAGTAATTCCATAACCAAACTACACCTGTGTTTTCTTATGTGTCTAGTTATCCCATTCTCTTGCTTCATCCTAATCACCTGATCATTTTTATTCTTAATTTCATTGATTCTACTAAGGTTTGGTATAGTAGTTAAGGTGCTGATTTAGAAACCAGGAGACTGTGAGTTCTAGTCCTGCCTTAGTCATGAAAGCCAACTAAGAGAGAGGCCATCTCTCTCTCTCTTTCTCAGCCCAACCCAATCCATCTCCAGGGGTGGAATCTGACCACTATAACTACCGGTTTGGTGGTTTACGATTTACGATTTGCGTGTAAGATCCAAACTATCACTAAACAAATCGATTTTTAAAAAAAATTATGGGAACTTCACATATACAGTATCTGTATAAGTATTGTTTAAAATGTTCACTATATTAATGATGTGGTTTATTAATAATTATTAATCTTTAGTTTTTAGCTAGAATACATTTCAACAGCACATATTTTAAATTATTTAACATATCCTAGATAAAAATCATATTGTTTTATATGACATAAAATAGAAAGACTGCATTAAATAATTAAAGAAAGTTTGGATCAAAATACCAGCTTCTCTTTTTGTTTCTGATTTTCACTAAATTGGATTGAGATTTAGTCATTCTTTGGCCTTAAATTAGTTAGTGATTTCAATTCGTCTTTCAGTATCTTCAGGTGTGATGCTTCAGTTGTTATTAAATTATTACTCACTATATCACTCATGATTGGTTATCCTAGTTTTATCTGTTAGGAGTAATAGTTCAGCAATGTCTGAATGGCAATAAACTTAATAGCGTTAATTTTCAAGTTGGAAGTCACAGTCTTTATAGCTACTATTACTTGACTCAATATTAATTTGCAATTCAGTTTCTGAAATTCTTTCTAATATCATAGCAGGATGACTTTGGTATGTCTGGATGAGTCATATCCCTAACACAATTGAAGATTGTTTTTCAGTTTTCAATTATGGCAAAGTCTAATGATATTATTTCAGGACCAACAAGAATGATAGGTCACATTATACAAGTATTTTCATTTTTGAGGAGCATGATTATACTGTTCCTAAATTATTTTCTTTATCTCGCATTTTTGTCCATACTATAGTCATTAAAATGCCAAAAGAGAGAAGAATCTTTTATAACATTGCACTTCCTTTTTAAATGTGTCAAACATACTGCAGTGCTGCTAGTATAATCTGGAAAGTACACTTACAAAAGCCTTAGTTTGATGTTGAAGCCTTAATCTATCCCTACACGCATTATTAAGAGCACATACAAATTCACAAAATAGATTGCTGAATAATATCTGCTGCACAGTGTCAACCATCCCAACTTGGTAAATTAGAAAAGAAAGATTCCTGGCCCACGATTAGCCAAAAGTATACTTTACTAAAGCCAAAGTGGCTACAGAAGAATCAAAGATGGATCTGAGAGTTTCGTGCATAAAAGATATAATTAACTTCCCTTGTTCCCAGCCAACCCCCTGGTAATGTCCAACTGGGTGTTAACAAATCGTTTAGGAAATGGGCCCTGTCTTCGGGCACTCCTGGCTCTGCATTCTTTTAGCATGACCTTAAGACTGCTGGTGCTTCTCATGGGATGGTACAGCTTGGTTTGAATTCTTCTGAGTTCCCTCCCTACATCCCTATCCCCCGTCTGCTCCCTCCCTCCATTACTGCCAGCTTGTGATGTCTAGTTTAGCAGAATGGCAGCTATGACAAACTGCCTCTTAAACTCTGTTTTGCCTGCAGTGTAAAGAAAAGAATGCGGAACTAAAAGGAAAAACAAAACCAAGCAAAACACCAGGCTGAAAAGAATATGGAAAAATTATAATAGGGAAATGGATGGATAGAATCGGAATCAAGTTAATATAACATCTTATTTCACATGGCAGCCAAGTGGATGACTGTAGGTTAAGTCGCAGTCACATTATTTATTTATTTTTAGATATTTATATTTTTACAAAGCTGCAGCAGATCTGCTTGCCATTAATCCTTTAGGCAGAGGTATAATGGCCCTGAGGAATGTGCTAACACAAATCAAAATAGAGCAGGAACACAATTATATCCTTTACCTCCACATCTAAGTTCCACACATATCAGTTCTCATATCATTGTTTCTTTACCATGCAAACAAATCCAACAGCCCACCCATGTCCCTTACATCCAATTTCTGCAGTGTTGCTATTACTCATGGATGATTCTTTCTGCATCAGTTTTGCTCCAAGCTGCTTTCCATACTTTTTCCACCCACCTTCTACTATGACTCTCACTCTCTACCCAAATCACTTCTTAAAACAAAAACAAAAAAACAACAAAAAAACCAAAAACAAAACTCAAACCAACCAACAAATGAAAAGATGATTTATTTTCCTCTTTATACTCACAAATTGATTTTGATTTCAAAACTGTTATTCTCTAAAAAAAAAGATTGGGGGAAATGGGGTAATAAATAAAATCATTGCAAGGGAATGTAAGGGAGCAGTAGAAAGTGGAGGAAGGAATAATTTAGTAATGAACAAACACAAATTTATAGTAAGTAGGAGACAAAGAAAGATATAGCTCTGTGTCTATGTGAGAAGAGAGTTGTAGTGGGTGATTAACAAATCAAGTGTTTTTGTTATAGGTAGTCCTTAACAACCATTTGTTTAGTGACTGTTCAAAGTTGCAATGGTACTGAAAAAAGTGACTTATGACTGTTTTTCACACTTACAACCATTGCAGCATTCCCATGGTCATATGATCAAAATTCGGATGCTGGAGGGTTGCAGTGTCCCAGATCACTTTTTGTGATCACCTTTTGTGACCTTTTGTCAAGCAAAATCAATAGGGGAAGCAAGATTCACTTTACAGTTATGTTACCAGCTTAACAGTTGCGGTGATTCACTTAATAACTGTGGAAAGAAAGGTCATAAACTGGGGCAAAACTCACAACAACTCTCTTGCTTAGCAACAGAAATTGAGGATTATGCGTACTTCATTCCAATTTCATGCAGTGATTTCAAGAAGTACCATTCAATAGATGCTTAATCTGCATGTGCTGGACAATTACCTGATTCACATTTTCCTTCTGTCTCTGAGCAAAAGCATGGAAGTTTTGGACTAATGATATGCCATTCTCAGTATTATCCCATTCTCAGACCACTCTG
Organism: Naja naja; assembly: GCA_009733165.1. Lineage (NCBI taxonomy): Eukaryota > Metazoa > Chordata > Lepidosauria > Squamata > Elapidae > Naja > Naja naja. The sequence continues at coordinate 15,762,767 of CM019153.1, read as the reverse complement.
AAAAACAGCTATATAATCCTGCAGTGTTTGAAAATCCCATTCACTTTTTGATCTGGCTTGCTGAGCCATCTTTAGCTGCACACACTCAAATGTTTATGTTCTAGTGGATTAACAAGACTTAATAGTAAAAACAGTTTCCCTTCACTGTTTTAATTCTTTCTGCTTTTTTTGTCATTCATCGACTGATGATGAGGTCTTAGAATCCTTCTCTCAGTCCTGAGAAGATAAAAAGGAATTCCTGCTACAATCAGCATGAACACTAGGGACAAGTAGTTATGCATATTGTTTTACATGACCGGTCCTTTTCCGGTATGTTCACAATCTCACATTTTAGAAGGAGTAATTATTTTGAGAAATAGAGTCAAGAGATAATTTTCTTCATTTCTTCTGGCATTCAGGTAACAAAATAGATATATCAAAGTTATAGCCATCCTTTATGTGTAATCTTTGAAATGCTACATAAGAATTTAAATAAAAAAAGTGTTGAATCTGCTGTGGATCTTCAAAGGCACAAATTGGGAGATTTTTTTTTGTTCTTATGAGTTGCTTTTACAAGATGTGTATCATTAAATCAGGGTACTCCTCATTCATGTTTTCATTAGTTTCATCAGAAGCCTATTTAAGCCACACTATGCTGTTTGGATACTACAGATATATCTACAAACAGTTATATAATAACTCTAAATATTTATAGATTGGTCTATCAAATGTTAGCCTGGAAGTGTTGAAATTTGGACACATTTGGTTGGGTTTTTTTTGTTTTTGTTTTGCCCTTTATGGAAAATAACTACCCTGTACCAAGGACTGTTTCAAAGAAGTTGATTTGTGAAGACTGATAGCAGCTGTGACAACCTTTAATCAGTTTTCCACCTATGATATTCAGCACACATAATTCTATGGCTGCTGACAGCACTTTGAAATGATTTTTTTTGATTGATCCATCTGACAAGCAGCGCAAAATAGAGGAGATCCATTTGTAATATGACTGACAGATTTGAGAGAACTAGCAAGATCATTTTTTTTCCTGCCAGGATCTATGACTATAGAAATGATATTTATTATATTGCGTAGGGTGCTAGATATGGCTAAATGAATGTCCTGTGTAGATTATATCTACAGGGAAAAATATCTATGTACCTGTTTTCTTTATACCTCAGTTTTCAATTGTAGCCAGGAAATAAACTTCTAGATCATCCTTCCATCTTTCCTTAATGTGGTGACAACTAAAACCTGGGGTCACAGATATCACTGTAAATCATAACATGATCTCTTTGTCTTTGCTATTGTGTGCCATGCACATCCTGCAACTGTAGCCTATAAACCATAACATCTGGGTAAGTAAACCCAGACAATTGTACCTTATTCACCAAACTAGAATTAAGCAATCATAGGTCAAATATGTCAGCTTAGTCACAAACTGTCCTTCAGTTAGTTTTATCAAAGTCTGTGCAACTAGTAACATCTAGAACTTTCAATCCTTCCATTTTTTCCTACTGTACTTTGTTCTATATTTGTTACTTTTAAATATCCTACTTGTGAGTATTTCAGTAAGAATTTGCTTATTCTCTGTGGAAAACAGGGTGGGGCTTAAGGCAATAAAGGCTTGTGCTTCTCTGATAACTCAGCAATACTTGGAGGACCACAGTTTCCACAATCCCAAGATTAACCTTGGGTCTTTTCCAGCAAGATAACTCATAACTTTAATGGTATCATTAAACAGTGATCCACAATAGAATTTATATTCTTGTGCATTGGACATCCATTCTTCCATAAAAAAGAAAGGTAAAGATAAATGTTAAAATACTATTAACCTAAGGTAAAGAAGAAAAGTTGTAATCATTGTTCTGCAAAGATATATCTCCAGCAGCTGGCCAAAAATTTTAACAAATCTTCATAACATTTGGTTAGATTATTTCCTTAGAAACAATAAAATGAGATGAATAGTTAGACTTCAAGGAAGACTTTTTTTCCTTGTTCTATCTTTTCTGCAATGTTGTTTGACAATTACAGTACATTCAAATGCATGTTTATTAAAGAAAAGAAAACAAAACTAACCCCCACCAAGCTCCTACAGAATCCATTAAATGGAATATATTCCTTAGCAAGTGAGATTAGGATAGAAGCCTTAGTCAGATTTAACACTGGTTTTTTTTCATCCTCAGTGTAGATGAGGCAGATGGCAACTTTCAGCATTCCTTTGCTAAGCTGGGAGAGTTGATTTATTACCTTGCCTTTAGTGGCAACTCCTTTATTTCTGATTGTGCCAATAATGTATGAGATGAAGGCCTCAATAGATAGTCCTTTGTTTTGGATAATAAAATACACTGTATATTAAAGAGAGACCATTACCCCACCTAAATAAGCAAAATAGTGTAGCATTTTTCCTACAATGGTTATTTCAACAAGAAGAGGTCAAGGGGAAAGCTATCGGTTCCTTCTTCTCCCCTTTCATCTGTTGAGTGATTTGGCTGAGTCCCTGGCTCCAGCTTGGAAAGGTCATAGTTTTGGATTGGATGCTCCTATGCAGCTTTCCACTATCTTTAATCCTGGGATGCAACTTGGTTTTCCAAGGAACTCTGAGAGATGAAACCCAGAAAGACACCTAAAGCACCAATGGAGGAAGATAAAAAACGAATCCATCTGAAGTCAAATGTTAGGAATTACAATCTGATAAGAGCAGCAAAATGGCTCCCCCCTGCTTTTATCATGTCAACAAATAGCCACCCTGGGGCTCTTTTTAAAGTAACTTGTTCCCTGCTGGAGAGGGATGAATCACCAGATCCATCTACAAGGCCACTGTGAGAATTATTCTAGGAATCTAGAGCGGCGGTCTCCAAACTTGGCAACTTTAAGACTTGTGGACTTCTGGGAGTTGAAGTTCACAAGTCATAAAGTTGCCAAGTTTGGGGACCTCTGATCTATAAGATAATGTTGTTCAGGTTTGGATTATGGGAAAGTCTTATTCAGGTATCAGAAGCAAAGTCTTGTGTGGTTCATGGGGTGAGGTTTGAGTTTTTGATTTTATTTTAGGGTTGTTTACTATATGCCATTATATGCTATAGTCACTGTAGCTTTGAGTGGTCTTGCATATTTAATAAAATAAAATTTGAAACAAATTAAAGAAGATGATACAGATGTCTATCAGTAAGACAGAGTTAAATATATTACTGTTGGAGGCAAAGGATAAGATGATTCCTCCATCCCATTCAGAATAGTTAAGTGAATGGTAGTGGAAATCTTCTTTATTATGGAATAGGATAATATCCTTTGCAGACTCTGAAAGGAAGGAGCTATTTTAGAAGTACTGGGCGTGTTACATAGTACCTATTGCAATGCCAGGCAGCTGCTTCTCTCTCCCAAATGGTAGAGCTGGCCCAGAAGTTAAACATTCTCTTGGCAGGAGTAAATGAAAGGGAATTTTAATCAGCTCTAAAGGCCTTCTCTCTTACACTTGAGTAAAATGGCTACTATTTAAAGCAAGCTGACAAGGCACTTGAATTCTTTTCAAGATGGGATGAGCCAACAAGTTCAATTATTCCTATAAGAAGAATAGTTTGAAAATTCAAGGAATCCTTAACTGTGCTGCCCTGTGCCCTTTTTGGTCTACATAATATGTCTTAAATTATGCCTATTATATACTATTAGAATTGCCTTTATTATTTCTTTTTTTTTCTTTTCCTCTTCTCAAAAGCAGGAACTGTACTAAAATTGCTGTTTTTGTTTCAGTTGTATGATAGCCAGGGCTATGTTAATTAGCAGTATTTGTTGCAATGAGTTCAAATTCCTTTTTGATTGATGCAGCTAGGACCCTGCTCATCTAACACTATTCTTTGAATTTCTGGTTCTTTTAACTTCCCAAATTGTCATGGAGAGAAGATAAATAAATAAGTCTTTATTGATTAGCCCTTGGGCCATATCAAAGTGCAAAGTTCCAGCAATAAAATGTTGCTAAAATTTGATAAAAACAATTCAAAATGGAATTTAGTAAAATACAATTTAAAATGGAATTTGATAAAATACAATTTAAAATGGAATCAAAATAAAATACAATTTAGATAATAATAATAAAATACAATCTAAAATGAAGTTATAATAATGTACAATAATTTAGAATATGATTATATTTCGGAGTTGCCCTTGCAATCTACCCCAATCAGTCCCACATATGCAGATCTCAACCAGATCATTTTGTTTAAGTATTTTTTTTAATTTTCTACTTTAAGTATCATCGGGCAGAGAAAGACAGCTACCTTAAACAGCTGATTTGAATCATCACAAAAGGGCAAGAAATTGTTAACTACTTTTTTATAGCTGATTAAGGCAGTCATGAAAAATTTCTTGTTCAAAGGAGGATTGTACCAATGAAGAACTGTCCCACAAAATTATAAAATCTTTACACAATGAAAGCTATCATTAGAAGACATTAAAATCCCACATTTTACAGAAGTAAAAAATTAAGGAAACAAATCAAAACTAAGCAACCCAAGATGGAAGATCTAGTAAAAAACAGCTCAGTAAAAACAGGGGCAGTGAAACTTCCTTGAGTCAAGCTTGATCCCTGGTGATGCCATGGACTCATTCCTGTTGTTTTCTTGGCATTCCTTTGGAAGTTGTTTGATTGTTTGATTGTTTCCAGGATGTTTTGTCTTTACTTCCTCTCTGCTCAGCACAGTGGTCTCCAATTCAAGTATTAAATGCTGTTTGGCATTTTTCAAATCAGCCAGGGATGTTAGATGCTGTCATTATGGGAAACTTAACGAAATAACTTTGAATGGCTGAGGTGGCCAGTGGGAACTCCAATGACATGCTGTAGTAGGTCCATTTTGTGTATTTTTACTTTATTTTTGTGTTGCCATCCAAAGTCATCACTGGAGCCAAGAGAGAGCTGGTTGGATTCTGGGAAAAATAGCAACTCAGGCTGCTACAAAGAGGAAAGGGTCAAGCTGTTTTCCAAAGCACTCAAAGGCCAGACAAGGAATAATGGATGGAAACTGAACAAGGAGAGATTTAACCTCATATGTTCCTTGTTAGGCTTGGTTTCCAGGTTCCTCCTCAGTTGCAGTCCTCTGTACTTGCTCCAGTTTGTCACTGCCCTCCCTTGTGCTGGGTTGGTGGCGCACATGCGCACTCATGGGCAGCTGCCGCTGCCATGGAGAGAAGATAAACCAACTTAAAAACCATACCGGATTTTATTTAACAAAAACATTGGATGGTTTCTTCTCATTAATTTTCATAACTAGCCAAAAATATTAAGCGTTAGAAATGCAGATTGATATTCCTAATTATTTGCTCATATTTATATTGAACACCTAACTTCAATTAAATGGTCAAAATAGTTGTACAGCAAACATTTTACTGTCCTGAAGCAATATACATGAAAAAAAACCAGCCTATTTCTAGTTCTTGACTCGTTTTTTTAATTTGATTGCTAATGTTTAAGGTATACATTCAAGTAAGAGTGATGTAAGGTGCAGGAGAAAATTCACAGCAAATTTGCAATCGAATTCAAACAATTCAGCAATTCATTTCTCTCATTTAATGTTCTTGTGAAGGAGGGTAAGGTAGGAGATGCCTAAGACTTTCCATTATGCCATGACTGAGCAGAAATTTGAACTCTTACTTTCCCAGTTCAAAGCTACTCCACTTTCTTCACAGATGAATTTTTCTAACTTAGTATACAAGTAGTCCTTGACTTACAACCACAGTTGAGCCCAAATTTTCCTGTTGTCAAGTGAGACATTTGTTAAGTGACTGTTCCAATTTGCAACCTTTCTTGCCTCAGTCGTTATGTGAATCACTGCAGTTGATAAGTTAGTACCTTGGTTATTAAATGAATCTGACTTCCCCATTGTTTTTGCTTGTCAGAAGGTCACAAAAGGGGATCACATGAACTTGGGTCATAAATATGAACTACTTGCTAAACATCTGGATTTTGATCACATGACCATGGGGATGCTGTAAAAGTCATAACTGAAAAACAGTCACAAGTCACATTTTTCAGTGCTGTTCTAACTTTGAACAGTCACTAAACGAACTGTTGTAAGTTGAGGACTACCTGTAATCCAAATTGTTATGTATGCAGAGTTTGAATTGATTGGTTGTTCTTGTAAAGTGTTTGAAATCATTGGTTAAAAAGTGCAGGAAAACCCTGCACTCTGATTGGCTGTCAGCCGAGGCAGCTGGCTATATATAGCTGCCTTGGCTAAGCCAAATCGGGTCTGTTCTGAGCTGAAGTCACAATAAACTTTGAGCTGTAGCACTCCGCGTCCTGCCTCTCTATGCAAACTTAACACTGGCGAGGAGGATGGGATTTCCCTGAAGAGAAGGCAACGCGGAACAGAGAAGAGCGAGATGGCTGCGATGAACACCCCCCCCCCAGCCCCATTCGACCCAAAGAATGAAGACTGGGAGTCGTATGCAGATCGGTTTCATATGTATCTGGAAGGAAACGATCTGGCCGCCATTTCTGAGCAGCAGAAGAGGGCGGTCTTTCTCACGTATTGCGGTCTGGCAGTTTTCAAGTTGGTGAAGGCACTTGCTGGTGCAGCAGACGTGAAGGTAATGGCATGGCCTGATCTAGAGAGGCTTTAAAGGGCGCACTATGCACCCCAAGTTTCGTGCCTCATTAAGAGACACAAGTTTTATCGCCGCAATCAGGGGGAAGACGAAAGCGTAAATGACTTTGTGGCAAGTTTAAGAGACATTGGGGGTGCGTGTGAGTTCAGCAGCTTAGAGGAGGCCATGCGCGATCGTTTTGTTTTGGGCCTTAAAGACAAGGTTTTGCAGAGCAAATTGCTGATGAAACCTAAGATCACGCTGAAAGAAGCCATAGAAGAAGCGTCTTCAGCAGAGGCCACCAAATTCTCAGCAGCAGCCATGAGAAAGATGAACAAGGCTACGGGCCATTCTGAGGGGGAGAAGACCACCACTACCCATTTTGATGAACTGGATTCTGAGTCAGATCACAGTGAAGAAGAAGAAGGAATTAATAGATTCAGAATGGAGCGGAAACGAAACGACCTGAGAAGGAAGGGGCATGATTTCCACTGCATAGGTTGTGGGGGGAACCACCCCTGCACTGAATGCAAGTTCCTGGACACCATTTGCCTCCGTTGTGAAAAAAGAAGGCACATTGCAAGAGTCTGCAAATCATCCAGAACTCCACCCAACAGAAGGAAATTTGCTGCAAACAACAAAGACAGAGAAGTCAAGCCCAACAACTTCAGTGAGAAATGGGGCGCAACTCAGAAGCAAATGGAAGGAATGAAACTCATCAAACAGTAACTATTGGTCATTCATACCCCTTAAATAACAGGAAAGTGTATGTCAAGGTATTCATTGAAGGAAGGCCTTGCCAAATGGAAGTGGACTCAGGTTCATATTTATCCATGGTGTCATGGGACACTATTCAAAGACTGATACCAAACATTCAGAAGACTCACTTCAAGAAGCAGGCATTAACTCTTAAAGACTACCAAGGGAACAAGATTCCAGTAGTTGGAACAAGAGAATTGAACGTGAAGTTCAAAGGTCACAGCAAATGCCTACCCCTGACCATCGTGGATAAAGATCGCCCAAGTTTGCTGGGACTGGAATGGTTCAACCCACTGGGCATCGAAGTGACTAGCATCAATCACGTGAGCAACACTGAGTGGGAAGAGTCTTTGAAGTCTGAGTTTCCAGAGGTCTTCAGCGATGGAGTAGGCAAGTACTTGGGGACCCCTATCATGTTTGCCCTAGATCCCAAGGTACAACCAATCCGTTTAAAGCCCAGGATGGTACCCTTTGCCTTAAAGAAAAAAATTGATGAACAATTAGATAAACTAATAGCTCAAGGGGTTCTAGAGCCCACAGACCACTCCAGGTGGGAGACACCCATAGTCACACCAGTCAAGGCTGATGGGTTCGTGAGAATCTGCGGGGATTACAAGGGGACATTGAACCATGTGCTACATCAGAGTGCATATCCGGTTCCAGTGGTCCATCATTTATTACATTCTCTGGGCAGGGGCACAGTCTTCGCCAAATTGGACCTGGCCCAAGCATACCAACAGTTAACAGTAGATGACTTAACTGCAGAAGCCCAAACCATTGTAACCCATCGGGGTGCATTCAAATGCAAGAGGTTACAATTCGGAGTAAGTGTAGCACCTGGCATATTTCAAAGCCTTATGGAAAGAATGCTATAAGGATTGCCTGGGGTGCTGCCTTATTTTGATGACGTTTTAATCTCTGCTGAAAATGACAATCAGCTACTCGAGAAACTCAAAGAAGTTTTATCCAGATTTAAGAAAGCGGGATTAAAAGTCAAAAAGAGAAATGCACGCTAAAAACTGACAAAGTAGAATTCTTGGGCTATATGATTGACAAACAGGGCATCCACCCCACAGAAGCCAAAGTTCAGGCAATCAAAGAAGCCCCAGACCAAAATGCAAAACTGACTTGCAAGCATTCCTGGGACTTATTAATTTCTATCATATGTTTCTACCTCAGAAAGCAACCACTGCAGAACCTTTACATAGATTACTGGATAAGAAATCTGCATGGGTCTGGGGCAGAAAAGAAGAAGCTGCTTTTAACCATATCAAAAGACAAATCACTTCTGATTGTGTGCTGATACAGTTTTCTGAGAATTTATCTGTTGTACTAACTTGTGATGCATCCCCTTTTGGAGTGGGGGGGGGGTGTTGAGCCACATGCTTCCCAGTGGAAGGGAAGCCCCTATTGCATTTTACTCTCGCACTTTGACTAAAGCAGAGAGAAATTACAGCCAACTGGACAAGGAAGCTTTGGCAATTGTGGCAGCTGTCAAGAAGTTCCATGAGTACGTTTATGGGAGAAGTTTCACCATTGTGACAGATCACAAACCTCTTTTAGGCATTGTGGCAGGAGACAGACCAACGCCCACAATCCTGTCACCAAGAATGCTGAGGTGGACTGAATTTCTTGCTGCTTATTCATACAAACTTATCCACAGACCTGGAAAAGACATTGGGCACGCTGATGCTTTGAGTCGCTGCCCACTTCCTTCACACATTGAGGACCCTGCACCTGAAACTTACACCTTTTTTCTGGAAACTGTTGCCAAACTTCCAGTCCATGCTGCTGAAATTGCCAGAGAGACTGCCAAAGACACTTTATTAGCTCCTATTATAGGCTGGATTAAGAAAGGTTGGCCACTTCAAGATCTACCTCAAGGTTCCCAACCTTTTAAGTCCAGACAAACTGAGTTATCTGTATTAAGAGGATGTATTTTGTGGGGTAACAGGGTGGTTATTCCTGCAAAACTACAGAAAGAGGTTTTGGAAATGTTACATGAGGGTCATCCGGGAATTGTCAGAATGAAGGGATTGGCCAGGAGTTATGTATGGTGGCCAGGGATTGACAAAATGGTTGAAAACTGGGTTGCATCCTGTCCCAACTGTCAGGTAGTCAGGACTGCCCCACCTCTCGCCCCCAAACAGGAATGGGAATGTCCTAGGGGCCCATGGTCCAGGATTCACATTGATTTTGCTGGCCCTACCAGAGGGCACACTTTCCTTATTGTGGTAGATGCATACTCCAGATGGTTAGAGGTTGTTCCCATGGCATCCACCACAGCAGATGCTGTTGTCAAACAGTTTAAGACACTTTTTGTAACTCATGGGTTACCTGATATTATTGTTTCTGACAATGGTCCTCAATTTACTTCCAACCTGTTTGAATCACATTTAGCACAGCAGGGCATCAGACACGCCCTTACAGCCACTGGGCATCCTTCAGCTAACGGCCGGGCTGAATGCACGGTACGATTTACAAAGGAAAAACTCCAGCAATTGGGTCCAGGGGACATCACTTAGAAAGTTGAAAAACTACTCAGTGTCCAGCATATCACTCCCAACCCATCAACTAACTTAACCCCAGCCGAGTTGTTGATGGGTAGGAAACTCAGATCTCCCCTTGACTGCCTTCATCCCACTTATGCACCCAACGCACCACTAGATTCCACTAGCAAAACTCGCACATCCACTGTGGGTGATTCTGTTTATGCAAAAAACCTTGTGGGTGAACCATTATGGATTCCTGCAGAGATAACCCAAATTACAGGCCCCAGGTCTTACAGGGTTCAAACTGAGGATGGTGTCCTCTGGAGCAGGCACATAGATCAGTTATGGTCCAGACTACCTCAGGAGCATCGCCATTGCTCCTCTCTGGTTCCCATACCTACTGCCTCTCCTAGGGGGGAAGGCGGGGATTATGAAGGTAATCAGCAAGTAAGAATCAACCCCATGTGTAACGAGCTAACACGACAGGAACCATCCCAAAACCTGTCACAGTGCCAACAACCATTGTTACAAATGGAAGAGTGCGCATCACTACCAGACTTAGGTGCTGACATTGGGTTGGAGATGGATTGGGAGGAGAGACCAGGTTGTAGTAACCAAACAGGTTATGACAATACTAGAAGCCCAAGTAAGGAAATGTTAACAGACACATTTCCTCCCTCACAATGTGAGAACCCCAAAACACCTGAACCACGTAACGCATTACGTAAAAGCCCCTCCTATTTGCAAGAGTATATTAGATAGGTGGGGTTTGAGTATGGACCAAACCTAGTGGGGAGGGGTGTTATGTATGCAGAGTTTGAATTGATTGGTTGTTCTTGTAAAGTATTTGAAATCATTGGTTAAAAAGTGCAGGAAAACCCTGCACTCTGATTGGCTGTCAGCCGAGGCAGACGGCTATATATAGCTGCCTCGGCTAAGCCAAATCGGGTCTGTTCTGAGCTGAAGTCACAATAAACTTTGAGCTGTAGCACTCCGCGTCCTGCCTCTCTATGCAAACTTAACACAAATGATCTGTAGCTGTAATTCATAAGATTCATTGTTTAGCAATTCTATAATTTTGCTATATTTGGAAAACAATAGACTGGGAAAGATTGTCATATTCCACAACTAGAACCCGAATAAAATACATTTATTTACCACTGAAATCAGTGTGATCCAGGTAACGTATTTAGCAGGATTTATAACCAAAATTTGTTAAAACATTTCCTTATTTATATTTAGTATGATTCCTGGCTTAGAAACATTGACAATCGCTTGAAATGTTTTATTCAGTTATTCTGTGATGGATATAATGTTTAAGAATACAGATAAGAATGTCGGAAGTGTTGGGCAGTTCATAGTCAAAGCCATGTAGAATTCAATTTTTGAGAAATTGAGTCTAAGATCATCACACACAGGCAGCTAGAAAAAAACCCTATATACAGTATGGTGTTATTTCTATCTAGCTGTTTTACAGCAGTATCTAAGTCTGAGTATGGAAGCTTCATTGGGGACTATAATAGGTTGGGCTCGCAGATACAGCACTTCATAAAATAATTCTTTTGGCATTGTCTGCTAATATCCTTCCGTTTTCACCTGTGATGGCCTCCTGCAGCCCTTCACCAGTGAAAATAGAGCTCAGGAGCCCATTTTTACTGGGAGAGCACTTGGGCCACCACAGGCACCCCTGATAAGAGTGACGTCATGCCCATCCTGGCCATGCCCACGCTAGACTTCCAAGGTCAAACACAACCCTGATATGGCCCTCAATGAAATCGAGTTTGACACCCTTGATAAAAATCATAAAAATCGTACAATTGAAGCCTTACCCCTTCTTAACATACATTAATACATATAAAAGGGGTAGGGACTTTTGATCATGCTTTCATTATCTTGACTTTTTGACATTCTTTGCAGGTGATTTTGATCTTCCTATTAAACAAGGTTTATTTTGATTCAGAGCGCTTAGTTACAAGTATAAATAATCTAATGGTTGGTTACACTTTATTACTGTCAAAGACCAATGTTGAGTATCATATAAAGGTGGTTAAAACAGATTAAGCATTGGAAAAGTAAAATTTAAAAAAAAATCTAGAACAACAACAACAAATTTACTGAGCTACAAAAATTATCAGTTAACTAAAACCAGTAAAATAAAAAACAATTAAATATTGACTAAAATCTTAAATTTTAAGCTCTAAGGGTATGAATAAATGAATATAAATGGGCTATCCTACCCTATTACTTAACTTTGTAAACTCATAAAAATGTTTTAAAATTCTGCCTTGGAAGTTCATAAAATTCTATACTATGGAAACCAACTATCTGGTTACAAGTAGCAATGGCAATTAAGCAAATTTTAGCTACTTTCTTAGAGGTCATACCTGAGAAGTGTGCTAACAGGACATGAATGAGATCGGCATCTATTTTGCTGTGCTTGGTTGATAACAAATATATAATTAAATCTGTATGCCAATTTAATAAAAGGGGCAGTGAAGAAGGACATGTTTGATTGATTCAATTTTCTCCAAAGGACATGAGCATAAATTACCTTGTTTAGAAAGGCTATTAAATCTGAGGATGGAAGTGGAAGTTATTCTGATTGTGGAGTTCTAAAAATAAGTACAATTGGTCAAGAAAGCTAAAGGTAAAAGATTGCGTGAGACAAAAAGAAAAAAGAAAGAAGAACCTAGAACTTAAATATATTATAACAAGTATTTTAAAAAGCTAATAGAATGAAGATAACAAATGCAAACTGCATAGGAAGATGTATTTGTCAAAAGGACCATAATGCTGTATACACAGACTTTACAAATGGACAAATTATTTTGTGAAAGCACTATGGGTTTCTCCCCAAAGTTTTTTTGGAGACTGCCTTAAAAGAAATGTGATAATACGGTTTTATTGTCCCCCCCCCAATTACTATTACTATTAATTATTTCAGTCACTCCCTCAATTACTATTACTATTAATTATTTCAGTCACTCTTGGATACTTGTGAGAAAATGTATGTAACAAAGAGCTGGAGATGACCTAAATAATTGTGCTTTAGAAAAACTACCCAGGAGCCCTCATGAAAGAATTCAACAAGCAAAGGAAATGAAATAATCTTTCTTACAACTCTGATTAAGTTTAGTTACTAGAATCTATTCCAAGTTATAAAATCAGTTAGAAACAGTAACCTTAAACTATTGTAGTAAATGAGTAACAGAATAACAGAGTTGGAAGGGATCTTCTAATCCAACCCCCTCCTCGGGTGGGAAATCCTATACCATTTCAGACAAATTGTTGTCCATTCTCTTCTTAAAAACCTCCAATGTTGGAGCACTCACAACTTCTTGAGGCAAGTTGTTCCACTGATTCATTGTTCTAACTGTCAGAACAATTTCTCTTTAGTTCTAGGTTGCTTCAACTGTTAGCAAGTATTTCATTCCAAAAAAAGAAAGAAAGAAAGAAAGAAAGAAAGAAAGAAAGAAAGAAAGAAAGAGAAAGAGAAAGAAAGAAAAAGAAAATCCAAAAGAGTCATATTAGACTTCATAGGAGGAACACTGTAAATAATGCCAGTGTTGAATTTTGGTCAGTGAACGTAATAAAAATTCTACTCACAAAGTGTTGTGCATATGAAGACAATAAAAATAAATACAGATTGGCAAAGAAAATGCATGTGGAACACATACCCCCAATCCCTTTTAAATATTTTTCCAACAGGAAATATGCTAGGAAGGCCATTTGGTAGTTGGGTGACTGAAATATTAATGGTACAGTAAAGAGATTGCTGAGAAGCATATTTAATTCTCTGCTCTGTATTCACTCTTGGCTATGCTGAGCAGATGCCTGTGGCTCAGTTGATTTTTCTGGGGTGTGGGTGGTGGCTGCTATTAAGACTTAACTTGTGGTGATAAGAGTGGCCCTCCTGGGAAAAGGAGAGCTGGAGGTTTAGCTTCAGGCCACGTAGAGGATTTTTTCTTGAATCTGGTGGGCAAAAATCACCCAATCCATTCCCAGTTGGATGCCAAGCGTAGGATAGGTCCTGTGGAGATGCTCAGGGAGTAAATTTATCCAGTTATTTGTGAGCAGTTTGACTTGTTTTGAAACAGTCAACAGGGTCCTTCAGACAGTATTATACCATCCTGTTTGGGCTAGTAGTTAAAGCAAAAGTTAAAAAGAGGGAGATCATGAGTTCAAGTTCTGTCTTAGCTATGAAAGCCAGTTGGGTGATTCTGAATTAGTCACTCTTTCTCAGTCCAACCTACCACACAGGGTTATTCATGACAGAAAAATAGGAGGAGAAAGTGGTGCTGAATATGTTCACTGCCTTGAATTATTTGTAAAAATAATAAAGGTGGGATACAATCCAACAAAAAAATAAATGGCCTACTACTGTGAATTAGATCCATGCCCTTCCTAGCAATGCTAATGTCCTTCATAATCCTGAGCGATGGTTGATGCAGATGGTTGATGCATTCTTGATGCAGAGGGTGTCTTGATGCAGAGGGTGTCTTGATGCAGAGAATGTGCAGAAACGGATAGACCAACACTTACTATAAAGGACAAAGAAGAAACTAAATACTTTTTGACATGGGACTCATTTTATCCATGGCTAGACAATAAAAACGGAAATTAGAAAGGGACATAAAAAGGGACATAAATGTTAAAATGGAAATTTGTTAAAAAGGACAAATAAAATATTATTGTTACTATAGTGTTAATATGATTGTGATAAATGTCATTGTAAACATCTTGATTAAGTTCGCCTAAAAACAATTGTACCCAGACAACACACTGTTTGATTGAAATGGAATTTTTATATATTATATTAATAAAACAAAGACAACTTTCTTAAAAAGGCATTAGTATGCCCTCTCCTCAAGAAGCCATTACTGAACCTTACCGTCCAAGACAATTTTCATCCTGTCTCCTACTATTTATTCACTATAGTTCCCGAGAATCCTGGATGAAACAGATTATCTGAAGCTCTTTTAATTGGGTTTTGGGCCTACAGTAGATATGGGACATAAACAGCAATTGTTGCACTTTTAGGATCTCTGACAGGAGCAGGATGAAAGTAGTGTATATATCATTGCTCTTTTTGACCTTTTGTGGCTTCCAGTACCATTGACTATGGTAATCTTTTGGGCTGATTTAGGGAGTTTTTTTTTTTAATTACATTTATATGCCGCCCTTCTCTGAAGACTCAGGGCGGCTTACAATTTTTGGAGCACAACCCAATGCGCTCAGCAATAGTTTGAGGTGGGAGTTTGAGGTGGGAGTAAAATTTCTTCCTACAAGGCCAGTCCAATCATTCACAGGAAGTGAGAGGTCTACTTCATGGTCCCTTTTTTTCAGGGTGCCACAGGCCTCTATGCTTTCACCAATCCTTTTAAACATCTATTTGAAACACTAGTTGAAACACTAGCACCAAGGGATTAGGTATAAGTATGTTGTTTATACCCAGTTATTCATCTCCATCCTGGGTGAATTAAGTGATGCTGTGGATCATTCTTTTACAATGCCTAGAGGCTGTGGAGACCTAGATAGGCATCAACCATGTGTGTGTGTGGGGGAGGATTCCTCTATATCTGGGGGCTTATCATCTTTGTCCTTAGAAAGGGTTGCACTGCCCCAGACAGACCCTGTGCATAATCTAAGGGTCCTCTTGAGTCATGAATCCTGCTAGAAGAGCAGTCGGCAGTCATGACTAGGAGGACCTTTGTGCTGTGTGCCAGTTGTGTTCTTTCCTATAGTTGGAGAGCTTTCTCTTGGTCACTCTTGTCCTGGTCACCTAGCATTAGACTATTGCAATGACCCCAACACATCAGCCCATCCCACCAGTCAGGCAGGGAAGGTATATTACATATCCTGTCAGTCAAAGAATTGGTGAGTAATTAATTCTCTAAAAAGAACCTAGACTCATGGAATAGTGCATTGTTTTTCAACCTTGGCAACTTTTAGAAATATGGACTTCAACTCCCAGAATTCCGATCATGCATGCTGGCTGAGCAATTATGAAATTTGAAGTCCACACATTTTAAAGTTGTTGAGGCTGGGATAGCGTCCTTTGTTTCTTCAAAACCTTATTCTCTTTGTAGACCTCATACTAACATTTTAATGGCCTAACTGACCTAACTAGACACATGATGTGTGATAATCAATTAAATACCTGGCTGCTAAATTCAATCCAGTGTATATTCTGATTACATAAGTGCATAGCTCATCTTTGCCTCAAGCAATAAATCAGTTTGTGCTTCAGTGTAATGTGTCCTACTCTCCAGATCAAATATATCCCTGAAAAAGTCTACTATACAAATAATATCAAAGGTTTTAAAGTAATAGAATCCAAACAGGATTTGCAAAAAGCTCCTAAAGGATCACTGTAAAGTTAGTAAATACTTTAAAATAACAATTGTTATTCAGTCTAAGCAAGTGCAAAGTAATGTACATTGGCTATAAAACTTCACTTTCATATATATACTAATGAGATCTGAACTGGAGTAATCAAGCATGAAAATAGATTTTGGAGTCACAAGGGATAACTCAGTAAAAATATCAACCCATTGCATTTCCCGCCTCAAGAATTATAAACAAATACAAATGTCATGCTTGGAGTCACTAGCAAGTCCTATACAAAGAAATACATGCTGAATAGATTTCTTTTTTCCACATAGAGGGAAGGTGTGCTAAAGGGACCCATGAGGTAGATATATAAAATGATGTATCAGGTGGAAAATGGGTATACCAGGAAGTGCATTTCCTTATCTTGCAGTGTAAGAAGAGAGTTCATCCATTGAAGCTGAAAACCTGGAGCTTTTGTATCAGAGATCCCTAAAGAGGTCAATATTCCACCTCCATGCTTCAATTAGACTATCCACAAGGTCAATAGATGGTTGGGGTCAATAAGTGTCGATACAAATTAAAGGCCAATTGGAGTCAATTAATCTTTTGATGTTTCTGTAGAACTCTATTCCAGTCTCTAGTCCTGAAAAAAGATGTAGCTAGCAGCAAGACAATGTTTTCAGGGTTTGGATGATCAATTGCCAGTGAGAGCAGCCTTGAACTGTTTCTATCAACCATTTGTTGTTACTGGCCTCATTAACAATACTCTTTGTGTTATATAGCTGTGACCTTCCTTCCTCTTCTCACTCTCATCTTTCCTGCCCCAGGAAAAATAAACCTATTCCTGTTCCTGTTCACTTCCTGTACTGAATATACAGGTGAAACTCAAAAAATTAGAATATCGTGCAAAAGTTAATTTATTTCGGTAATACAACTTAAAAGGTGAAACTAATATCTGAGATAGACTCATTACATGCATGTAATATTTTCTGAGATTGTGGATTTGGGGTTTTCATGAGCTGTAAGCCATAATCATCACAATTATGGCAAATCACGGCTTGAACTATCTTGCTTTGCATGTAATGAGTCTATCTCATATATTAGTTTCACCTTTTAAGTTGCATTACTGAAATAACTGAACTTTTGCACGATATTCTAATTTTTCAAGTTTCACCTGTATTTCCTCATCTTAAACTCTGTTAGTGAGCCTATATATTCTCAACACCCAGAGCAATAGGAGAATAATAATATTATTATTTTGTAATACTATTAAAGTATTAGGATTTATTCAATTATTTTCATAACATAAATTCTTGGAGTCATATGAAACTTTATGAAGGGGTTGATGAAGTGAAGAGCTTGGTGCTTCCTGCTCTACATTGATTTTAAAATATAGTTATTTATATCAGACAAAACTACGCTATAGACTTTGTTTGAAATAAGTGAACTAACAGCTTTTCTAATGTTTCAGGCAATTAAAATGGTCCACCTTTATCATTAAAATACATAAATAAAGCTAAGTTTTGCAGTGTTTTAGCTATTTTAGATAATACATGTATTGTGATGACCCAGAGTATCTCAGAAATGTAACAAAATCCAAAACGTAACTAAAAATCCTTTAATGCCTTCAACTTGACTTCACTGTTTAATTGTTCACAATGGAGGAGTCAAAATAACATTTCAAAGGCAAGAAACACAGTTCACATTCAAAGAGCCGATAACAAAGCAAAAGCCAAAAACAAACCGCATTGAATAAAGTTCCTCAACAGACCAGGATAGATAATTGCCAGCTTCAGGAAGATAACCAGGGACAATCCGTTGGAAGAACGCCAACCAAGATAAACCTTCTTTAGAACTAAAACACTAACTTTGACTCCAGCAATTCTAACTACGGATTTACGAACTTATATACATAGCTCCCAGCTGTAAGCCCTGAGGAGGATCATGGCCCTCTCCTCCTGAGTAGACCATGCTTTTCCCGATCCTCTCCTCCCTGCGTGCCCTGGGATGGATAGGAGATGGGCCTGGATCCTCCTCTGATTGCTCAGCCGGCCTCTGCCCTTCCCCAGCCTCCTCCACCACCTCTGGAGCCACACTCCCACTCCCTGTTGGCTGTTCCTCCTCTTCCTCGGAGTCAGTCTTCACCAGGGGCATGACATATATGTTACCATTGTTTTATACAACATGATTGATAATTACAGCAGGCATAAATGTTTATGGAGATTATCAGTTATCCAAGTCATTATTGTCCCAAAGGTGCAAAACATCTTCAAAGAAAAAGCAGAAAGTCCTCTTGAAAAACCACCTTTGATACAGGTATAGTACATATAATATAACTGTTTCTGTTGGTGTGACAAATACCACATTTCCAGATATTTTGTTTAAAACTGAGCTTTGAACATTGTTCCTTTACATACTGTAGCCTGCCAGGTGTTGATAATGACAGGTATAAAACAACATATATTGAATCTTGAGAGGACATATTTAGTTTGATGGATCAAAAGTGACTTTACTATTTGGTCAACTGTAATAATTTATGCTATTAACAAACTCATGGGCCATATTTATTTAGGATTTATATTTCTGTATATTTATTTGCTCATTACCTGTTGGCTCTTCAAAGGATGTGTTGTGTTCCTGGTTCCACTAGAGCCATGACGGGGAACCTATGGCACACGTGCCACAGATGGCACCCAGAGCCATTTGTGCCGGCATGCGAGCCGCAGGCAAACTTACCTCACTGCACATGCATGTGCCTCACAGCTGATTTTTCGGCTGGTTTGAGGCCTTTTTTGGGCTCCCAGAGGCTTGAAAAAAGCCTCTGCAGGCTTTGCAGGATGAATAATAGGCCCGTTTTGTCACTTCCTATAAAAAATAACCTCAAAAAATCAGCTGTGAGTCAGTAATGAGTAAGGGGGGAGATTACATCGAGGGGGTGTGGGAGGGCGTGCACATTGCCTTCTGGGTGCTGGCACATGAGCGCGCACATGTGAGCACGTGCACAATTTTTGGCACAGGAGCCCAAAAAGGTTAGCCACCACTGCACTAGGGATTTGATACCAGGAAACATCTTGCCTTGTTCAACAGAACTTCCTTTTGAGAAGATAAGCAGAGGAATCTATCTAGAAGTCACAGTGTATTTAGATTAGTGGAATGTAAGTGTTTCCTGCGTTGAACTGATTTTGCCTTAAGCAAGTAGACTCAATCAGATTGTTTCTCAGGGGTGAGCATGGAGAGTCACAAGACAAATGTCACAAGAGATTTCCCAACCTGGACCTGAAGCCTGAATATTCTTTCTATACTTTTTAAACATTGTTTGCTTTTCAGAGAAAGAATAATTGTGCTTGGAGCCATGAGGCTTCTGTGAAAATCTCTGTAGCAAGCATTACACTTTACAGGAAAAGGAAGGAGGGCTGTGAGCCTGGAGCTGTAATGGAATTGCAAGAGGTAGAAGAAAGGAAGCTTAAACACTAAATTCAATGCTGGAAAGGAAGGAGAGGCCATGACATCACGCATGTGGCTGTGCTAGGAGGGAGCAACAGAAGCAACTGATGGCGACTTCCGGGTTGAGCCTTCTCGAGAACAGGCGGCGGTTTGTGATCGTCCACGACCGCAGCCTGGCTCTTGCGTCGGAGAGCCCCGATCCTGCAAGGTTCGGGGCTGAAGCTGCCTCAGAGGGGCGGAGAAAGGGAAATCTGCCAGCCAGAGTGAGGGAGCCGCATCTCCCCTCTTGGTCTGGTCTCTTCCTCCGGCCAAGAAGCGTGGTCAAAATGGCCACCTCGAAGAGAAGGTCTCAACGGGACTAAGATTGGTGCAGGAGGAAAGAGAGAAGTCGACAGCAGAGGAACCGGGAGTATCGGATGGTAAGATCAAGGCACCCGGATTAAGATAAAGATGAGTTTTTGAAAAAGAGAAACAGAAGCGGCGCAGTTCCAAGTGAAGAAAAATAAGTAAAATATTTCTGACAGCTATAAGGGGCTTCGAACCGAAAGGAAGAAGCCAGCGTAAGAACTTAAGTTTGGGCTCTGAAAACTTTGATTATCAAAATAAAAGGAAAGGGTTAAGACTCTGTGCAGAAAGTGCCACTTTGTGGAGAAAAATGGAAGCTAAAGAAGTAAGAAACTATCTTGTTCCTTTGTGGATTGAGTTGCTACATTTTAAAGAGACGCAGGACTTATAGAAAGTGAAAGCTTGAATACACAAAGACGGATTGCGGACTAATTGGTAATATTGATAGATTCTGGACCTGGGTTAGGATCATAGAAAATTTAAAGAAGAAGAAACA
Organism: Naja naja; assembly: GCA_009733165.1. NCBI lineage: Eukaryota > Metazoa > Chordata > Lepidosauria > Squamata > Elapidae > Naja > Naja naja. The sequence continues at coordinate 15,742,343 of CM019153.1, read as the reverse complement.
AGGAAAATTAAAATTTTGGTGGTCATCCAAAGAATTAAAATGGAGTTTTAAAAGAACTGTTACAGGAAGTGACTGAACTAACTTGGCATGTTGCAGAAAATATGGGCATTCGTGCTGAATAAAGAAGAAGAAGCCGTGGAAAGGGTGGAGCCAGCAGGAGAAAGCCATTTAAAAGACAATTAATACAAAGATTAATACAAATAAAGGGAAAGGAAGGGTGGCTAAAAAACGGAACCTAAGAAAGTATCTAAAAAGGGAACATTTACGAAATTAAGCATGCCAGAAAGGTTCAGAAGGAAAGGGAACAGAAAGTAAAGAGAGAGAGAGGGATTTAAACTGGATAGAGAAGGGGAGAGCAGGATAATAGGGAGGAGAAGGAGCCAGCACAAGCGAAAAGCTATTTTAAGAAGACAATTAACACAAAGATTAATACAAATAAAAGGGAAAGGGAGGATGGTCAAAAAAATGAAACTTAAGAAGGTAATTAAAAAAGGAACATTTATGAAACTAGGCATGTTAGAAAGGTCCAGATGGAGAGAGAAAGGTAAAGAGAGAGAGGATTCAAACTGGATAGAGAAGGGGATAGCGGGATAAAAGAGAGAGAAGGAACAAGAAACAAGAACAAAAGATAGAGAGATACGGGAATTACATAACAAAGAGAGAAACTTGTTTGCATAGAGACATGGCTGACGTATTTAAAAGGGGGTTCTGCATGAAGAAATGGTAATAAGAATCTATTGTAATTATAAAAGTAAAACAATAGGGTTACTGACAATTTTCACTGGTAAAGGTCACATTTTTTCATTTCTTATCCACAAAAGAAAGCTAAATGATGATTAGATGAATTGAATTAATTGAAATGATTTTAGAAAGTGCTTAAAATGGGATTTGTCAATAACCAAGATTAGTTATTTTATTATTATTTTGGAACCATAAATTAATTTTAGGGGATATGTGTTGCAGAACCCAACCGATTAGAGATATATT